>JBAIZL010000001.1:114120349-114487849 GCA_036971475.1 Prosapia bicincta | reverse complement strand
CGAGAAGAGAGCAGTTTTTGGAATGTACCAGAGTAACATCTCAAGTGACAGACAGTACCATAGACTATTACCGAAGTGACTATTTATTATAAGACCTTATAACAACAGTATTAAGACGCTTTTATAATTGTAAGTGTATAAATAACAGTTTAATAATAGTGAGTAAATTAACAAATATTATAAAATTGCCTAATAATTTATTTACCTCTAGTAAGAACTTAACAATAGTTTAAGAATGACTTCTGTACTTATTCTAATTATTGTATTAAACTACATGAAATTTCTATGACTTTATAAGGAATTGTATATATGTTTTAAACATTATTGATTCGTTGTGTGTGTGTGTGTGGGCGCGCGAGCGCGCGTGCAAAAATATTAAGTTATGTAAGTATGTCTCAGTTACATTATTATTATTGTACAATTAACAAAACGTTTCGCCTATTTTTTACATTTTGATTAAGGATGTACGAGTATAAGCTACTATTTACTCAATTTATGCGTGAAAAAAAAGTAATATACTTGTAAATACGTTTTGTGTGTAAAGTGAAACGACTCTGCTGCAGTAAAACGAGCAATGATGCCACACGGCTATTGTAGTTACAGTCGTCGCATAGCAAATCCACCTTAAGCCCTAAACATCCACGTCCTCCCGATTCAGGCGTCACGTAGAAACGTAATAGAGACGATGTGCTTAATGTTTTTTTCTTACACCGAGCTAGCTATTCTTTTCGTAAAATCTTCTAAAAATCTCTCCTATCCGGCCTATTAAGAGAAAGATAATTGAACAATCTAATCTAAGGAAGTACACAGAAGTAATCTTTGAACCTATGATGCTAAGGAGTTTGTAACAAGACAATTAAAGTGATATTGTAAGAAGGTAAAACTGTGAACGTTATAGTGAAGGCAAATGAACCACATTAACGACGAACTGAATCAGTTAGAAACTGCTTTACCTCTGGTTATAAAAAAGCTGTTTTCAACGATCGGTTTTAGTTTCTTTCGCTACAGAACTGCATAATGTTTTAATTTGAACTAACGAAATCTACTGAAGAAATAGTTACAGAAAAACTGACGAAAGATGTAAACATAAACAATATGTAGCCATAACTTGTATATTTTTCATTACATGTCGATGTCAGTGACCGAATGACCTTCACACCATAAGGTTCTGTTGTGCTGTACCACATACATTTCGAGCAGTATGTACCTCCAGTAGTTATGTACAGTAACGGCTACTGAAGTGCTAGCGAACAATCTCATTGCAATGTAAACATAAACAATATGTAGCCATAACTTGTATATTTTTCATTACATGGCAATGTCAGTGACCGAGTGACCTTCACACCAAACGGTTCTGTTGTGCTGTACCACATACATTTCGAGCAGTATGTACCTCCAGTAGTTATGTACAGTAACGGCTACTGAAGTGCAAGCGAACAATCTCATTGCAGTGTAAACATAAACAATATGTAACCATAACTTGTATATTTTTCATTACATGTCAATGTCAGTGACCGAGTGACCTTCACACCAAACGGTTCTGTTGTGCTGTACCACATACATTTCGAGCAGTATGTACCTCCAGTAGTTATGTACAGTAACGGCTACTGAAGTGCAAGCGAACAATCTCATTGCAGTGTAAACATAAACAATATGTAACCATAACTTGTATATTTTTCATTACATGTCGATGTCAGTGGCCGAGTGACCTTCACGCCATACGGTTCTGTTGTGCTGTACCACATACATTTCGAGCAGGATGCACCTCCAGTAGTTATGTACAGTAAGGGTTACTGAAGTGCAAGCGAACAATCTCATTGCAGTGTAAACATAAACAATATGTAACCATAACTTGTATATTTTTCATTACATGTCGATGTCAGTGGCGAGTGACCTTCACGCCATACGGTTCTGTTGTGCTGTACCACATACATTTCGAGCAGGATGTACCTCCAGTAGTTATGTACAGTAACGGCTACTGAAGTGCAAGCGAACAATCTCATTGCAGTGTAAACATAAACAATATGTAACCATAACTTGTATATTTTTCATTACATGTCGATGTCAGTGGCGAGTGACCTTCACGCCATACGGTTCTGTTGTGCTATACCACATACATTTCGAGCAGGATGTACCTCCAGTAGTTATGTATAGTAAGGGTTACTGAAGTGCAAGCGAACAATCTCATTGCAGTGTAAACATAAACAATATGTAACCATAACTTGTATATTTTTCATTACATGTCGATGTCAGTGACCGAATGACCTTCACACCATACGGTTCTGTTGTGCTGTACCACATACATTTCGAGCAGTATGTACCTCCAGTAGTTATGTACAGCAACGGTTACTGACGTGCAAGTGAACAATCTCATTGCAGTGTAAACGGAAACATAAGACTTCAACTTTAGTTGGAATAAATGATTTTGAACAGACTGAACAAAGGAGAGAGAACTAAATAATGAGTAATGGGCGCGTATTCCCGTAATCCGGCGTTTTCAGTAATTCGGCAGTACCCCAGTCCCATTATCTGCCGGATTAGTGAGAGTTTACAGTTTAAAAAAATTAAATGTTCTGAGGAAAATTCTAGAAAGAGAAGTACGAACTTGAGGGAATGTATCAATTAGATAAAAGCGAAGACATTGAGGCTAATAAATAAGGCTAAAAAATGACAAGTATGTAAATTGTAAAGATATTTAAAATAAACAACAAAAAAAACAAAATACAAGTTAGGTCAAAAAAATAAGTCAGACAGCCCATCAGTTGATGAAATACATTATTCAGACAGCATAAAACTTCCTCTATTAACAAAAACAACCGTTTAAAAATCGAAAAAGCGCTATCAATAAAACTGTCCCGATCCCATATGCCTACCCACAGCTACATTAAAGTGGCAGATGCTATAAAACAAGGACTAATTCCCCCTTCTCTGACTGAGTGACTGAATGATGATCACGCTAATGACATCAACTTTACAACGTTATATAATGACTTAGAGGAACTGTATTTCCAGAGGGACACCATGCACCGTAGTTAAAGGAGGGTGAACCCAGTGTTACGCCACGATCGATCAGACGGACAACTCTCAGTTCACTAGAGTACCCCGTCTTTGACTTCATCTCTTCGGTCAATATTAATACAGCATTTGTAGAGTAGCAACAAACCACTACAATGCTCAACTTACGAATTAGCTAAATTACATTACTGTTCAAATATCTATTAGACCCTCCGGAATGACACTGGTAACATAAATCAGTGAAAACTAGTTCAAGTCCACCGATTATTTTACACAAAATCACTTCAAAATACAGAGTGCTTAGGATTACATTGCATAAAACTTCATGATCTTTCATTATATATATCTAAAACCTCCATATTTTTGTGTTGCTCGTTATAAGATTAATATTGAATATTGTAATATTTTTTACTTCTTGTTACCTCTAATGTTTAATGATTTTGGTACAGAGTATGATCTCCTTGTATTTTTAATTCAATTTTTTTAGTGAAAACAATTTTAGGCGCGTCTGATAAGAAATGTTTAGGTAATTTTTTATTTCGCAAAATTAAATGTTTTTTTTCAATTGAAAATATTTGTAGACGTGGTTATAAATTTTTCCGCTTCCTCTGGCTCTCCCGAAAGGCACACCTACCTTTTTTATAGCATCTTCGAACGAACCATTACTGTCCTCAAACCAACCTGTTATTATGTTTGAAGTTTTGGTTTAACTTGGTTATTCTACCTTTTCAATGTGGACTTTATAACTTTTAATTTGCCGTCAATCAAATAATGTAGAAAAAAAACTAACTACATCATCTGATTGACGTCAAATTAAAAAGGTATTCACCATTCTGCAAAGGGTTCAGAAATTAGATTGAAAGATAAATGGCTGCAACAATGTTAGAACGGCGCACGTGCAGTGGGACTTTCCACGTCTAAACAAATCTGTTTGAGACCATTAGAGGCAGGTCAAATAATTTAACATTTCGCGAGTTGAATTAAAAATAGCAAATTTGATACAAAATGGCTGACATCTGTACAATGCACTTCCTGACAAAGTATCCAGGACGGTTAATAACACTATCATGACTGATTACCTCACAGTATATCCGTCTGACCTCGACTATTTGCAGAATCATGCATGCCATTCACTTTTCTTTTCCTAAATTAACATAACCCTTGAGTTAAGATATAATATTGTCTGTTGTTAGCTTAGGCTACCGACCAAAGGTCGTCGATAATTGTGTAATTAATTACTAGTGGCAGAACCAGGGAGTTTGTGAAGATATGGTTAGTAAGGTTGTACTCATAAATAGTGCATTGAAGGATTCGCAGTGAATATACGACGCTTCAGTCTTTGCCACTCGAAAAGGAACAATGATCAAGAATCATCAACAAAATAAATACACCATTTTTCATATTTTTTTATAAAATATTACAAAGTATTGATGTACTGACCAGGGACGTAGAGAGGGTCTTTTGGGAGTTAACTCCGCACCCCCAAAGATAATTATAGTTTCCTTTTAATCTCTCGTAGGCTAAACAATTATTTTAAATTGGCAAGTTTTATATTAATTACAAAACTGTCGTACGAGCAGTGGCGAAGCGTGTGGTAAATTATAGATGTGTGATGATTAAGCAACATTTTTTAAATTAAAAATTAGACTAGATATATTTTTTTAATGGAAAAACTTATAAGAGTAACAGAATATACCAAAAGAAAGGCGGCAAGTAGCTACGAGTAAGTTGATCCTCTGTTGTCAGCACATTTATCCACCCCTGCAGTTCCCCTACCTATTTTCTTTTTTTACAGCTTGCTCTCACTCTCATTACCGACTACAAGTTAACCATGGCATCATCTCTCAGTTTTTCGCATTCATTGTACGCTCGGCTCTTTTCGGTTTTCCTCGGCAATCAACATCGGCATTAGTCACGTCTAGTAGAAGACTATTACGAAATTATTGAAAATGTTTTTTCTTAGAACATTTGCAACTTTTCACTTTTAAAACTACAAATCTTAAAATCTTTTTCTGAAGCTAAACTCTTCCCTAGAATATAAATTAATTAAGCAAGGCCTGTGTTGCACAAACCATTTTTTATATAAAAGCAAAACAGGGCATTGTGCTTCTTAATTCTGTCAGTCCTACATTTCCTTTACAAAAAACATAAATGTAGAAATAAGATCACAAAAAAACAATAACATTATGCACAGGATTTTTTCCCTCTGAAATCAAAAAAAAAAAAATGTTTTTTTTTTTGTTAACCTCGATAAAATGTTTGTTAGCGAAACCTAACTACTGCAAGGTGGCGAAAACATTCATCTGTAATATAAGACCCTACTTACTGCAAGGTGGCGAAATCCTTCAACTGTAATATTTGATCCTACTTACTGCAAGATGGCGAAAACATTGAACTGTAATAATAGACCAAATTGTATGCAGGCGAAAACATTCACCTGTAATAGTAAAACCTACTTACTACAAGGTAGCGAAAACATTCACCTGTAATAGTAGACGCTACTTACAGTAATGTGGCGAAAACTTTCACTGTAATACTAGACCCTACTTACTGCAAGGTGGCGAAAACATTAGACTGTAATAATAGACCAAATTGTATGCAGGCGAAAACATTCACCTGTAATAGTAGACCCTACTTACATTAAGGTGGCGAAAACATTGAACTGTAATAATAGACCAAATTGTATGCAAGCGAAAACATTCACCTGTAATAGTAGACCCTACTTACTGCAAGGTTGCGAAAACATTCACCTGTAATAGTAGACCCTACTTACAGTAAGGTGGCGAAAACTTTCACCTGTAATACTAGACCCTACTTACAGCAAGGTGGCGAAAACATTGGACTGTAATAATAGACCAAATGGTATGCAGGCGAAAATATTCACCTGTAATAGTAGACCCTACTTACAGTAAGGTGGCGAAAACATTGAACTGTAATAATAGACCAAATTGTATGCAAGCGAAAACATTCACCTGTAATAGTAGGACCTACTTACTGCAAGGTTGCGAAAACATTCACCTGTAATAGTAAAACCTACTTACTACAAGGTAGCGAAAACATTCACCTGTAATAGTAGACCCTACTTACAGTAATGTGGCGAAAACTTTCACTGTAATACTAGACCCTACTTACTGCAAGGTGGCGAAAACATTAGACTGTAATAATAGACCAAATTGTATGCAGGCGAAAACATTCACCTGTAATAGTAGACCCTACTTACATTAAGGTGGCGAAAACATTGAACTGTAATAATAGACCAAATTGTATGCAAGCGAAAACATTCACCTGTAATAGTAGACCCTACTTACTGCAAGGTTGCGAAAACGATCACCTGTAATAGTAGACCCCACTTACAGTAAGGTGGCGAAAACTTTCACCTGTAATACTAGACCCTACTTACAGCAAGGTGGCGAAAACATTGGACTGTAATAATAGACCAAATGGTATGCAGGCGAAAATATTCACCTGTAATAGTAGACCCTACTTACAGTAAGGTGGCGAAAACATTGAACTGTAATAATAGACCAAATTGTATGCAAGCGAAAACATTCACCTGTAATAGTAGAACCTACTTACTGCAAGGTTGCGAAAACATTCACCTGTAATAGTAGAACCTACTTACTGCAAGGTTGCGAAAACATTCACCTGTAATAGTAGACCCTTCTTACTGTAAGGTTGCGAAAACATTCACCTGTAATAGTAAAACCTACTTACTACAAGGTAGCGAAAACATTCACCTGTAATAGTAGAACCTACTTACTACAAGGTAGCGAAAACATTCACCTGTAATAGTAGAACCTACTTACTACAAGGTAGCGAAAACATTCACCTGTAATAGTAGAACCTACTTACTACAAGATAGCGAAAACATTCACCTGTAATAGTAGAACCTACTTACTACAAGGTAGCGAAAACATTCACCTGTAATAGTAAAACCTACTTACTACAAGGTAGCGAAAACATTGACCTGTAATAGTAGAACCTACTTACTACAAGGTAGCGAAAACATTCACCTGTAATAGTAAAACCTACTTACTACAAGGTAGCGAAAACATTCACCTGTAATAGTAGAACCTACTTACTACAAGGTAGCGAAAACATTCACCTGTAATAGTAGACCCTACTTACTACAAGGTAGCGAAAACATTCACCTGTAATAGTAGACCCTACTTACTGCAAGGTTGCGAAAACATTCACCTGTAATAGTAGAACCAACTTACTACAAGGTAGCGAAAACATTTACCTGTAATAGTAGAACCTACTTACTGCAAGGTTGCAAAAACATTCACCTGTAATAGTAGAACCTACTTACAGTAAGGTGGCGAAAACAATGAACTGTAATAATAGACCAAATTGTATGCAGGCGAAAACATTCACCTGTAATAGTAGACCCTACTTACATTAAGGTGGCGAAAACATTGAACTGTAATAATAGACCAAATTGTATGCAAGCGAAAACATTCACCTGTAATAGTAGACCCTACTTACTGCAAGGTTGCGAAAACATTCACCTGTAATAGTAGACGCTACTTACATTAATGTGGCGAAAACTTTCACCTGTAATACTAGACCCTACTTACTGCAAGGTGGCGAAAACATTAGACTGTAATAATAGACCAAATTGTATGCAGGCGAAAACATTCACCTGTAATAGTAGACCCTACTTACATTAAGGTGGCGAAAACATTGAACTGTAATAATAGACCAAATTGTATGCAAGCGAAAACATTCACCTGTAATAGTAGACCCTACTTACTGCAAGGTTGCGAAAACATTCACCTGTAATAGTAGACCCTACTTACAGTAAGGTGGCGAAAACTTTCACTTGTAATACTAGACCCTACTTACAGCAAGGTGGCGAAAACATTGGACTGTAATAATAGACCAAATGGTATGCAGGCGAAAATATTCACCTGTAATAGTAGACCCTACTTACAGTAAGGTGGCGAAAACATTGGACTGTAATAATAGACCAAATGGTATGCAGGCGAAAATATTCACCTGTAATAGTAGACCCTACTTACAGTAAGGTGGCGAAAACATTGAACTGTAATAATAGACCAAATTGTATGCAAGCGAAAACATTCACCTGTAATAGTAGAACCTACTTACTGCAAGGTTGCGAAAACATTCACCTGTAATAGTAGAACCTACTTACTGCAAGGTTGCGAAAACATTCACCTGTAATAGTAGACCCTTCTTACTGTAAGGTTGCGAAAACATTCACCTGTAATAGTAAAACCTACTTACTACAAGGTAGCGAAAACATTCACCTGTAATAGTAGACCCCACTTACAGTAAGGTGGCGAAAACTTTCACCTGTAATACTAGACCCTACTTACAGCAAGGTGGCGAAAACATTGGACTGTAATAATAGACCAAATGGTATGCAGGCGAAAATATTCACCTGTAATAGTAGACCCTACTTACAGTAAGGTGGCGAAAACATTGAACTGTAATAATAGACCAAATTGTATGCAAGCGAAAACATTCACCTGTAATAGTAGAACCTACTTACTGCAAGGTTGCGAAAACATTCACCTGTAATAGTAGAACCTACTTACTGCAAGGTTGCGAAAACATTCACCTGTAATAGTAGACCCTTCTTACTGTAAGGTTGCGAAAACATTCACCTGTAATAGTAAAACCTACTTACTACAAGGTAGCGAAAACATTCACCTGTAATAGTAGAACCTACTTACTACAAGGTAGCGAAAACATTCACCTGTAATAGTAGAACCTACTTACTACAAGGTAGCGAAAACATTCACCTGTAATAGTAGAACCTACTTACTACAAGATAGCGAAAACATTCACCTGTAATAGTAGAACCTACTTACTACAAGGTAGCGAAAACATTCACCTGTAATAGTAAAACCTACTTACTACAAAGTAGCGAAAACATTGACCTGTAATAGTAGAACCTACTTACTACAAGGTAGCGAAAACATTCACCTGTAATAGTAAAACCTACTTACTACAAGGTAGCGAAAACATTCACCTGTAATAGTAGAACCTACTTACTACAAGGTAGCGAAAACATTCACCTGTAATAGTAGACCCTACTTACTACAAGGTAGCGAAAACATTCACCTGTAATAGTAGACCCTACTTACTGCAAGGTTGCGAAAACATTCACCTGTAATAGTAGAACCAACTTACTACAAGGTAGCGAAAACATTTACCTGTAATAGTAGAACCTACTTACTGCAAGGTTGCAAAAACATTCACCTGTAATAGTAGAACCTACTTACAGTAAGGTGGCGAAAACAATGAACTGTAATAATAGACCAAATTGTATGCAGGCGAAAACATTCACCTGTAATAGTAGACCCTACTTACATTAAGGTGGCGAAAACATTGAACTGTAATAATAGACCAAATTGTATGCAAGCGAAAACATTCACCTGTAATAGTAGACCCTACTTACTGCAAGGTTGCGAAAACATTCACCTGTAATAGTAGACGCTACTTACATTAATGTGGCGAAAACTTTCACCTGTAATACTAGACCCTACTTACTGCAAGGTGGCGAAAACATTAGACTGTAATAATAGACCAAATTGTATGCAGGCGAAAACATTCACCTGTAATAGTAGACCCTACTTACATTAAGGTGGCGAAAACATTGAACTGTAATAATAGACCAAATTGTATGCAAGCGAAAACATTCACCTGTAATAGTAGACCCTACTTACTGCAAGGTTGCGAAAACATTCACCTGTAATAGTAGACCCTACTTACAGTAAGGTGGCGAAAACTTTCACCTGTAATACTAGACCCTACTTACAGCAAGGTGGCGAAAACATTGGACTGTAATAATAGACCAAATGGTATGCAGGCGAAAATATTCACCTGTAATAGTAGACCCTACTTACAGTAAGGTGGCGAAAACATTGGACTGTAATAATAGACCAAATGGTATGCAGGCGAAAATATTCACCTGTAATAGTAGACCCTACTTACAGTAAGGTGGCGAAAACATTGAACTGTAATAATAGACCAAATTGTATGCAAGCGAAAACATTCACCTGTAATAGTAGAACCTACTTACTGCAAGGTTGCGAAAACATTCACCTGTAATAGTAGAACCTACTTACTGCAAGGTTGCGAAAACATTCACCTGTAATAGTCGACCCTTCTTACTGTAAGGTTGCGAAAACATTCACCTGTAATAGTAAAACCTACTTACTACAAGGTAGCGAAAACATTCACCTGTAATAGTAGAACCTACTTACTACAAGGTAGCGAAAACATTCACCTGTAATAGTAGAACCTACTTACTACAAGGTAGCGAAAACATTCACCTGTAATAGTAGAACCTACTTACTACAAGATAGCGAAAACATTCACCTGTAATAGTAGAACCTACTTACTACAAGGTAGCGAAAACATTCACCTGTAATAGTAAAACCTACTTACTACAAGGTAGCGAAAACATTGACCTGTAATAGTAGAACCTACTTACTACAAGGTAGCGAAAACATTCACCTGTAATAGTAAAACCTACTTACTACAAGGTAGCGAAAACATTCACCTGTAATAGTAGAACCTACTTACTACAAGGTAGCGAAAACATTCACCTGTAATAGTAGACCCTACTTACTACAAGGTAGCGAAAACATTCACCTGTAATAGTAGACCCTACTTACTGCAAGGTTGCGAAAACATTCACCTGTAATAGTAGAACCAACTTACTACAAGGTAGCGAAAACATTTACCTGTAATAGTGGAACCTACTTACTGCAAGGTTGCAAAAACATTCACCTGTAATAGTAGAACCTACTTACAGTAAGGTGGCGAAAACAATGAACTGTAATAATAGACCAAATTGTATGCAGGCGAAAACATTCACCTGTAATAGTAGACCCTACTTACATTAAGGTGGCGAAAACATTGAACTGTAATAATAGACCAAATTGTATGCAAGCGAAAACATTCACCTGTAATAGTAGACCCTACTTACTGCAAGGTTGCGAAAACATTCACCTGTAATAGTAGACGCTACTTACATTAATGTGGCGAAAACTTTCACCTGTAATACTAGACCCTACTTACTGCAAGGTGGCGAAAACATTAGACTGTAATAATAGACCAAATTGTATGCAGGCGAAAACATTCACCTGTAATAGTAGACCCTACTTACATTAAGGTGGCGAAAATATTGAACTGTAATAATAGACCAAATTGTATGCAAGCGAAAACATTCACCTGTAATAGTAGACCCTACTTACTGCAAGGTTGCGAAAACATTCACCTGTAATAGTAGACCCTACTTACAGTAAGGTGGCGAAAACTTTCACCTGTAATACTAGACCCTACTTACAGCAAGGTGGCGAAAACATTGGACTGTAATAATAGACCAAATGGTATGCAGGCGAAAATATTCACCTGTAATAGTAGACCCTACTTACAGTAAGGTGGCGAAAACATTGAACTGTAATAATAGACCAAATTGTATGCAGGCGAAAATATTCACCTGTAATAGTAGACCCTACTTACTGCAAGGTTGCGAAAACATTCACCTGTAATAGTAGACCCTACTTACAGTAAGGTGGCGAAAACATTCACCTGTAATAGTAGACCCTACTTACATTAAGGTGGCGAAAACATTGAACTGTAATAATAGACCAAATTGTATGCATGCGAAAACATTCACCTGTAATAGTAGACCCTTCTTACTGTAAGGTTGCGAAAACATTCACCTGTAATAGTAAAACCTACTTACTACAAGGTAGCGAAAACATTCACCTGTAATAGTAGAACCTACTTACTACAAGGTAGCGAAAACATTCACCTGTAATAGTAGAACCTACTTACTGCAAGGTTGCGAAAACATTCACCTGTAATAGTAGAACCTACTTACTACAAGGTAGCGAAAACATTCACCTGTAATAGTAGACCCTACTTACTACAAGGTAGCGAAAACATTCACCTGTAATAGTAGACCCTACTTACTACAAGGTAGCGAAAACATTCACATGTAATAGTAGAACCTACTTACTACAAGGTAGCGAAAACATTCACCTGTAATAGTAAAACCTACTTACTACAAGGTAGCGAAAACATTCACCTGTAATAGTAGAACCTACTTACTACAAGGTAGCGAAAACATTCACCTGTAATAGTAAAACCTACTTAATACAAGGTAGCGAAAACATTCACCTGTAATAGTAGAACCTACTTACTACAAGGTAGCGAAAACATTCACCTGTAATAGTAGAACCTACTTACTACAAGGTAGCGAAAACATTCACCTGTAATAGTAAAACCTACTTACTACAAAGTAGCGAAAACATTGACCTGTAATAGTAGAACCTACTTACTACAAGGTAGCGAAAACATTCACCTGTAATACTAAAACCTACTTACTACAAGGTAGCGAAAACATTCACCTGTAATAGTAGAACCTACTTACTACAAGGTAGCGAAAACATTCACCTGTAATAGTAGACCCTACTTACTACAAGGTAGCGAAAACATTCACCTGTAATAGTAGACCCTACTTACTGCAAGGTTGCGAAAACATTCACCTGTAATAGTAGAACCAACTTACTACAAGGTAGCGAAAACATTCACCTGTAATAGTAGAACCTACTTACTGCAAGGTTGCAAAAACATTCACCTGTAATAGTAGAACCTACTTACAGTAAGGTGGCGAAAACAATGAACTGCAATAATAGACCAAATTGTATGCAGGCGAAAACATTCACCTGTAATAGTAGACCCTACTTACTGCAAGGTTGCGAAAACATTCACCTGTAATAGTAGACCCTACTTACAGTAAGGTGGCGAAAACTTTCACCCGTAATACTAGACCCTACTTACTGCAAGGTGGCGAAAATATTGGACTGTAATAATAGACCAAATTGTATGCAGGCGAAAACATTCACCTGTAATAGTAGACCCTACTTACAGTAAGGTGGCGAAAACATTGAACTGTAATAATAGACCAAATTGTATGCATGCGAAAACATTCACCTGTAATAGTAGACCCTTCTTACTGTAAGGTTGCGAAAACATTCACCTGTAATAGTAAAACCTACTTACTACAAGGTAGCGAAAACATTCACCTGTAATAGTATAACCTACTTACTACAAGGTAGCGAAAACATTCACCTGTAATAGTAGAACCTACTTACTACAAGGTAACGAAAACATTCACCTGTAATAGTAAAACCTTCTTACTACAAGGTAGCGAAAATATTCACCTGTAATAGTAGAACCTACTTACTACAAGGTAGCGAAAACATTCACCTGTAATAGTAGACCCTACTTACTACAAGGTAGCGAAAACATTCACCTGTAATAGTAGACCCTACTTACTGCAAGGTTGCGAAAACATTCACTTGTAATAGTAGAACCTACTTACTACAAGGTAGCGAAAACATTCACCTGTAATAGTAGAACCTACTTACTGCAAGATTGCAAAAACATTCACCTGTAATAGTAGAACCTACTTATAGTAAGGTGGCGAAAACATTGAACTGTAATAATAGACCAAATTGTATGCAGGCGAAAACATTCACCTGTAATAGTAGACCTTACTAACTGCAAGGTTGCGAAAACATTCACCTGTAATAGTAGACCCTACTTACAGTAAGGTGGCGAAAACTTTCACCCGTAATACTAGACCCTACTTACTGCAAGGTGGCGAAAACATTAGACTGTAATAATAGACCAAATTGTATGCAGGCGAAAACATTCACCTGTAATAGTAGACCCTACTTACATTAAGGTGGCGAAAACATTGAACTGTAATAATAGACCAAATTGTATGCAGGCGAAAACATTCACCTGTAATAGTAGACCCTACTTACTGCAAGGTTGCGAAAACATTCACCTGTAAAAGTAGACCCTACTTACAGTAAGGTGGCGAAAACTTTCACCTGTAATACTAGACCCTACTTACTGCAAGGTGGCGAAAACATTGGACTGTAATAATAGACCAAATTGTATGCAGGCGAAAACATTCACCTGTAATAGTAGACCCTACTTACAGTAAGGTGGCGAAAACATTGAACTGTAATAATAGACCAAATTGTATGCATGCGAAAACATTCACCTGTGATAGTAGACCCTTCTTACTGTAAGGTTGCGAAAACATTCACCTGTAATAGTAAAACCTACTTACTACAAGGTAGCGAAAACATTCACCTGTAATAGTAGAACCTACTTACTACAAGGTAGCGAAAACATTTACCTGTAATAGTAGACCCTACTTACTACAAGGTAGCGAAAACATTCACCTGTAATAGTAGACCCTACTTACTACAAGGTTGCAAAAACATTCACCTGTAATAGTAGACCCTTCTTACTGTAAGGTTGCGAAAACATTCACCTGTAATAGTAGAACCTACTTACTGCAAGGTTGCAAAAACATTCACCTGTAATAGTAGAACCTACTTACTTCAAGGTAGCGAAAACATTCACCTGTAATAGTAGAACCTACTTACTGCAAGGTTGCAAAAACATTCACCTGTAATAGTAGAACCTACTTACTACAAGGTAGCGAAAACATTCACCTGTAATAGTAGAACCTACTTACTGCAAGGTTGCGAAAACATTCACCTGTAATAGTAGAGCCTACTTACTACAAGGTAGCGAAAACATTCACCTGTAATAGTAGAACCTACTTACTGCAAGGTTGCGAAAACATTCACCTGTAATAGTAGAACCTATTTACTACAAGGTAGCGAAAACATTCACCTGTAATAGTAGACCCTACTTACTACAAGGTAGCGAAAACATTCACCTGTAATAGTAGACCCTACTTACTACAAGGTAGCGAAAACATTCACCTGTAATAGTAGAACCTACTTACTGCAAGGTAGCGAAAACATTCACCTGTAATAGTAGAACCTACTTACTGCAAGGTTGCGAAAACATTCACCTGTAATAGTAGAACCTACTTACTGCAAGGTTGCGAAAACATTCACCTGTAATAGTAGAACCTACTTACTGCAAGGTTGCGAAAACATTCACCTGTAATAGTAGACCCTACTTACTGCAAGGTTGCGAAAACATTCACCTGTAATAGTAGAACCTACTTACTACAAGGTAGCGAAAACATTCACCTGTAATAGTAGAACCTACTTACTGCAAGGTTGCGAAAACATTCACCTGTAATAGTAGAACCTACTTACTGCAAGGTTGCGAAAACATTCACCTGTAATAGTAGAACCTACTTACTGCAAGGTTGCGAAAACATTCACCTGTAATAGTAGAACCTACTTACTGCAAGGTTGTGAAAACATTCACCTGTAATAGTAGAACCTACTTACTACAAGTTAGCGAAAACATTCACCTGTAATAGTAGACCCTACTTACTGCAAGGTTGCGAAAACATTCACCTGTAATAGTAGAACCTACTTACTACAAGGTAGCGAAAACATTCACCTGTAATAGTAGAACCTACTTACTGCAAGGTTGCGAAAACATTCACCTGTAATAGTAGAACCTACTTACTGCAAGGTTGCGAAAACATTCACCTGTAATAGTAGAACCTACTTACTGCAAGGTTGCGAAAACATTCACCTGTAATAGTAGAACCTACTTACTGCAAGGTTGCGAAAACATTCACCTGTAATAGTAGAACCTACTTACTGCAAGGTTGCGAAAACATTCACCTGTAATAGTAGACCCTACTTACTGCAAGGTTGCAAAAACATTCACCTGTAATAGTAGAACCTACTTACTACAAGGTAGCGAAAACATTCACCTGTAATAGTAGAACCTACTTACTGCAAGGTTGCGAAAACATTCACCTGTAATAGTAGAACCTACTTACTGCAAGGTTGCGAAAACATTCACCTGTAATAGTAGAACCTACTTACTGCAAGGTTGCGAAAACATTCACCTGTAATAGTAGACCCTACTTACTGCAAGGTTGCGAAAACATTCACCTGTAATAGTAGAACCTACTTACTACAAGGTAGCGAAAACATTCACCTGTAATAGTAGAACCTACTTACTGCAAGGTTGCGAAAACATTCACCTGTAATAGTAGAACCTACTTACTGCAAGGTGGCGAAAACATTCACCTGTAATAGTAGACGCTACTTACTACAAGGTAGCGAAAACATTCACCTGTAATAGTAGAGCCTACTTACTGCAAGGTGGCGAAAACATTGAACTGTAATAACTTAAACTCTTCCATAAATGTATTGTCGCAGGTTCATAAAATGTATGCAATTATTTACTTAAAAGGAGTTAAAAAAAACTATCTGAGTGTGATATATGGAGCTGCTACTTTCCAAGAAGAATTTTCACACGAAGAGCTTTTACAAAATGCTTTTTATGAAGTACTTCGCTTAGCTAACCTTATCTGGACGATCTCCGCATATTTGAAGATTGCCTAGGTATAGGCCTACTATTATAGGAATTGCGTTTAGGCCTAGATTATGTATGAGATAATCTCTATAGGACGATTCCATTGGCCTTAGGCATGGAATCAAGCTCGAATAAAAAACTCAAAAATTTTGGATCGAGTTCCATCTTTTCCAAGGACGAATTCATCAGAGGATAGACCAACAAAACGAGGTAGTTTAATTAATTCCTCAAGGCCCGTGTTGCACAAACGATTTTTTATATAAAAACAAAACAGTGCATTGTGCTTCTTAATTCTGTCAGTCTTACATTTCCTTTACAAATACATAAATGTAGAAATAAGATCATAAAAAAACAATAACATTATGCGCAGGATTTTTTTTTCTCTGAAATTAATTAATAAAATCGTTTTTGTTGTTAACCTAGGAAAAATTATTGTTAGCGAAACCTACCTACTGTAAGGTGGCCAAAACATCCAAGTGTAATATAAGATCCTACTTACTGCAAGGTGGCAAACCATTCAACTGTAATAGTAGACCCTACTTACGGCAAGGTGGCGAAAACGTTCAACTGTAAAATATGAACCTACTTACTGCAGGTGGCCAAAACGTTCAACTGTAATATAAGCCCCTACTGACTGCAAGGTGGCAAACCATTCAACTGTAATAGTAGACCCTACTTACTGCAAGGTGACGAAAACGTTCAACTGTAAAATTTGAACCTAATTACTGCAGGTGGCGAAAACGTTTAACTGTAATATAAGCCCCTACTTACTGCAAGGTGGCGAAAACATTCAACTGTAATATTTGAACCTACTTACTGCAGGTGGCGAAAACGTTCAACTGTCATATAAGCCCCTACTTACTGCAAGGTGGCGAAAACATTCAACTGTAATATTTGAACCTACTTACTGTAAGGTGGCCAAAACGTTCAACTGTAATATAAGCCCCTACTGACTGCAAGTTGGCAAAAACGTTCAACTGTAAAATTTGAACCTACTTACTGCAGGTGGCGAAAACGTTCAACTGTAATATAAGCCCCTACTTACTGCAAGGTGGCAAACCATTCAACTGTAATAGTAGACCCTACTTACTGCAAGGTGACGAAAACGTTCAACTGTAAAATTTGAACCTACTTACTGCAGGTGGCGAAAACGTTCAACTGTAATATAAGCCCCTACTTACTGCAAGGTGGCGAAAACATTCAACTGTAATATTTGAACCTACTTACTGCAGGTGGCGAAAACGTTCAACTGTAATATAAGCCCCTACTTACTGCAAGGTGGCAAAAACGTTCAACTGTAAAATTTGAACCTACTTACTGCAGGTGGCGAAAACGTTCAACTGTAATATAAGCCCCTACTTACTGCAAGGTGGCAAACCATTCAACTGTAATAGTAGACCCTACTTACTGCAGGTGGCGAAAACGTTAAACTGTAATATAAGCCCCTACTTACTGCAAGGTGGTGAAAACATTCAACTGTAATATTTGAACCTACTTACTGCAAGGTGGCGAAAACGTTCAACTGTAAAATTTGAACCTACTTACTGCAAGGTGGCGAAAACGTTCAACTGTAATATAAGACCCTACTGTATTCCGAAGTAAGAAGTATGAATTATATAGGCCTTTATTTTAACCTTTAATAAAAAAATTCTTGTTTTTTTAAACGAATTTCGGAAAATTTCATCTTTTGAAAAGTAATGGAGGTAAATATAATTTGTTTTAAAATTGTAACGACTTTATTTTTCTTTTAATTTTAAAACAATATTTTCTTTGATAACTTTTTATTTTAATCGATTGAAAATACCTAGAAAAACAGCAATTTTTTACATGACAAAGCATTCTTTAATTTGACCAAACTAATTTAAATCATTACAAAAATTCCATCACATGTTAAATAAGCCTGTTTTTGTAGTCTACTCTGATTTCATCTTCAATTTGAGCTAATACTTTTAGGCCTGCACTTAAACTTTTGGACAAATATAAAATAGGGTATCTGTAACCATCAACATATAGGTTAGTGTTTATAACGTGGTGAATTAACAGGTAGAATAAAATTTAATTTGATTTAACTATTTTAGAAATAACTTCTAAGGATTTCTTTTCAAATTGTTGCCTTGAAGCCGGTGAGGGACAGTTATGAATAAGTTTATTAAGTTTATAAATTGTATTTTATATTGATTTGAAAAAAACGAAATTAGAAGATTGTTTACACTATAAATAATTTTGTTATTTAATAATTTTATAGTATTGCATCCCACGCAATGCTGTAATAGTTTGAAGTATTATAAAAAAAAATCCCAATTTATTGAGCTTGTAAGTCATGACGTCACTAAGATTGCTCAAACATGTTCCGCCATGTTCGTGTGGTTTGCCAGCTGTGACATGACGTGGATTGGGTGGAAAGCTATATATGCTTGTTTGTACAGATTTGGTTGATAATAATTTTTTTGGTTTATTTGTTTTTCAGTTTCACAGTAACTGGTTGCTTTTTAAGTTATATTTTTGTTACAATGAACGTTATAATTTACGATGAAGCTTCTATGATTAAATTTGTAAAAAGTGTTCGACCATTCCCTGTGTTATATGATCCATCGCATTGCTACTATCATTCACGAGTGAAACAAAATGAATGTTGGTCCCTAGTTGCAAAGCAAATGGGTGACGACGGTAAGTAGTTTGTATGTGAATTTACGTTAGTGCAGTACACATTTGATGTCTGCTTTATGTTTAAGAAGAGTGTGTAAAACAATTTAATTTTATATATTGAACAACTGTCTTAAAACAAACTTGTGTATACATGTACCAAAAAAAAAAAAAAAACAGGTCTCAATTTAATCATTTATTACGGCATTGGCAGTAATAAAATGACCAACCTTTCATAATAGATTATTAATAGGAAAATATTGTCTATTACATTATTTAGACCTAGAGGTTTTAGGTAATTTTTTTTTTACCTGATCAATTTGACCTTGCTGAACACGAATCTGATATTTTTTACTGCAAACACATACTTATATTTTTAAAAAAATAACCTAACCTGACCTGACTTTGGTGATTACTAACGCTCCAATCAGCGAATTTTCTTTCCTCATAGATTTGACCTTGCTGAACACGAATCTGAAGTTATTTTTAACGGTAAACACATATTAACCTAAGAAAAAAAGGTCAGGTTAGGTTATTACTAATACTTTTTAATGTGTTTGCAGTTAAAAAAAACTTTAGATTCGTGTTCAGCAAGGTCAAATTGATCAGGAAAATTTTTTTCCGATCGGAGCGGTAGTCGCTGATTTAATAATTACCAGATTTTGTCCACAACCATGCATAGAAATCAACATTTAGGTTGAACTTGGCGAGTTATGTATTTTGATTGACATATACTTTTACAAGACCCTAAGTTGTAATTGCAAACAAAGTTTTCTTTGGTAATTTTTTACTGTAGCGGCCCCATACGATATTTTGGATTATTGTTCAAAAGCACGAAAAGGTACACTTACATTAAAACTCTAACCTATCTTAATTCACTCTTTCTATAACTATTAAATTCGTTATAAGCTTAAAATAGTGACATGCTGAAATTTCATAACCGATGTATTTGACATTAGTTCAGTAATTCTTTAAGATGAACAAAAAATGATATAAATTTCTTTCATAAATTGTTAATAATATATATATTTCTGCATTTCTTAAAGTTTTATAATTTTAAAGAAAACTTTATTTATCGCTCTGTAATTTGGTATAGATATAAAATAGTATAGCTATCCTAAACATAAACGATCCATAATTGTAGGCATTCCAGACTTAATTGATATTGACAAAAAAATGTACCTTGTAGCGCAGAAAGTTTTCAAAAATACAGAAAAATAATGAAACTTGGTACTGCTGCGACAAAAGTTGTTAGTTTAAAGAAAATAACTTTATTCATACCAAACACAAAACTTTTAAAATTCCATGTTTTTCTTATCAGCCCGAGATTTTAAAACGTTTTGTGTGTGGTGAAGTAAATCTTCTTTAGTCTGTTTTTCAAATTTTTAATTTATCATTATAAATAATTTATACTGAGGGAATTCCAGCTTTGAAAAAAATAGTTAAAGTCATTTACTAAGGTTATAACAAAATTACTTCAAAATTATGTTTTCTTGAATATTTAGGAAAATTTAGGTTAAATTAAGTAGTTTTAAAAGTAAATATTTCTATTTAAACAACGAAAGTAATTTATTTGTCCAAATTTCACTTGAATAGTAGTTATTTATAAGAGGTAAGTAACTAAAATATTTTTTTAAATTTTGTTGTCCATTACGTTTGGTGAAACTTAATTAATCACTTTTACATTAGTCTATGACTATCCGAACTTTAATTTTGTAAATTTGTTAAAACTTACTGAGACAGAACGTTTTTGATCACTCCGTGGTGATCTTCATCAGTGTCTCTTCATCAAGACACTGATGAAGATCGCCATGGAGTGATCGAAAACATTCAGTCTCAGTAAGTTTTTACAAAATTAAAGTTCAGATAGTTATCTAATGTAAACGTGATCAAATAAAAAAATGTTATTTTATGTTTTTACCTAATAATTATATATTGTTTACAGTTATTTATAGGCTCAAAATTAAAATGACTACCTGTTTCCTAAGTTTAAGGAACTTGGATGTAATCTTTGCACTAATAAAAAAACAACGTTTTGAAGATCGAAACTGTAATATCATTATCTGCAAAACTCACAATTAAACCTATTTTTTTAAATTTTGACAGAAAACATTTTCAATGGTGCTGATGCTTTAGACATGGTGGTAATTTTTTAGTGCATTTTTGTCTCAGTATATATTTTTTTAAAAATAGTTTTAGTTGTGATTTTGTGCGTCGTGATATTATAATACTTTAGCTTAAATGATTTACCAAATATCGTGGAAAACGAAATCCACAGATTGAGAGAGTGTTTGTGACATAATCAACTGTCAATTGTAAATCTAAATAGGTATATAGAAGCTAAGATTATGTTTTACATATTTACAAAGAAATTAATAGAATATACCAAACTTAAAAGCAAAGCCTAAGAAGTAAAATACATGGATTAATATTTCAAAAACTAGAGATATTTATAAAACACAATAATATAAAGAAAAAATCTCTTTCAGAGTATAAATGTTTTATAAATAAAATAAAATTTTATAGGATTGTAGTATTATACGAGCATTTCTCGTAAATGCTAGTGCTTATACAAGGCAGTATTGTTTTTAATTCAAGCTTTCTATAGTGCGGTCAAAAAGTGTATGTAATCTGTATTTGGCTTTGTTGATTTAATATGTTTCTGTTTGGGTATATTTTGTAAATTTCATATTACAAGTATGAAATTTGTTTATGCATAGAATACATTATTTGTTGTTGATGTAGAAAATTTGCAGGTTATAGTTGATGTCCTCCTTAGTGTGGCCTGTTTCTACTATGTAATTAGCAAAAGATGAGTCATTGTCATATTTAATAGAGTGTATGTGATCTATAAATATACATTTTGTCCAATATACAATAAGACTTTACAAGACTCTGAAGACTGTAACAGTTTGCAGTTATCAACAAAGATTTAAAAATCACATACACTCTGTTAAATATGACACAGGCTTATCTTTTGCTAATCACATACTAGAAACCAGCTACACTTACACTGACATCATTCAAATCTAGAAAATCTAATACGCTAAAGTGAACATAAAACAAATAAACAAAGCAGCCATAAAAACAACTAAATTAGCAGAAGCAATGTATATCAAGCAATCAATAAAAGAACTGTATGTAAAGAAAGATAAACTTATCCTAAAATTGTTACAATTACATTTAAACATTTCTAATACATACAGACATAAACTCACATGCGAACTAATTACAGAATCACACAAATGAGCCACTAAAACCTATAAGAAACACAAAAAGAAAATAAATCAACTTTGAAATGAGAAAAATAATAATCCAGCAATAAAAAAGCCAAAACACTCTTTTTATAAAAAAACAATAAACATCACATTTACCACTGAAGAAATAGTATTACTAAATAAAGGCCTAAAACATAATATACACTACAAAGATAACAATAAAACAAAAACAGCAATTATAATTGACACAGAAACCAATATACAACAGGCCGAAATACAAGATCAAGAACACTTACAACATTTAGTAACAAAATAAGAACACACATCAATGAAATATAGACAGCCAAATCACTAAAACAAAAAGCCAGAGAACACGATTTAAAATACTTAAAAGCAGATAAAGGTAATACTACAGTTATTATGCATGCACAGGATTTAAACAATAAAATTAATGAATTTATTACGGCAAACAACATCTCAGAAACAAATAAAGACCCAACAAACGAATATCACAACACAGTTAAACACATAATTAATTCAACTAAACACGTAATATCTAAAATACAGAAAAAATACCTTAAAGCAATAAGACCTACGGGACCTACATAAACAACTAAACAAGGAACAACTACTAAACTACATAAACAAGGAACACCAATAAGACCGGTAATCAACAGCCAACAATCACCTGCACAGAAACTAGCACGCCATATGGATAGAACTATTAGAAAATACATAAAACTAGACACACACACAAATATAAAGATCACAATAAATCTAGTAAACAAAATAAAGAAGATTGAAATCCCTCATAACTCAACCCTGGCATTTTTGACATCACAAACCTATATACCAATATCCCAGTCACAGAAACACTAAACATATTACGAGACAATCTAAAACTTAACAACACTCCAGAAAAAATCACAAAAGAAATCATACACATTTTGAACACCATTACACAACAGAACTAATTCACTCACAACAACAAATATTACACACAGAAACAAGGCCTACCAATGGGTTCACCGATTTCAAGCATTCTCGCAGAAGTTTGAACATATTCTACAACACATAGAACAGAATAAAATCATAAATAACAACAAACACGCAGATAAGATAATATATTGGCACAGATATGTAGATGACGTTATAATACTATACCGAGGAAACATAAGACAATGCTAACATCTCCAAAAACATTTAAACAAAATACACAAAAATATCCATTCACTGCAGAGTTTGAAAACAACAAAACATTGAATTTCTTAGACATCGCCATAACAAAAAATCAAAACAAACATGAATTCAACATATACCCCAAGCCAACCATGACAGACACACTGATACACCATTCATCGAACCACCCAATACAACATAAACACGCAGCATTCAAACATTTACTACACAGACTAAATAAAATACCTATGTCCACAACTAACTACACGAGAACACAATAAAATGTTTAGCTCACAAAAATGGACATGACAATTATTTAATTGACAAACTGCACAGAAAAATACCCAACAAGAACAGTAACAACAATACAAACACAAACAAATTCATCATCCTCACATACATAAACAAACTCACCAATAAAATAACACACCAATCCAAAAAGCAGGATACAATGTAGCTTACAGAACAACAAATAAAAGCCAAACAGCTATCAGACACAGCATTAATAACAATACCAACACATACAATAACCCAGGAGTATACAAACTAAAATGCAACAACTGCAATAAGTTCTATATTGGACAAATAGCAGATCTTTCGCCAAAAGATATAAAGAACACAAAAGCCCACTGCACACTACTATTGAATCCATCTTCGCAAATTACCTCATGGACACTAAACACTCATGCAAAAGCATGGAAAATAACATGACCATCCTCCATACATGCAACAAAGGCCATATATTAAACACACTAGAACAGTATGAAATATATAGACATAGCAACACACATAAAAATGACATCTTAAATGAACAAACACGGCACAGATCACACATACTCTTCGGTCACATCCCTTCTAACTTTCAAAATAATGGTACCAAGGGAGCACAACTGCAGCATTCCTAGCGGCAAAAATAAGAGGCTGAAGAAGTCGTAAGACAAAAACGTTTCCTCCAAGTGTAAGTTAACAATTTAACAACTTTAGTTAACAAAAAGTCTGGTCGCAAGTAATAGCAAAGTGTAACCACTATATATCATATACACATTTTTTACATATATATGTTATAGAAAATCTGCCTTTAAAACCATACTACCTAGCCAACCAAGGCTTCAAAGCATCCAACCAAGTCAAAGACAAAAAAAAACTACTGCAAGGGAATACATTTTGTCTCAGTATGTTTTTCTTAAATTAACTTAAATTATAAACTTGACAAGTCATTAATTAGTATTAAATGTAATAAAATTATATTGAATAAACTAGAATTGGTACAGACCTTTCTATTCCTTTTGTAAGACTCAATAATCTGTACATACATTGTTAATTAGAGTGGATCATTCGAATTTATTTAGGAATAAGCTTAATATTTCACTTAAACAATTGTTAAAGTGATTAATTAAGATTCACCTATCGTAATGGACTACAAAATTCAAGAACTTAATATTTCATTAACAATTTCCTTTTCAGTCACATTATGCAGAGACAAATGGAAAAATGTAAAAGCTAGCTATACAAGATATTTAAGAAGATTGAACAGTGGAGCATGTAATTCAAAACAATACTATTTAGCCCCTTATTTGGACTATCTGACTCCCTTCATTAATTTTGGGTATGCAGTATAAACATTAAATCATTTATTAAAATCTTTTTTGTATAAGAAAACACTTTAAAAATACTAATAACATATTTGTTTTTAAATTCTTTTTTATAACACAATTGTGATAATTATACAATTTTACTTACCTTTCATTAATCTATCAATAGTTCTTGTATCTTATGTGTGGTGAGTGAAACTGAGACGCTTGTATACAGGCTGGCCTATCTTGTAGATATGATATCCTCCACCAAGAATAGAAGTTATCCATAGACTTTCCTTTAAGAATTGAAAAAAAAACATTAAAAATAACTTTTATATACCTTATTTGCTAATTTAAGGCAGTCGCTATATTATTTTTTCAAGTCATGAAAATAAAAACAAATAAAAGAAAATATCATTTCATCATTAGTAATCTGAGTTGAATGATTCAGACTCAAGGTTATAAAGCTGTAGTACAAGAATAATAGAATCACTTGGCTGGATACCACTTATTTTCCTCAAACAACTTCATTTATTTTAGCAAGTCTTATTCTATCTAATCAACTGCACACTTAAATTTGAATTCTCCCATTTATTATGTTCTTCATCAAGCTGTTAGTCTATTAAAACTACTCTTTAAGACAAACACATTAAACTTTCAGTATCAACTTGGCAAAAAACCACTACTTACTGATATTTTTCTGCAGACGCGTTTCGCACTAGGTAAGTCTTTTGCTTTTTTTGATGTAGCGTAGGATTTAAAAATTAGTGTCTCTATTGGTGTGTGAGTGTAGTGTTTTTTGTATGTGTATGGTGAAATTTGACTTGGCTTGTGTCTTTTTTATGTCTTTTAAGTGTTCTTTGAATCTTGTGATAACTGTCTCCCTGTTTGTCCTATGTAAAAGCTGGGGCAGACGTTGCATGTAATCTTGTATACTCCTGTCGTGTTTATTCTGGTGTGTTTTTGTACTGTTGTGGGTGTTATTTTTTTTATTGTGTTGGATGTTATAATGGCTCTTTGTATTTAAGTTTGTGGAACGAGGAAGCTATTGTTTGTGATGTGTTGTGATATGTTAGTATTACGTGTTTTTTTATTTGTGTTATTCAGGCGCGTATCCAAGGGGGTGATCGCCCCCCCCCCCCAACCTTCAAGAACTTTGGGTTAAAAATCGACAATATATTATTAAATTAGGACTTTTTTCGATAATTAAGTTATTATATATTCTCAAATATAAAATCCTAACTGTAATAAATATAATAATAATTTTGTAACATTGTAATGCTCTTTGAATAATTACAAAAGTCAGCTCTGAATTTAATAAAAAAATGTGATCAAGAAGTCTATCCTATTAATCATTTTTTACTACGAATCTTAATCACGTTACCGATTTCTAACGCAAGCGTAGAATAAACTTTTTCTAGTTTAAGAAGATTTGAAACATGGCTAAGATCAACCATGGAAGAGGACCGCTTGACAGGATTAGCATTGCTTAATATCAATCGAGAAAAAAAATTTGATATAGATTATGTCATTGATCTTTACGCAAGAAAACGCAAACATCGACTAGAGTTTATTATTTAACTACGAACTAATAATTTTAGTATTAATTTAATTTTTATTTGATATTTGATTCTATTGTTGAATAAATAATACTTATAAAAATTAAAATCATTAAATATTTTCAAATTTTTGAGCATTTTTTGTTACATGTTTTTACATACACGCACGCAAGCGCACACACACACACAAACATATTATATATATATATATATATATATATATATATATATATATATATATAAATGCATCTATCGCCCCCCCCCCCAAAGCAATTCACTGGATATGAGCCTGTTATTGCTATTTTTTGTTGTGTATGTGTGTGTTGTTTTTGCGTATTACGTTGTCTATCGAGGTGTGTTTGTATCTGTTTTTATAGGCTGTGTATTTTATTGTGTTGAGTTTGTTTAATTCGTTTTCATTGTTCATGGGTATGTTGATCAACTTTTTTCCCAAGTTGATACCAATAGTGTAATTATAAGAAAAACCTCAAGACAAAACTACAAACAAATTGATGAAAACCCTAACTTTTTAGGAAAGAAATGTTCTATGAGATCAAATAAACAAAGGTGTTTCTATTTGATCCCAACCAGGGTCAGCCTTAAACATAATCCAGTCTGAATTAGATACCTGCTGAAGGGACTCGCTCCACCTATCCAAGTAGCCATAAGCTGTTTGAAAGCTCCCCAGTAAACTTCTGATCATTTAGTTTTTCTAACAATATGCTGATAAAGAGATTGTTTGTATTCCATCAAAGTATTTAATTTTTTCTACAGGTTACTTCAGCTAAAATTTTAAAAACATTTTTACAGTATTTCATTTTTAAAACTGGGACAATTTGATATAAACTGTATAAACAAATTATCAACTAAAATAGGCAATTAGTAATTATTAATTAATTATATAGTTAATATATCTTTATAATTAATATTAGGAAATAAATAAAGGTAATAATTATATACAGCACACTTTATTTTATGCAAATTTGAATTTTTTTTCAAATGAGTATAAACCATATATTTGTTTATTTTATATGTTTACCTTCTGTAATTTTGCCTTCTATTATAAAGGTATCTGAGATGTGACAGACATTGTTTAAATAAAACATTTGGAATAATAATGAATTCAGGTTTCCACAGTAAGAACTTTAACAGTTTTGAATATTATATTTTATTTTTTTGTGATTTTTATTTTAGCTTCTAAAAAAATATTAATTAAAAAAAATGTATTTGCCAAAAACTTAATTCTGAAGTTATAAGAAATTACAAAATTTTTAACATTAACTCAGTTGTTTTCTATTTCACAGCTTAAGTTCAAATTGTATTGTTTACATAATCATCAGAAATGAGATTAGAAATAATTATTGAAATTGTTAACTTTAATATCGTGAATTTCAGTTTTAAATTTTATATAAAATAATTTCCTTTCATTGGTTAAATTCAGAAAAACTGTTGTGGGTGCCAAAAATGTTTAATGCGTAAGAGTTTTTATAAAATTTTGAACTCTAGTTTGACATGATCATTGGAACAACATTTATATAATCAGTTTGAGGAGTTTAGGTAAATTCCAGTAGAATCTTTAGTCTTGTTTTACCATTTCTAAGATTAATTTGCTAAGGTAAATTTTAACTTCTATAGATATCATTTATTAACAGTTATTATCTAAGGCAATATTTTTTTTTAAATATTTTACAGAGGTTTGGATAGAACTAATTCTTTAATCAACAAAAAAAGGAAATTATCTTCCACGGCTAAAGGGAATGAAACTGATTACCATCCAGATGATCATGTGAAAGAAAAGATTAAGACTGAGTTTCCGACATCAGAGGTAGTAGTAAATATAGGTAACAAAAATTTTAAGAGAAAAGGTAAGAATAGTTATAGTAAAAATGATTCGAAATCAAAAAAGGAACAAAACTGTGAAAACGAAGTCCACATAAATTTTTTTAAAAGTTTGTTACCAGAAGTTGAGAGGATGACAAAAAAGCAAAAACTTAGTTTTAAATTATACGTGCTTAAAACCGTGCAGGATATATTGTATAACTGAAATGGGAAGATGCAGTGATATTTGTTTCAGTTAATACTGCATAAAGAATCCTCAACTCACCACATAGCTAGCTGCTTAAAAATGGTAGTTATCTAGTCTCAAAGTATATTTTAAGGAAACTTTTAAGATGGCTATAGCTCCTTCTCTTCCTGGTGATTCAAAAGGAGGAATATTTTTACTTCCTTTCCCATGACGCTTCTCACTGAAAATTAAAAATAAAATTATATGAGTTTGCTGTTAATTATTCATCCCATAATAAAAATTAAAGGACCCAAACAATTTTTTGTTATGTAATTTGTGTACAGTGTTCCATAACCTTATCATACTCAAAGAATTGTCTACTTTGAAAATAACAATGTGAAGAATATGTATCAAATCTTTTATAAGAATGGTAAAACTTCAGGTATTTTTAAGCAATATAACATATATGGCAGGGTTGACCAATTTTTTGCTTAAATATTGAAATGCTATACTGATACAAAAAACTAGCTTTTAGTGTACCTAGATATTGTGTGAAGGAAAAAAATTCCCAGACTGCAATTTTCTGTTAACAAAAAATAAAAACTGCTATATTAAATAGCATTAGAAGTAACCTAACACATAAATAGGAAGTGTGCATAACTTACATTAATTGAAGTATGACTATTTCAGTTCACTGTATGACCTATGTCCATGTGCATGTGGTATACAAATTTAGTGAGTTTCATAACCTAACAGCTCGTTCAGTTTGAGGCAATTGATGTCATTGGAGGTATATGGTTTATATCATTGAGCATCTATGTTCATTAATACTAGTGGTTAGTAATTGCTGGATTAGTGTTTGTTGGTAATTTCTTGGATTTTCCCATAAAAATTACTCTTGAGTTTGTTTTTATTGGCCTTCCAAAGCAGTTATTCTGCTTACGTGTGAAGACTTACTCAAGGGTTTTTTGCAGTCAACATTACAACTTGACTTTGGGAACAATTATCTGGTTTGTTAAAACTGTTGAATTTAAAATATTGTGATACCATAAGTTAAATCTGAATTTATTAAAGCTTATGAAGTCATTTAGTCATGATAAGAAAAAGGAAAACCAAAAAAAGTGTCAAGAACGATTAACATAGATCTTTGTTATTGATCCTGTGGTCAATTTTAAGGTGTTGAATGTGATTCTGATGATATTGTCTCGAAAGGATTAAGGAGAAATCATTAAATTGTGCTTGTTAGAGATTAGTTCTGATACCAAACCTTTAAGATTCAGCTGTTCCAGTGAACCTTGCTTACTTCCTCAATCTGGTGGTTAAAACATGTCAACACAGTTCCTTGAATGAATTTAAACAACCCAATAGATTAATAAATATCTTAGTGTCCTTTATTTTAGTATTATATCCCAGTATGGTTCCAAATCAAGAAGAGTAAGTACTTCACAAATACCCAAGAATAAATATTGGAAGAAATAAAATCAACAAGATTCTTCGCCATAAAACTTGCTTAAAAGTCATTAATTTAGAAATTAAGATAAATGCATTCTCCCCACTCTTAAAACTTGCTTATGAGTATCATATTGGTTAAAAAAGATTATATAAATAAGTTACGCAAGAGTAATAAAAGGTAGAAGAAATATGAAACTTTAACAAGTGGTAAAACTTGACCAAATGAAGGTGCACTGATTTTTGTTTGTTTGTTTGTTTTCTCATATATTATTCACAAATACATCTAAACAAGAGACTAATTGTTTTAAGTGTCAGAAAACATAAGTAGTATTTAGAAGTCAAAATAATTGCAACTTAAAGTGTACCTACAGCTTCACTCCCAAAACTCAAAAGTTCTTTAATAAAATATAGCACTATATTTTGGTACATAAGTATACTATCTATATATATAATTTTGTAAGCCGAATTTTAGGAGAAATATTCTGGGAGCATGGAAGGTTGTACAAAGCTGGGAGATGGTTCAAATTAAAGGTATTGACACGAAGGAGCGGAGAAAAATGGTTTTTCTCAATTTACAACATTTATAGAGGTTTGAGGAAGTTAAAGCTACTAAAAATCTCCAAATACATTGGTACAAGAAATACATTGCAATGAAAAACAGCTGAGTATGATTTTCAAATATTACAGCTGAGAAACAGCTGTATAAATATATAGACAGTATTAAAGGTTAAATAGAAAAATAAACTTGGGATCAGGTTTAGTTAATGGAGTACGTTTTATCGTACTAGATATGTTTGACAAGTGTATTAAATAAATAATCACTGGTTCCAGAAAAGGAAACATCCTATCGTTACCAATAATTAAATTATTATCAACAGGTTCTAACATGCCATTTCAAACAAAAAGGAGTCAATTTCCTTTAAAACTTACATTTTCAATAACTATAAGTAAGGCTTCAATCAACCAAACCTATTTTTACACATGATCAACTTTATGTTGCACCAAGTCGAGTAAAATCTCAAGATGGGTTAAAAAAAAGGATTGGTCAAAAAAATCAAATTGAAAACACAATCTCAAAAAATATAGTTTATCATACAAAAGTTTAAAATTTGTTGCAATATGAATTTGCCACTACAAGCCCCTAGTTGCTATATAAGTGCAGTATTACAATAAAACTAAAAAGTATCCAGTTTTTGTAGATTTGAATATAAATAACTTGAATATAAATTTATATATATAACTACAATAAAGCTTCTATTTAAATAATCTTTTCTATTATGACTCGTATGAATAAGAATTAAATTTTAACATGGAACAAACTTTGTATGGATATATTGCATATAACAACTTTATTTTTTCATATGTAAAGCTGCCTAGCTAGTAGAATTTTTTTAATGATATTTTTGAAATTTCCCAACAATTACAATATTAAAGATTAAAGTAATAACTTTGAAAGTAATATTAATGGAAGTTGTGGTAGTGTGAATAAAATAAAGAGAAAAACCTTACAGAACTTTATCAGTTTCCCTGTTGTACAACTAATAAAATCAGTGTTTATTCTTAATAATAATTAGTGTTCTTATTAATAAATTCAGTGTATGATATTGAAGCCCAAATGCACTAGCAAAAGTTATTAGTAAAATTAAAGTTTTTTAGAACAAAACTTTTTGTAACTGGTTATTTTCCATTTATTTTAATATACCTCTATAGTAATATGTGGCATAAAAAAGTAGGTAAGGTTTTATTAAGGAACTTTGAGTGTATTCAGATTTGTCCTTAACGATATTGTTTTGCAATTCAAACCGTTGGCCGGTAAATTTAATGTTTCCTCTGGTAAACTTGTGTTTCAATAACTATCTAAACTGTACCTATCCAAACCTGCCGAAATGTTTCTAAACCGAGGCTTTGTAGATACTGCATATTGTAAAATAATTATATTTTACTGTAGTGTCAAATATTGCTCTACTGTTTACTGTCAAAAAACATTTACTGGTTACAGATTTGTGTCTGTTGGTACATTATTGTGTACACTTATGTTTTTATGATCTATTTCTTTCAAATTTCAACAACTACTTATTTGTTCAGTATCTATTTTCAAATAACATAAGTGAAAATGAACAATATCTGAGTGAAACCACATTTGGTCGAATAATACCCAGTAAAATTATTCATGAGTTTTCATTAGCCACCCAAATTAATTTGGTGCATACTTCATCAAAATGATTGACCGGAAGACTACTGTAATTTTACTACTATTTTGCTGCAAAGAGTTGTCAATCATAAGATTTAGTCTAATGTCAAGGTATTAATTATAACTTTTATATCAAATTTTATAACTTTCTACCTTTCAAATTTCTACCTTTGTCTAAGACTTGCATTGCCGTTTTTTTCAAGCAAATAAATTCAAACTGCTTTAAGTTGAAAAACAAAAACTACAATAAATTCATTTCAAATTGATGTTTTGAATGATCATAAACAAGTTTTGCTAGATTTCTATATTGATTGTGTATTTTTAACTATTAGGCCTATTTGTATGATAGTAATTATAATTATAAAAAAAATTATTCTCCCTCTGAACTTAATTCTATAAAAATATACCAAATACTGCACAGTTTTAAGTAATTAGTTTTTTAAAATTATTAGAACTTTGAATATTGTAAATCATAGTTTGTAGTCAAATGCATTATAGACACATAGAGGGAAAAATTTTACTTAAAAAGCAAGTTTTTTATGGTATAGCATTTCAAATAATTTTTGGACACTCCCTAATATCTAGCTGTCTAAATGATAATTATATTAGATTGTTTGAAGATACTGCAAAAAAGGACAATGAATGATTTTATTTCAAGGTATGAAGGAAATAAGAAATGATAGAAAGAGATCAAATTAAATAAGATGAAACTGAATGGGATTGATGACTAGTGAAGAATTATTTCAAGGCATCTTATACTTATGTTTCTTTGCAACGGAACAAGTAAGGTACTAGTCTAATACAAGTTAAGTAAAATATGAGGTAAACATCGTTAAAAAAGTATGAGAAAGTTTTGGGTAAGAGGCTAAGGATTAAGAATAGTAAAAATGTTTCCGGGAATGTGAATATTGAAAATTATAAGAAAGCTGCCAGGCTTATAGGAATTTAGCTAATTTTTTACCACACTAATGTAAAATTTCAGTCAATTATTGATTTTTGGTTAAACAAAATATTGTTTTGACGTTATAGTTTCTAAATTTGCAAGATATGACCATGAAGTCTTTGCCGGATGTTGAAAAAAGGTTAGAATGCACTGAACGTTAGTGTTTTGCAACAACTGAAATTATTAAATTAAAATCTTAGACCCAAAATTCAGTGCAATATTTCAAAGCTTTGTCGAATAAGGTTTCCATAAATGTTTTGTGCAATAGAATAAAATGTGGATCATATATTATTTAGAAATATGTCAACAATTGAGTTATATATGATGCAAACAATTTTTAAAGGATTAGTATTGTACTAAAGTATATGTAATGTATTTTTCTTGTATTTAATATTATTTTATTAGTAATTTTTTAAGCTTAAATTTATGTTCATTTAAGTCATTAAATTATAATGTTTTCATCCTAAATGTTAGGTTTCTGTAAGTCATTAGGTTACAGATATTTTACGTGAAAGTTTCACTGTAATTCATGGATAGCAAAATCAATTATGTAAACCTAAACACCAAACTGCAGATGACTTATAGAGGAAAAGTTTTAAAGGTCAGAAGCACAACTGAAAAAATGTTTTTTTTTAATTGCTTGCATTGTAAATTTGTACAGATTATTTTAATGTTAGGATATTTTTTTTAATATAGATATTTTTTTATAATACTTAAGGGTTTTCACCTTTGAATATATTTCTAGTAACAATTATATCTCTTCTTATTTTTAGAAAGCCTTGTATGTAATTTCAGTGTGACTATGTAAATGAAACGCAGCAAAATTATTTTTTATTTTTAAAACATTTTTAACCTTTAAAGTGCCTAAATTCTAACATTATCTTGAGTAATTATAGTCTCCTAAAGGTAAGAGAATATTGTAATTCCTGTAATACTACTTTGAAAATTGTGATATTTTTGCAAATTTTGTAGCAAGATGAAAATTGTAGGTTACATTCTAACCTATAAAAGTTACCTTAATTCATTATAAAATTAGTATATATTTCAATGTATTATAAATTTGTAATAATGTTTAATTATATTGTAAAAATGTTTATACGCTTTGTTTTAGAAGCAATAAAATGTTTTATATAAATGTTATAACGCTGTGAACCTGCAGTAGAGTTGTCATTTAAAAATATTTTTCAGATCTTACTGAACTATGATTAAAACAAGAGAAATCCAACATTTTATGATTTATTTTTTAATTTTAAGCTGCTATGCTTTTACCAATTTTAATTATTTATGACATACAAGAAAGTTTATGACTAACTCTTTAAAAAAATATGTTTTTGTATAGTATATGGTTTCACTTTTGGTATCAACTTGGGCAAAAAACCACTACTTACTGATATTTTTCAGCAGACACACTAGCAACACATTCTAAACGACAAAACACACTCAGAATCAAATACTGTACACATAATTAACAACTACTATATGAACAGAAATACAACACACCTAGCACCTAGCAACAGTCTTGTCTGTGACTCACAACATTGAATAATGCACTGACCTAGTGTGAAACACATTTACTGAAAAATATCAGTAAGTAGTGGTTTTTTTGCCAAGTTGATACCAAAAGTGTAATTTATAGAATAACCTCAAAAATGTATATTTGATTTCATTTTTAATTTGAGCTACTAGTTTACACTTGTACACTTTTTTTAAGAATAAATTGCCTCAATTGAGGTAAATTTGTAACAAAATTTTATGTGTTCTCCATTTTAATTCAAATTTTCAGTTGAAGTTTGAAAGTTGACATACGGATGAAATTCAGTTAGTTTCATAGTCATAATATCTTTACCTATCTCTGACAAAATACTGAATAGGTCATTTACTTAACATTTTTCGTGAATTTTCTAGTCCATTACGTTCAGTGAATCTTATTAATCACTTAAACAATAGTTTATGACTATCCAAACTTTAAATTTAGTAAATTTGTTAGAACTTACTGAGACGGAACGTTCTTGATCTTTATGTGCCGATCTTCATCAGTGTCTTCTGCTTGGAGATTACGGGTCAAGCGGTGACGGTTTTAAAGATAGGTTTTCGATAGTATCAAAGAGTATGTGTAATTTGTATTGTATTTGTTCGTTTAATATGTTTGTACCTTGTGTGTCTGTAAATTTCATATTGTTCTAGTGTGTTGAGGTGTGGTCCTTTTTTGTTGATGTGTAGGATTTCTAGGTTATGGTAAATGTCTGTGTATTTGTGTCCTGTTTCAATCCTCTTACAATCAAATAAAAGAAAAAGGACACAAATACACAGACATTTACCATAACCTAGAAACCCTACACATCAACAACAAAGGATCACATCTCAACACTCTAGAACAATATGAAATTTACAAAAACACAAAGTACAAACATATTAAACGAACAAACACAATATAAATTACACATACTCTTTGATACTATCGAAAACCTACCTTTAAAACCGTCACCGCTTGACCCGACATCTCCAAGCAGAAGACAGTGATGAAGATTGGCACATAGCGATCAAAAACGTTCTGTCTCAGTAAGTTTTAGCAAATTTACTAAATTTAAAGTTCGGATAGTCATAAACTATTGTTCAAGTGATTAATTAACTTTCTTGTTGTTTATTAAAAATATTTCATATATACATCTGTTGACCATACATGTAATGAGACTAAAAAACTAGGTAACTAATTTTAGAGAAAAAAAATGTTACAACAAACTTTCACATGGATTTAGATATATGAGGATAAGATAAAGACATTAGGAATTGGTTTCAACTGATAGTTATCAGGATGATCACATGTTCTAATTCTGCTCTATTAGAATATTTCAGTTACTCAGAGTCAGTGGTGTATAGACAAAAATTTTTGGGGTTTGCCTCAACAACCGGGGAGTAAGAAGTAGAGGGGTGGTGGTCCGGGAAAATTTCAGATATTGATGTCTTAAAAACTCAGGTTTTAGGTATATTTGGATTTCATTAGAATAAAAGTTTAAATATATAAAGAAATATATATATATAGATTTTTTGGACTAGGAGACTGACAGACTTACCTTGGTAAGAGTCCACTCTGTAGTCTTGAAATAGAAACACATAAAAGCACTTAAACATGATGTTTATAAAACATGTTTAAACATGAAACTTTTATGTGTTTCTATTTCAAGACTACAGAGTGGACTCTTACCAAGGTAAGTCTGTCAGTCTCCTAGTCCAAAAAATCTAAATAATCTTTACCAACCAAAACTAACCTAAATATATATATATATATATATATATATATATATATATATATATATATATATATATAGAAAGTATGGAAGCTCAGTTTATGTAAATAATACATTTTCATGTACGTATTATTTTACATTTTGTGTTTAAATTTTGGGGGTTGAGCGCTCCGTTATATACCCCCATGGTCAGAGTTATGTAAAGTAAATATTGTAATCAATACACAGGGTACTTTCTGCTCTTCCACAAAGGAATCGATTATTCTTACCATAGAATTTATTGAAAATTCAAATAAAATTCCAAATTATCTTTAACCTTAAAAGAAGCTTGTGTTTGAATAGGTTTTAACAATTGAAGTTTTACTGAGGTTTAAATAAATTAAAGGTATTATATAATATGCCAAGTGTAACAAAAACAATAGATGCAAATTATGAATTATGCATTTGTAATATGGATCTTGCACTTTAGTTAAATTACAGAAATAATTGAACGAAGCAAAGTAGAAAGTCTTCCAGGATCACGGAAACTAATAAAACTTGACCACAATACCCAAAAATTAATAATTTTGAAAACAATACACATAGCCTTACAAAGTTCGTGGAGCTTTATAAAATTAAGGTTTTGTTATAAAACAAGTAATATAAACATTTTATTTTAAAGTAAATTCCTACTGAGGTCAAGAGAAAAATTTTGTGTGATTGTTTCCTTATTTTCAGATTGTTTATTTTATTTGTCTCATTCATTTTTAACCTTACAGCACTATTTATGATATTTTGTGGTAATCATAGCATCAGTTGAAAACATTCATATACGTCTTTGAGAAATAATTTCTTGGTTTTGGAAACTATCTGTCAAACAGTTAGCTCTCATTAGAACACTTTGTAACCAAGTTTTCATAAATCGTGCTTTATGATTTATGGCATACAGCTTTAGAAGTACAATCTCATAAATGCTAGAACCTTCTAGAAGTAAATAGATAGAGAATACTGGAAGTAGCAAGTACGCTTGAGAGGACAAAACCATTACAGTGTTCTAGAACTTTCTAGTAATAAGTAGATAGAAATTACTAGAATGAGTAAGTCTAGATATAAAGGGGAGATAAAGTGAAGAGAGTAAAATGCTTAAGTGACATTGCGTTTTAAGTGTGGAGTAATAGCAAACTCAGTACTTATTACTACACCTAATTAAAACAGTCTTTGGACACTTTTGTAAATTTCAAGTGTATAAATAATAGCCATAAAAGTGTGTAAATTATTAAATAGTTATTTAATCTAAATTCACTTACATTTTTATTGAACCCCTGTGAGAACGTAACAATAGAATAAATTTGTTTTATTTGGAAGCCAGTTTCTTTTGGCTTTTTTAATATTGGTTTTGGAATATTAAAACTCTATATTACAATTATGGCATAAAAATTTATGTTTAAAATAAATTTAAATATGACTTTTTTAAAAGATTGTGCCAAATATTCATAAAAAAATCTATACTGTCTTTAAATATATTTACATTTTAATTTGGTATTTATTTTTAAAAATAGATAATTTGATTATCATATTATTTATCATTTTTAACAAATTAATTGACTCATTTTATTTATACACTATAGAATGATGCTATATAGCTTATACAGCATATAAATATTGTTTATATGCTTGTCAACCTCTGTAAAAGAATTTTCATAGTGGAGTTTGCATCTTCCTATCCTAAATATACCTGATATAATAATATTTTAGAATATATCTAGACATGGATCATGAAAATCTTTAATGGGACTCCAGTGGCTGGCAACTTTACCATCGTTCTATCAAAAAAATGTATTTACTCTGACTCATAATTAGAGGGGATTCATTCACCTACATACTGAAGGTATTTCTTAAAAGGTGAAAACAAATTGAGTATAACTTTATATTTTAAAAAATTTATGTTGAAGTGAATTTACAGTTTGTGAACATATAGATTATAAAAATGTCCCCTAAACAATTATTAAGATTTCCTTAAATTTATAGGAAAATATTGTTTTTAATGTCGATAAATATTTGAAACCAGACACCTGAGCAGGAAAAATACCTTATTAAAGTTAAGTTTTGCACTAAAAATATCTCATGGTAGGATTTTTAATGTAGATTTTTCATAGAGCTAAAAATATTTGTTACATTTTTTAAGCCAATTATTTACAGTCTGCAGGTATTTTCTACCCACGAAAATTGCATTTGTAGATTTATGAAAATCATTTTCCTGGTGGATGCGGCTTTGAATATGACAGTAATAAACTGAAGAATTGTTTTTAATATACCATTGAATCTTTGTGTTTCGTAATGTTTCATATGGCATTGTATTTTGGTAATTATTCTTTACATAATCGATGTTAGCAAAAAAAAAATATACCAGCGATACAGAAAGTCTTCAGGAACATTTAAAAAATAGAAACACTTGATGGCGACACTCCAAAAATTTAAGAAAAAGGTCACCAAATAACCTTAGAAAACAATCTAAATTTTTAAAATCAGGGTTTTTTAATAAAATAGAGGACTAAATTATACATTAGAATATAGCTACAAAGTATCCTGTTAGGATAAATTTAGTTATAAAATTTATAATAATAATAATAAAGATTTATAAAAGGTTACTTTGTTTAAAAGTGAAGTGGCCTACATTTTGGGATACGTTATAGAACTAGCAAGACGTGTTTAACTCTTTCATCTGTTTACCTCATGAATTACAGTTTAAAAATGTTTGGGGGGAAACAGATCTATCCTGACTACATAATTTCCAACTATTCTAATGTAATATAACATTGTGCTCTGTTATGTGTATTTTTAACGATAAAAAAAAAATTAATGATAAATTTTTTAGATAAATTTTCGAGGTTTTGCTACCACTTTTTTTTATTATTTTTAAGAGTTTCAGCAAGGCCAGGTATATTTGGTTTTCGCTAAAATCGATATGTGTAGAAAAGAAAAAATTACCATGCTTTAATTTACCTGGTATTTAATCAGGAGAATGTTATTACTAAAATATTTAATTGTAATTCGTTGGTATATTTAATTCGGTTCAGTATAATGACACCAGGTGATGGGCCTCTCACGTGATTCGATGCAAAGCTTTATCTAACACGTTCCAACATTCCTTGACATGTTGCTAGTAAAACAAGGACATTATCATGGTTTATCAAGTGATTTATTATTTGAACAGGTGTTTGTTTCTAGATAAGAAAATCGCTAGCTGCTATTTCTGTTCCTTGACTCGTGTGTTTAAAGTCACGTGGATGAGTTAGGATTTCAGCAATCTACCTGCCTAACGACAAGGTCTGATATGAAGTGATTGATAAGGAACGGGCCTAAAGTGAGATCGCGATGTTGTAGATAGTTTTTAGTTGTACCAACCTTCTTTATCTACAGTTGTACCATTAGACTGTATTTTTCTTTACGAAATTGAACCACGCACATTCATCTTCCGTTAACTAGTTCTTGTCACAGGGAATATAAACATAACATGAGTGTCAGTGCGATGGTGTTGAAAAGGAATCTTTTCCCGATACATCAATCACTAGATCCTAGGATCGCTACTATCGAGGTATCACCAAATCAGTAAATGTTACCAAGTTGAACCGGTACCTGTGCTCTTTCCTTATTTATGCGTTCGCCTGATAAAGGCGGAAAACCTGTTCTAGGATGCATGAATGTATCGTGAATCTAGTGTACTAGATAGAAACATACACACTATCAGCACAGTGGCGTTACAGGGTAATCGCATTTACGGGTATTCAATCACTAGATCCTAGGATCGCTACTGTCAAGGCATCACCAAAATCACTAAATGTTTTCAAGTTGAACCCCTAACATCGCTTCTTACGGAGGGTTGGAAAGAGCGCAGAAATCTGTCCTACTTCACAACAGTTACTGACAAGGGCGGCTCCAGGGTAGACTTTCGGAGGGGCACAATAGCAGGAAAAGATTTCGGGCGTAAAACTTTCAAAAATAAAGACCTGAAAATGACATTTTAAGCTATTCTTGTACTTGAAAATCACAAGAAATTTGGCATTTTTTCATCAAAACATGCATTTGACCTGAACTTACACAGATACAAAAATTATTGTTTTGTACATAATAAAAAATATTGTTTAATTAAACGGCTAGGTCTGACGAGGACGACGCGGTGTCGTAGTACAGTGCGTGAGTTTTAACCGTGTCTCTGACCTTGAGATCGCTGAGCTGCAGTGCGTGGTCAAAACCCAACACTTCAGAAAACATCAGTGTCGTGTTTAAAGTGTAAACAGATCCAATTAACTAAATGATAATACTGTAATAGTTTGATGTGACTAGTTTGACATGATCTTTAAATGTGTTGTTCTGCTTCTGCAAACAAAAGAGACGATATGTATTGTATAATGTGTGAGGCTAGTAGTCAAATGCTAGAGCAGAACGAGGGACACCGTTAAACCTCATGCACCTTACACGGACTAGTATAGCCGAGCCGGTATGTAACTAGTGCGCGACTTGTAACACGGCAGTGCTGTTTATGCTGGGTGGAACTACCAATGTTATCAGATGAATTTCTACACATTACATTAATGTAAAAACAATATACATTGCCTTAAAATAAAAGTCAAATGAAAAATACATTTTTATAAGTAAACTAGGATAAATTTAAATGTGTTCCGAATATGAAAAACCTATTTCTAAAAAAAATAATACCTAAATTCTCGAGGTGGGGGTTTGCCCCTCTCCTGGAGCCGCCCTTGGTTACTGATTTGTATGATAACTCGACAGTAGCAATCCTATAATGATTGAAGCGGCGATTGCTTTTTTTGAAAAAAAAATAGTAATAGCCTAAAACAAGGGGAAGGTAAAATCCGGTTCAGGCGCCTCCAGCAAAGGCTAGGATCCGTCTCCATCTCGCAGGTAAGATGGGTTTTCCGTTCCTACTTTATTCTGACTGTTATTCAATTTATCCTTTATTATTCATATTACTTCACCTCGGTGCATCATGAACGAGACTCTAAGCTCATGCTCCAAGCTTGTTCCAGATCGTCTCTCTAACTTAATCTTGCCCATAGCCCACATCCTACTCGCCAACAATCGCCCAAATGTGCTCTTCGCCACATAACACAAGACAAAAGCTTCCTCATTGTAACTTTAATATGGGTATCCGTTATTCAAAACTTCAGTCGTTATTTAGAATTCAAGAAAGGACTTATATCCGACGAAATACGGTTGCCTCGCTACAGAAGAACACTCGATTATAATGCTAAGCCGCTAGCTAAGCTTCTGAAATAGGGGTATCGCAGTGGTGGCCCATTACAAAGGTCTAAATTTAACTTGTGCTCGACCGATTTAAACATGATGTAGGCATACTTATAGTAGGACTCGGATTTGGAGTTCACGTCATAATTTATGCAAATCGCATTCAGCCTTTCACTGAGCTCTATTGTGTTGCTTCGAGTACTCGTTGCATTGTGTGCGCTCTTAGTTTGTTATATTTAGCAATGCTGTTATGCGAACCTGGTTTGTTATCGGGGTTCACCATTTCTCAGGCACACACAGTGACGAGATTGGTATTCGAGAAACGTTCCCCTTGGTTTCTTTACGTTCAGTGAACTAAAGTATTGATCGGCCATTTCAGTTCATTGTTTCCGCCAGCATAATAACGCCTTTAAGAGAGTTGTGGAAAATAATGTTCTTTTAAGTCAGCCATGTCAAAGATACGGCCCGCGATCGCAATGGGAAAAATAGGATCAATATTCTCAACTTCTGCAAAATCTGATCACGGAATTCAACAATCGTTTTGAAGACTTCCACACAATTAATGAATTGGAATTTCCAATTTTCAACAATCCATTCAATTTTAAAGCTCCACAGGCACCAGTTCATTTGCAAATGAAGTTGATAGATCTTCAATCGGACAGTATTTTGGAAAAAAAAATTAAAAGGTTAACGCTTTTTATACACAATATTTCAAGAGTTTGGATAACTACCCGGAATTAAAAAAGCCTGCAGCACACATTCTGTGCATGTTTGGTAGTACCTATATATGTGAACAGATGCTTTCCGTCATGAAAATAAACAAGAACAAACATCGCACAAGACTTACGAATGAACATCTCCAATCAATTCTTAAAATAATTACAACGAATATGATAGCTAACATCAACAAGAGCAGTCAGGTATCTGGATCCTCGAAATAATCCTTAAAATAATCACCCTCTTTATAACTTTGGTATGATTTTTAACAACCGTATATTATATACTATATAATTAATTAAATAAAATGTTATAATAATTCAGTACATTTTTTTCATTTTAATTTGGCCCACTTACAGATTCTAAATTTAATATATGAACATCTGCAAAATTGAGTTTGACACATCTGCTTTAGGTTACGTTTTTTAAGAGTTACCAAGTATCTTCAAGAAAATCGCTTACTTGATAAGAACATTATATTGTCTACTTGTCTCAATAGTCAATAACCTCGAAAACACATACAAGAACAAGACTAATTTAGCAGTAACTTTTAGAAATTTCTGATTTTAAATTATACTACTAAATGTTAAGAAATAAATATAATTATATCTCGGTTGTATACCATTCACAAGGTTTTTATCGCAGCACGGAATATCTGACTTAGGTATTCCAAGGAATTAAGGCCAGCATTACACTTTTTAGAGATTTAACAGCCCAACAAGTAGATATTCGAAAGAACTTATGAGCCGATGTGCTCAGGAATTAACCGTTCATATTCACAAATGAGGGCAGGATCCAGTAAGGAGACGCAAAACCGTCCACAAATCGTCAAAAGAAAGACATAAAGTGGCCATGAGTAAGCAGTGGATTTTCTGTTGTCAAATAATTTAGTTCTGCGACTTACTAAACCCCCCACTACTTCCTCCACCGACTACACCCGTTGTGTTACCAAGCCGAGCATTTTCAGCATTTATTGTATGCTCGGCTCTTTTCGCTTGTCGGCATAGGTCACGTTTAGTAGCATCTAATAGAAGGTTCTATAATGAAATTATTAAGAATATATTAGGCCACTTATATGAACGCTTCTCATCATCAGGTGCAGTTTTTGAATTTTAAATTCACAAAAGCTTAATGCTGTGTCTGAATCCAAACTCTTTCTTGAGAATTATAGAATTTATTTTCTTTAGTTCAGAAAATGTATTAAAGCATTTTGACCAAAAAATGAACTCAGTGGTATACAGTATATGGAACTACTACATACCAAGATAAAAATCTACCGAATTTAATATAGTTTTCACGCGAAAAGCATTTAGAAAATGCTTATAATGAAGGATCTCGCTTAGCTAAGCTTATCTGCATGACTTGTGGAACCAATGCGTCGGTGGAGAGAAGTTTTGCAGCACTTGAAGCACACATACGTACAAAGGAGAAGAGCGGATGAGTATTCTGCCATTACTATCTACGGAAAAGAAGCTCTTAGAAAAATCAGAGCTGGTGAAGACTCTTAAAATACTGTGATCCAGAAGTTCGCTTTAAAAAATCTAATAATCGAGTTCGTGTAATATAAGTTATGTTAATTTCTTTCATCAATTTGTTTTTAAATCGATTTAAAAAATATAAGCCTACTATAATTAAATATTATTTACAATATAATTTCAATCTAAATTCAGTTATTTAAATGCCACTAGCATTCACTACTATCGAACGTAAGAATAATTATTAGATATATTCTGGAAAAGATTGCCAACCTATCGGCTAGTTCTCAGCATTAGAGATGACTAGGTGAATTATCAAGCCAATTTGAAAAATTTTAATGGTTTGTAAATACGAATAAGAAAGTACGGAGCATGATCGATTTGAGAAAATACGTGGGTAAAATGTCTTGAAACGACGTTAAGCACGTTGTTCAGAAAAATCATTCCCAGACTTACTAAATTCCCTGGTAAACCCTGAAATGGTTGTTCAGGTGAATACCCTGGTAAATACTGCTCGAAAAATACGTGGTTGTAACCCTGCCACAATTCCATGACTGAACAAATGGCATCCAGATTCAGTGAATGTCGTACAGATGACGGTCACAACTCCGATGGCATTAAGAACATGTTTAACTGAAGAAACTGAGCTTTTATGCAAGAACATGAAATTTGAAATGTATAACATGATAATTTCACATGAGGTATTGTGTGATTGCAAAACATGTGGTTTGAAAAAATAAGGATTTGTTCAAAATAAAACTTCTTTGACTAATAACATAAACGGAAACATATTAACGACAAAGATTAGTAACAAAACATAAGTCAAATTATGTTTTATTTGTAAATAAATCTGTCAAAGTTTGGTTGAAAATTATGTACACAGAAGATACAGGGATTATTAGAGGTGTATAAGGAGAGCAATATGATATAGACCATGAGGAAAGTTTGTTGTATAGAAAAAAATTTAAATAGGTTTTGTAGGGCATTTGTGAACAAATCCTGACTGTTTACTTATGTAACACATAGGTGTAGAAAATGCGGTTAGGTTAGGTTATAAAATAACACAATAATTTGGTTTCATATCGTAAACTAACCAGTTGCTGAGGCAAAAGAGTTGGCTTTATGTTCTTCTGTTTTGCAAATACATAGAGATGAGGCGGTTGCCAAAAGTTTCTTGAAGGAAAACAGTTTTGTCTAAGTCAATGTGGTTAATTGCACCATCTTGTTGAAAACAATTGTGAACGAAAAGGCAGGTTTCGGACACAAAAAAACGACTAAGAATGACTGTACCTGAGAGAAGATACTGTCACAGGAACACGAGAAGAGCCCGGGTGTAGAAATGAGTCACGCGCCTGCGCTGTCGATGTATTCCTGACTTATAAACATATCTAACGGTACGATAGTTATTTAGTAGTTATTTTTTAGTAAGTAATATAAGTATTTACAGGTAGGTGAAAGTAGTAATTTTAATAAGAAAGGGTGCATAAAATAAATTATATATGATCCCGTTTCTGCTCTGTAACTTTTTTGTAAATATGACTTTTTGTGTTTTTGGTAATGACCTTGGTTGGACCAGTGGACTTCTCGTGCGCCGATGACAGTAACTACAGCAGATTCTGTTTCAGTACTGTTTAATTTGGCGCATACGGCATAAAGCAAAATATAGTTTCAGTTTGTAAGGTCAGGTTATTTATTTAAATTTTTTTCAAACTATTTCTAGTCTGCGACATATATATATATATATATATATATATATATATATATATATACATATATATATATATATATATATATATATATATATATATATATATATATACATATACATATACATATACATATACATATACATATACATACTGTATAACTTTTCTCCTATTTAGAATGAATTTTCAAGTAGGTTAAATTTATAAATAAATAAGGTTATATAAATAATGTAGTATATGTAAATAAGAAAAAGTCGAACCAGGCTCTGTTATTGTTCTCAATTAGGTTACCTCTTGAAGAAATGGGTTTCGACTACTAGCGCTAGATCCGTTAGTTTAAGGGCACGGGAAAATAAAATATCAGTTGTTGTCGTGATTAATGGGAAGGAGCAATAATTCTATTGTTTCATATAATGAAGCCGAGTTTCATTTTATAATCACTAGACACTACCAGCGCACGAGAGCGTCGGTAACAACGCCTTCTACCGATACTAAATCAAGAAGACTTCTTAGACTCCTCGCTTTCCAACTCTTTGTCAAAGAGATTTATAATTATCAATTACAAAACATTAGCTACAAATTTTAAAATAGTTATCAAACCTTTATGTACATTTCGCTATTTAGCATCATTAAAAGGTTAAACTGAATTGAAATGTTTCATTAAATGGGATGTATTAATTGCGGAAAGCTAAATTTACTGAGGTTTGGCGCAGTCTATCACAAGGTTGTTAATTCCCCTAGACCAGGTAAATTCGACCTCTCGTGTTATAAGAATGTATGACTCTATCAATATAAAATTAAAGCAATTGATAGCGTGAGACACAACACTCAAATAACAAGAAATATAAGCAAACAATACTTGATAATTACGGCTTACAAAGTTGTACCTAATTACTCCCTTAGTCGTCGGATCAGGTCTGGAACTATAGGCCTCGTTAACGTCCTTTATCATGGATTTTCGAAAGACAAAAAACCTTGTTAATACAAAATTTCAAAGTACACTTATCAATTTTAAGAACATAACTACAATTTAAATACCTTCCGTAGTAACATAAATGTACCTGTTTAAATGATTATTACGGAGTTTCTCATAAGCTCCTTGCTCAAATTTTGTTACCTTGCTAACAAATTTTTGTTTTATCTAAGTCAACATCAGCAGGCATATTAATTTTATCTACTTTAAAATAACAGCAAACTTGTTTCGAAAATCTTTACGGCAATCTTTTCATCATTAAAGAAATATTTAAATCTTAAAATCTTTAAAACTGCCTTGACATTTCATTTTACGTGCATTTCTTACGCGAGGCGGCGTCTATTGCAACAAACTAGAGCCGTAATAATTAGACAGAGCTACTTCTGTGACTCAACCGTCTTCGCCCGACATGGTCCTGCAGACAAAACTATTAAAACTTATCTAATGGAATTACAGAAAGTAGAACACACACGCGCGCGCCCACACCAACAAACACAAACGCTCATGCACGCACGCAGACACACACGAAATTTGAAATTTTATATTAGTAAATATTTTTTCAGCGAATAAATTATAATAACATTTGTTTAACATTTATAACAAATTAAAACACTATTAAAGTCTTTTCAACTTTTGAAATCTAATATTCTTAATTGACATAAATTGACGTATTGGCATTTTGACTAATTTTTCCTTCTATATAATAAAATATAGGACATCAAAAGCAATGTGAAATGAAATAACAAAAATTTTTTTAAATATTATTTACATTTTTAGTAACATTTTGATAACCATTTAAGTTGATAAATTAAAAGCTGCTAAATTTTCAAGAAAAAACCTTCATCTTGTTAACATAGTTGTCAACACAACTAATAATTGATATAAAACAAACATACTGATATGGTTAACATACATATCATCACCTAACCTCTATAACTAATAGCAACTGACAATCACAGTTAAAAATAACAATCACGGTTTAAAATCACAGTTATTTAAGTGATTACAGTTTAACCTGTTAGTGTAAAAGCACTGTTAGTCACATCGCCGATTGTAACGGGCAAAGACCCGTCGGTCATTTATGGCATACAGCTTGACAAATTTACAAATCTCTTTCGCGCTTGAGCGAACACAACAGTTATACCGACTAGAATCTTCTGGGAAATAAAGCGGATAGAAATTACAAGAAACTACTGTGCTCGGCAAGTCGATATATAAAAGGTTTTTAAACCTGAGAATGTAACACTATTAACATTTTCAAATAAGTTAATGTTTTTTCAGTGTCTTTTTTCGTTTATATAATATTCAAATAGGCTGTTGTTTAGTTTGTGTTTCTATAAATATAAATTAGCTAATTATGAAACGAGTTTCAAGTATTTAGTTCTATTTTACTGTAATTGATATAAACACATTTTTGATTAGTTATTTTGTATAACTGTTTATTTACTATTATTTATAGCCTCGTAAAACCCATTTTATTTCATCTAAAATTATCATGGTGGGCATTGCCTAGTAACTGTGTTTGCAGCTAACTTATATTTTTTTGATATGTATTACATTTTGGTAATTCGTGCCTTATTTACATATGTCATACACATATACTGATCATGGTTATCCTCAATCAGTATAAACTTTACAAGAGCGCATAATACACTGTTTCCGCTCTCTATAACTGTGATGTAACTTCCTTCCTTAACATTGTGATCTGTTATTTAACAAGAACATACACTTCGAGTAGAGAGGTCTGTGTAAATATCTGCATTTGACAGTCGCTATAGAAGAAGGCATTGTTAGCGTATTGGTGAGTGTGACTTTATCAGAGAAGCTTTTAGTCTCGTTGCATAACGTCTTTCCACCACTCTTCCATGGTAACATCTGTTACAATAACGCCTATTTGATCAATAAAAATTACCCGTTTTACTAATTAGTCTAGAGTTAGATATATTTTTAATAAATACTCATATTCAGTTAGAGTTTAAAATTATTGTTCAAGTGAATTGAAAGTAATATAAACAACAATTTTATAAAGTCAATTCCTACTTAAGTCAACAAAGAAAATTTTTAATTTAGTTACTTTTTATTAAATAATTACAATCAATATAAATTAAGTAACATAACCTATGCGTTAAAACAGCTGTTGTACTAGATTACCTATAATATGAAATCAGCTGTTTGATGACACTTATTTTAAAGCAAATGGGATGAAATAACTATTATTGCATTCTTTGCCCTTTTTATGAAGTTTTTTCTCCCATATAAAACTACAATTAAATTTAATTAATTAATTAATATTTGAAAAAAATTGTATAAACCTCACGTGTTATAAACTACAAGTTTAAAAAATGAAGTAATAATATATAATGTAGTAAATGGAGTTGGTACAATTCTTTACAATAAACTAAAGAATGGGTAATTTTTAAGTTCTTGCATTTAAAACGATCAAAACTGTTATATTTAAATTGAACATAAAAAGTAGATATTTACATATCAATAAATAACACAGCATGGAAGAGCATACCATTTCCATATAGATGGCAGACTTAATCGAAAGAGCTAATATGTCCTTGGGTACGCCTACAATTTATTTCCATTGCCTCAAATATAGTCTAATCTTTACATATAAACCGGTTTAATCTGAATTTTCTCAAGCACTTTTTGGCTACTAGACTGTTACGTTTCTCATTTGACCGTGTAATTCAGAGGGTTTTTTTATTGTGTGAAGAATCTAAAAATGTATATTTATTTATACTCACTCTACGGGGGTTTATTGTTTTTGTTGAAAAAAGAGTTCGAAATATCGGAGTTGGGCATAAGAGTCTCCTTTTAATCAGACATGACATTTCCTTCTTTCCTCCAGCCGCTACGGTTCTGAACCTTCGTTACGCAAGTCCACTAATCTCTTAGCACTGTATCACTTCGTTTTGTCTGCGTGTTCTTCATCTCCACGTCTGAATATATTTATTTCATCCTTCATCCGGTCATCGCATGGTACGACTAGAGACTTTCCTCTGGCTTTCTTCGTGTTTTGATGTCTATCTATTTGGTTTTTGTCCTGTATACGGCTTATTTTCTCTAAAATGCAGCATATTTCGTTTAATATCTCTAAGAAACCTAAAACCCTATATAACTCGTTTAACACTTGACTGTTACTGACAAATATATTATACACATTTAATCAGGAGCAATCGGAAGTCGTTAAACTAAGACGACTGCAATCATCCTCCAGTGACGAGGGCACTTTAAACTTCGCTGTCACCTGCACTGAAGCAGTGGCAACCAATGGCATTATTCGGAGACACTGAGACTGGTGGTACAGAGTCATTGCGTCACAAACTCACTGTGTATCACCTTGTCACTGTTATATGCGTATCTACCTGGACGTAATTAAGCACACGGGGTATCGAAGTACGGAAACATAGCCGTTCGGAAAGTCCCGAGTAGATCTGGAAAGGCGGTCGAACCGTAGTGTTTGGTTGGAGTTCGTCTCGTCCCAAGGACTGGTCGGTTACCTGTCCAAGCCTTACAGCAAGGCCGCAAGACTCTTGAGCATACTGGACGTGGTACGAAGGCCCCTGTTTCAGGCCTGGCGGTAGTCACGAGTTTGAGGATGAATTCGTGGGGGAAGTGGTTTCATAGGCTTTAGATCGGAAATTTTTTCCCACATAAGAATCTATCTTCGTGTGCTTTGACAAGGTGGTAAGAGTTGGCAGACAGGTACTCATTGTCCCCATTCTTTTTTTACACAGTTCTTTCTTCTACACTTTTCCACATAACACACTGTCGAATGTTACATAAGTATTTACAAGCATACTGTATGTTTAAACTAATTAAAACACCTCTAACAATTACTGGGAAATTTTCACTACAAATGTTACTAAAGATTGTTATAAGAACTTAGAATATTTTGTGTGAGTTTTAAATCATAAAATAATTATCATTCTCATTGTGTTTACAAATTTTATTTTTTTAAACCTTTCTCCTAGTCCTTTTCGATATCTAATGTTCATGAAGATATGATTTAATGTTTGACGCATTACTCTATGCTTATTCTATACTATATAACATAAACCTTACTCTATAGGTATCACACAATAGCGGAGTAGTGTGCTTACTACATTAAACGTAGTAACATTGTTTGATAAATCTTTATAAAATTACCTGTTTAGGGTACACTGAGCAGTACTCATCCTCTAACGGGGGTCATTAACTGATCATTATGTGTTGTGAAATTAGGAGTAACTAATTTTACCCTCAAATGTGAAGGAAGCCTATTTCAGCTTTTCTCAAGAATGCGTCTGAACTGGCTAACGAGCAACGGTTTACAATGAGAAACTGCCACAGAATAAAAACACTAATTTTAAATTAATTATGGTATTTTTATTACCTACGTAAATCTAGATCAATTCATGTATCACCTTAGAAAGCGAAGGATAATGCACGTGCCAATAACCTAGCATGCTTGCTGCCATAAATAGCATATGAAATATTGATTGAAAACAAACAATAAAAGATCATGAAAACAAGTTGGCATTGGATGGACAGGATGACGCAATGTTAAACAACTATTGCAGAATGGCGTAGACAGAACGCCCGAGGCAATGTTTCGCCGATTAACGATGCTTTAAACTAGTAGAGATGTTTCCGTAAATTATTTCTGTATATCAATTTTAATTCTTTAAATGTTTTCTTCATAAGAAAATTGCCAGTTTTCTACATGAATTACCAATACTAACAGTGATAAAAACTCATCGTACAATTTAAATTCAATTCAATTAATTCCTTCAGTATAATTTGGTGCTTTAAGAACAATTTTTTGAAATGTGTTAAAGAAAATCCAAACTGAATTTATTTAATACTTATTCTAGTACGTGGAAAAACTTAAAAAATTTACCTATGTAGTTTGGCGTGAGAAATACCTCCTTTTATTTCTAACTTTCCCAAGATGTAGTCTTTTACTTGTAAACCTTGACTGATCGAAATCAATTTGATTTTTGCTTTGGCGTCTTGACGTCATCGTACGTCAAGGAAAGTGAACTACCTACAACGTTTTTTATTTAATGAATTCATGAACTGTTTTTAACCGACTTCAAAAAAGGTGGAGGTTCTGTTTTCGATCCGTAAGTTTTTTTTTCTGTTTGTTCCACCATAACTTTGGAAGTATTTACCTTATCAAAGTGATTTTTTTTTTGTAAACGAAAGAGGAAACCTTCCCGGTGGTCCCATTATAGTTACATCCCAATTCGTCTGATTTGGAGACAATAATGCGCTATTTTAAATTATAAAAAATGTTTGGGAGAGATTTTTTTTTTAAATAAGGATTATGAATTATAAGATAATTAATAAGCAAAATAAACAATCACAGCATTTATTTTATGTAGTATTCTACAACAAATAAAAATAACGCAGAAAAAATAAATATAAAACAAATAAATTTTTTTATTACTTGCTTAGAACGAGCATCATCGGATACTAATGAATGAATTTTACTCATTAAAAAGCGCCCTCTTTTAATGGTCTAACCATATTCATATATAACTTGATATAACTCGAATGAGATAAGCCAAAGTAAATACACTGAAAATCTGATTTACCATAATAAAGATATTCAATAATCCTCAAATGAACACCTCATTACTTCACTAAATATCAAGAGATAAATTCATTAAATATACCTTTACCATCAACTTTAACTTTATTTTTTGATTATAATTTTATGAATACAACATTTTTTTCTATTAATTATTAAAGGCAGTATAATTGAATATTTACCTGAGACATTGCGTTACACGATTATTAACACGTTTTTAAACTGAAATTAAAAAAAATTATTGCAAGATAAGAAATAATCTTATTAATAAGAAATAATAAGATTTTAAGAAAATTCGTCGATGGAATTTCAAACAAATTACCCAATGTATTTGTGTGACAAACCGATATGTTTATCATATTCCTCAAGGGCATGACAATTATTTGAACAACGATCAAGCAATATGACTAGAGGGATATACACATCGGAAATTTGTGTAGATAAATATTGGCAACTTTGCCAACATAATCAACAGCGTGAAACGAAACTCGTTAATAATGTAAATAGAAATTAAAGATCATTCTTCTAAAAATGAAATAAAATTTTCACACAACCAACTTCAAAAAAGAACCTGAAATATAATTTTTACTTACTAAAAATTAAAAAGTAATTTTCTGATAACGAAAACATAATTTATCAAAAGCTTATTACCCACAAAATTTTGATTGCTTGATTTCCCATGACTAATTATAGCGAACCATAGTCTTATCATGAAACACAAATTTAATGTATTCGATATTATGGTAATATGCGGGAAGGTAATTGATCTTTGCTCTCAACAAAGACCATACAATATTTGTTTGCATATTTTTCGTTCAGATATACAGAGATTGTGGACAATTCAACCTTCTTTGAATGATTTGCACGGCATGTGATTACTATAGATGCTTATAGAAGTAAGTGATCATATCTCCCTTATCCTTTAGTGTCATAAATTTAATAAATTTCTTATACTGTATCTATAAAATAAGTGTATGGAAGAAATTATTGAATAGCCTGTGTGTATATCATAATTTGTTAACCTACATGTCAAGGCGCTCCAACATCATGTAAAATCCCTTTATTTGTCACGTTCAGTATGTTAAATATGAGTCCAAGTATGAAATTCTGCGCCGACTTCAAACTTTTTGGGTAATAAGCTTATAATAAATTATGTTTTCGTTATCAGAAAATAATTTTTTATTTTTTAGTAAGTAAAAATTATATTTTTAGATCACTTGTTTGAGAGCTTTTCTCTGACAAGTCATCGAAATTCTGTGTATTTTAGTAGGCTTTCAAAAAAGCCTTGAATCCACGGTAGTTTAACCCTGTGCGGCTGCTTTCCAGTTCCTCACATACAGCAGAGTTCTGCCATGCTGATCGGTGCATACCATCTATCTATATCTACGACATCCTCTTGCTCTCATTTTATGGATAGTTCATCTTATAGGATTCCGAGTACATCGCTATCCTCCATCCGAGGCAGCCCAACGCAGTCTTCCAATTTGTACTACTTTCACTACAAGCCATTCTCCAAACAGCTCTTAAAGCTCACAATTTGTTCTCCTCCTCCACTGCCCACCAACATTCACGAAGATGGCCAGGTTGTTTCCTTCATTCCTCGTTAATGCCCATGGTTCAGAGTTATCAGTTAGTGCGGGAAGGATCAACGTCTTATAGCATCATTTTTGTTTTCCTACTTAAATACTGACTCCTTAGGTATTTGTGTAATCCATTGTATGCTTTATTGGCGCTGGCTATCTTTTCATCCACCATAATGGATATTTTATTACTATAACTAACAATGGATCCCAGAAAAGTGATCCGCTACTTCAAATTTGAAATGTTCCAGCTCAACAAATCCACCTGTCGGTTGGGTTACTTCAGGGTTGCCAAACCGTAGTTACTTTGTTCTTCCTTCATTAATCTCAAGTCCTGTCGCCTTGGTCGCCCACATAATAATTTCAAATGCCTCTTCTAGGGCCCAGGATGATCTAGCTATGTCTACATCAGCGTATGTTAGTAGCTACTCCAGTCTATTGATAATTGTGCCTTGCGTTTTGATCCCCGAGTTCTGTACGACCTTTTCCAGAGCGAGGTTGAAAAGTAAACACGACAAGGCGTCTCTTTGTCTGAGTCCTTAATTGGACGGAAATATTAGGAAGAAGTCACTCTGGACCTTGAGCATAGATTTGGCATCGCACATTGTCATCCTTATTAAAGCAATAAGCTTGGATCATATCCTGAGATCTCTCAATGCGGCATAAAGCTTGGGTAGATTCTATAACAGGCAATTTAAAAATAAAAACATGAGGAATAGTTAGTTAAACAATAATTATGTTGGGAAAGCAACGCTTATCCGTCTTTATTAGATGTCGCAGTTTCTTGATGCAATGAAGGCTCGCAACTGCGTCAAATTATAATTAATCCTTGTTCACTAGTTTCTACTGCCTTGTTGCCAGCAATTTTACTACGCTGCAACTAATTATCCCATCCAAATTACCCACTTTAGATCTTCAAAGCTATTTCGAACCATCACTAAAATAATATTCAAGTTAAAAAAAAGCAGATCGCTCGATGGTGTTCAAAACAATGTTGAACAAGTTTTTTTTTGTACAATGTTGAACAAGAAGACAGGAATACCTAACTTTAAAACTTTTTCTTGTCCAATAGCTAGAAATAAACTTCTCAAAGATCTATATGAAAAACCCCTATTGTAAAACCTTAAATTGTTGCCATGGTTACCACATAATATCATAAATAATGATCTAGGATTAAAAATGATTGAAAAGAATAAAATAAAGAAACAAACTGAATTAACGCTATATCGAGCCTTGCTTTACAAACGGACATTGCGAAAGGCAACCGAAAAGAAACTACAACACAATGCAAGCGACGACAAAAAGTGCATAAATAGTACAAACAAAAATAATAGTTCAACACCATACATAGAAAGGAAAGTGGAAAATTGCAAAACTAATTCTTTTTATATTTTGCCACTTAATATTGATATTTTGACGTATGTACATACATATTTATAATATTTGTAATCATAAAATAAAGAACCAAGTAAAATACATTTTTTTAAAAATTTAAGTAGGAATTAACTTTTTTTAAAATTATATTACTTGTTTTCTAGTAAAATCTAACTTGTATAGAAATATGAGGGAAAATCTTTTAATAATTCAACTTCACGCCAAGTATCGTAGCTTCTGTGAATTTAAAGGGCTAAACTGGAAATGAGCTAAGTTGATTAGGTTAAGATCTTTACAGCTTCCTTTTCTTCTTGGTTCAACCAAATGACGACTGATGAGCCTTTACACCCTCCTGCATTATTAATCGCAACCATCTTGGGGGTAGATTTGGGGAGGGGATTACTTTAAAATAGATTATCCGCAAGGGGAGTTTTAATGTTTTACCGTCAAGTCAATGTTAATTGATAAGAATTTTCATTTAATTAGACAGAGAATAAAGTAAGCTTATTAATTCTTTTGGAGTGAGAGACATTTTTTAATTTGTTGCGGTTCATTAAAGCGGTATTTTATCTTGAGATCTACTTTGAGAACACTTTAAAATATATGCATCTATTACTTTGCACACTTTTACACTTTTGTAGATTTTTTGTGATCAGCCAGATTATTATTGCTTATAGAGGATGGTGTTTAATACGAGTACATGAAATGTCATGGTATAATTATCAAACCTCCTTTTCTTTTACAGAATATAACAATAGTAACGAAAACACTAATATAAACAATAAGTGTTTAAAGTCAATTCCTACATACGTCAAACATTTTTTTTTTAATTCAAGTTACTTTTTATTAAATTATTACAATTAATATAAACAAAGTAACATAACCTATGCGTTAAAACAGCTGTTCTACTACACAACCTGTAACATAAAATCAGCTATTTTTTGAAAGCATATGATATTACTTATTTTTGGACTAATGGTACGAAATAATTATATTGCATACCTTGTCCCTTTAGTAAAAACGTTTTTCTCCCGTGTAAAACTAAAATTAATTCATTAAATTTAATTAATGAATAGGTATTTGAAAAAACAGTGTTAACATCAATTGTCATCCATTACAAGTAAAAAAAATGTATTTGAACTTCAGTGGATGATTAAAAAGTAGATGATTTTATTAACGATAGAAAACTTGATTGATCGAAATATTGATATATATATATACATATATATATATATATATATATATATATATATATATATATATTGAAGGTAAGATTGATATATATATATATATATATATATATATATATATATACATCACTTACACTATATGTACTTAAACAAGAATCATACTTGGTATTAATGCGAGTTAACTTTCAATGATTGATAGTATCTCCATTATCGAGCACCACTGACCGGGGGTTGTAGTAGACAGTAGTAGTAGTGACGGTAGTAGTAGACAGTCTACTACAACCCCCCGGTCAGTGATGCTCGATAATGGAGATACTATCAATCTTTGAAAGTTAACTCGCATAAATACCAAGTATGATTCTTGTTTAAGTACATATAGTGAAAGTCATAAGTGAATACAAGAAAACAGTGTAGCAAAGTTAAAACACACACATATATATATAATTATATATATTATAACTTAACTTTTGTTATAATTAAATTTATATTTTAATGTTATTTATTTACCTTACCTAATTAATGTCGCACCTTCAGGTTTATAAAAGAATTAACAATCTTATAAATTTTTAAGCATCACTTGCATTTATTCTCTTCAATTAACTCTACACATTATTCCAAATTTATATTAATATTTGCAGTGACAGGATTGATATCTTAACTAATATTACATGATAAAAGGTGGACTTCTGAGGCTTTAGATTTCGAATAAAATAACATAACAAAAAAACAGTATTAAAATTTTATTCTTGCTCTCGGGGTTGCTATTACGGGAAATTTCCTTTTATATTAGAAATGGTGAAACTAGAATAATTTTTATAAATTTTGATGAAATTAAAATTTATTCTGAACTAAAAGATAGATGTCTGTTGGCTACACTTATATTCAAATAATACTTATTGTTCTGAAGAGTCCCTGCCTGGCCTTGGTTATTACCTTCTGCACTTACACTTGACACACAAAAAAACTTTCTTTATATTTCAAAAAAAACTTTTACTTCGCACTTTTTAAATTTTACTTATAAAAAAACTCTTTACTTAATTTAATCAATTTCTCCCTTTACAACACTTCCATCCTGGTCCCCACCAACCTGTCTTCCTCTGAGACTCTCCTCTCAAAAACCTTCTAACTTCCCCGGTCCTTTTGTTTTTATTGAAAAATCTAATCTTTCCCACTACCACAAACGTTCTTTGTAAGTTTCCCACAGTTCCACAATTAGCTTAACCTATCGGTACACGGTTATTTTCCCAGGCTATATCGGCCCTGGATTTCGCTGTCTTAACCACTTTGGACCCTTCTCTATTGTCTATGGTTGCCGGACTCAACTTATAGCTTTCCTGGAAAAGGATAATGACATGGTACCTGCTTTGTTCGCACTAGAAAAACTATTTGTATCTTTCCTTGCTTAATTCTACAGATGATTATTTTAGCAACTAACTGAATTTAATCTAAAGCCTCGTACTTTGCTTTTAAATTAGAAATGGTGAAACTAGAATACTTTTTATAAATTTTGATGAAATTAAAATTGTTCTGAACTTACTAAAATTTAGATGTCTGTTGGCTACACTTATATTCAAATAATACTTATTGTTCTGAAGAGTCCCTGGAATCTTAGCCTTTAGTTATCTTCTGCACTAACACTTGACACACCAAAAAAATTTACTTTATATTTCTAAAAAAAAACTTTTAAGGCGTACTTTTCTAAATTTTACCTATAAAAAAAACTCTTTACTTAACTTAACAAAATTCTCCTTTTAAAACACTTCCATCCTTGTCCCCACCAACCTGTTTTCCTCTGAGACTCCTCTCAAAACTCTTGAACTTTTAAACTCCCGATCATTTAGTTTTTATTAAAAATCTAATCTTTCCCACTACCACCAATACGTTCTTTGTAAGTTTCCCACAGTTCTACAATTAGCTAAACCTAACGGTACACGGTTATTTTCCCAGGCTATATCGGCCGCTGGATTTCCAGTCTTAACCACTTTGGACCCTTATCTATTGTCTATGGTTGCCGGACTCAACTTATAGCTTTCCTGGAAAAGGATAATGACATGGTACCTGCTTTGTCCGCACTAGAAAAACTATTTGTGTCTTTCCTGGCTTAATTCTACAGATGATTATTTTAGCAACTAACTGAATTTAATCTAAAGCCTCGTACTTTAGGTTTTATATATATATATATATATATATATATATATATATATATATATATATAGAGAGAGAGAGAGAGAGAGAGAGAGAGAGAGAGAGAGAGAGAGAGAGAGCGAGGAGGGAGGGAGGTAGTGTTATCTAATAGAAGGAAATGAATAATTAATTCTGAGTCGGTTAGCAGTTTGCAAAGTATTACCGGAAGTATAGTTTACAAAAAAAACACTTTTTTGCAGTGAAAGTGTAAATGGCGAAAATAAGATGATGAACTCATATAAGTGATGGTGAGTAATAAGCGAATGTCCTGAGCAAGCTACAGACTTGCGTGTCCACTTTTCTATGGGCTACTGAACACAACACTGGACGATGACGCTTCGTATCACATATTCGGCAGTTTATTTCCTCTCAGTTCAAATCAATTAACAAATATAAAAGCGAACAAACAGTTACACAGCCAACATCCGTAAAGAGGATGATGAACAGTTAAGTTTCCGCTATTTGTCATCTGTGATTGTACAATTTCCAGGCCTACAATAACAGTAATTGCTCGGTTTACCGCAGGGCCACATGCGATCCCCTCATTATGGCTTGTTGGCTTTGTCTCACCAAATATTTTTACTTTATTACGCCATTATACCACTGTTATTTACGCGAGAAAGTTTGTAATGGAGGAGTCGGGGAGGGGTTAAATCCTTGTAAATTGACTTTAAACAAGCGTAATACATTAGGCGAAAAATAATTTAACCGGTAGAAACTTTTAACTAGATGTTGTATCCACCTTGATGGGTTTCTTGCGCGAATTATTTAGTTTGTACGCCCGTCCGATTTTGTAGTTAAGAGAATAAACCATATTAAATAAGTTAAAACTTTAATCAAATTTAATTACTGCAATTACAATCAGTCATACATACCACTAAGTGTGTAGGTATCCATATTGGACAATCATCTGTTCTGGATGGAATAACAAATTATATGCACGAAAGATTGTCTTCTGATACGTGTTATAGAATGAAAAAGAAGCTATACAACCATTTAATGGATATAACTTTGAAAAAACTGTGAGTTGAAGAATATTGTGGATATATATTCACAAATATTATAATAAATGAAAGTAGAATTCAAACATCATGAATTATCTATAGAGACACGTAATGAAAACGTTTGTATATATTTCATGATAATTATAAACCCTAATTACACTCATCTCCTTCCGTAAATTAAATTATGTATTCTTATTTTTATATTGGTTCTAGTTCAAAACATTTTGCTGTTTTGCTCTTTAAATCATTTTAAAATTGGGGACAATTTCATATATATATATATATATATATATATATATATATATATATATATATATATATATATATAATAAACGAACAATTACAAATAAAATCACTTAATAGACAAGGTTAAATAACTTTTTCCTTTATTTAAAAACCTTATGCACATTTCAATTATGTAGCAATCAGCCTCAGAGGTAATTTACAACAGAAACACCTATTTCGTATTTTTATTGTAATTTATCTCTGAGGATGATTGCCATGCAATTGAAAGGTACATAAAACGAGGTTTTAAATAAAGGAAAAAGTTACTTGTGGTACAGACGTTTCGTTTATTTAAATTAGACAAAGTTAACCCCAACACAGACCAAAACTAACTATAGTGCTATGAAACCAAAAAAAAGAACAACCGTTGTACCAATCCTCACACGCCGAACTACCACAAGAACCCCCTGTCTTCTAAATCTCGAAAATGTGAGCACTGACGTGAATAAGGTCTAGAAAGTCAATTTGCAAATATACCAAGTAAGATTCTTGTTTTCTTTAGAACAAGAAAAGTGTGTGTAAAGTGTATATATATATATATATATATATATATATATATATATATATATATATATATATATATATATATATATATTAAAACAACATAGGTTATTCAAATACAAGAATATTTATTAATTTATATCCAAAGCTTTTCGTTAGTAAACCAACCGTTAGTATTTGAATAACCTATGTTGTTTTAAATTATTAAACAAGAAAACGTATTTTATATATATATATATATATATATATATATATATATATATAATTTTATATGTATATATATATATATATATATATATATATATATATATATAAACACAAACATAAAAGTTATTCCTTCAAGTCCTTTCTATAAACCTCAGCGCATTTAGAGCCTTTTTTCACTGAGACACGTTTCTGGATCAGTCTCAGCAAATATTGTTTGTGTTTAGCATTACAACTAACTGGGTGTTATGGGTGTTCATAGCTAAAGTGTAAGTAATTACCAACTTTTATTCTTTAATTACCAACTTGTTTAACCTTAATTCTATCCATTCTATTGCGTTTTTAACCACGAAGCATTGAGGGTCTACGTTTCTGGCACTCCCAAAGTTGTCATATATCTTAGTGTTGACACGATTCGAAAACTCTCTGCCTGTAAGAGTTTCAGAGAATGGGGCCGGTTTGATGGTATCTGTGGATTTGCAGCGCCTGTATTGCGACAATGGTTGCGGAAAGGAATATGGGAACAGGACTGTTGGTGCTTGCGTATTGAGGATGAGTGTTTAGGAAAGTAGCACGTTTTTATGGATATAAAAAGGTTCATTTTCCGGGGAACATTGTTTATTTAATTATCGGAAGGACTATCTGAATGACTTTGATCTCTTTTTCTCATTGTGGGAACTGAGTATTAGTCCCACCTAACCTAAAAACGTACTAACAACTAACAAAAATATCTTACACACAAAGGAAATTACATAAAAACACACTAAGCCTAAGCTTAAAGGTAAAGGCAAGTTATACAAAGATAGTATAATGATATCAGAAATTAACTTAGGTACAATAAATGAACACAAAAGAAACCATAAAGATACCAACTCCAAAATCAAATTAAAAAAAAGGAACTTTTACGAAAGAAGTAATTTAAAGCTAACTTTAGACCTAACGGTTTCTAGGTTAATTTTATGGTACATAAAGAGACATTTATCAAGAATCCTAACACCTACTGATAAATTCATTAGATTGGCACTTAAAGTTTAAACACAAAAAGACTTAATATTAACATCAGTTACTTGAAGCTAATAGAAGGCAAGTGGAGAGGGAGGGAGAAAATGACGTATAGACGAGAGTTTACAAAGAAAGGTTCTATGTACGGGCGTCGTCTCTATAAACTTGAACCTTATCTAGTCGTGCAGTCATTCACTGTTCCCCCTCGCTCTAAGACTAGTTTCACTTGACTTTTGTAAATTATACATATTCTGTATAATTCTTACTTATCTTATCTCATTTTATCTTATCATAATTTATATCATATCTTATTTTATAATAATCTTAGATTCACAAAAATTACGTCACACCTGAAATATAATCTTGTTTATCCTGTAAATGGAAGGCATTGACTAAAAAATTTAGGTTAAGTATAATCAGGGAGACATAGAAAGAGACTTTCCCAGTCCGATGCGCAGTGGTTTATTTGACATTTACAGTGGTGGCTCCCGCTGACTAGTGTCTGTCGAACCTGCTATCCATGCTCGCCGTCCACGTCTACTGTCTTATTTACAGTTGTGGCTAAAGCTAGAGAGGGGTAAGCAGCTGGCTTTCCCCTCCTCTAGTCGGCGAACTCCCCTCCTGCGCACCTCAAGTATCTTTCTAGATCTCGTGAGTCACCCTTATTTACTTTTATTTTCTTACGGTTCTGGGTTGATAGTTATCGTAGCCCAGAATCAGAGAACTATTGGAGCTATTTCTGGTCACACGCGCGCGCGCGCGCACACACACACAACACACACACCATGAGAAAATTTTCAAGCTTTAATTAAACCTCGTATATCGTTATTTTCTAAAACAATTAATAGGAAAATTTTAATGATTTAGATATTTCAATAAATTTAATGAAATATACTTTACCTCTATTATTCATACCTTTAAATATTGTCCTTGATCACTATGTCGTCTTAGTGATACAAGTTTGGGTTAAAATTCTCCCGATGATTAAATTGTTGCCAAGTGTCAGTGTTTCATTCGGTGTGATATCTCTTCTCATAGCAGTATCTTATATCTCGGAAAGAGAGGCTCCAGGACAAACTCTTGATAGTTTTCGTATCGATATTGGTCGTAAAATTCATGGCACGCCAACAAATGCTAAATCAAATAGAAAAACAAACAATAATTGCTTCTTAGAGTGACAATTTAGAATAAAATACCACTACTAAATAAAATGGACATGTGCTAAATATATGGCAAGCACCCCATGGAACTGAATGACATAACTGCAGCCATTTTTCCGTCGATAATGTGTCTGCAAACCTGTAGTGCAACGGGTCATTATACGTGGTACAAACTTTCAGTAGAGTATATATGTTATATTATCTAAGTGAAACATCTCTTAAAATCCAGACTCACAGAGAAATTATCCTACAGTTGGACTCTTATCATATAATCATAGCATATTCATCATGTCAGTTTACTGTTACGTTCTCACTGGGGTTCAATAAACTATAAGGTAATTGTAGACTAAGTTACTTTCCATAATGCACGCACTATTAAGGCACTATTATTTACAGACGTACATTTATAAAATCGTCCAAATAGTCTTCGCTAATAGTCTACACTTAACACGCACTGTCATTGTCTGTCACTATAGGATATGCCATTGTATTAAAAAGTCTACGCAAATTCCAGCTCCACTGAAACTTTATATGTAATACAATAATACTTTATATGTACAGTATCAACATTGGACTTTAATTTTCTACAGAAATTTCAGGCCTACATTTAGCAACAATGTATTCTACAAATGTATTATCTACAAAGGAATGTTACATTTTATTTTTAAAAAAATGTATTCAGAATGCGATAAGTCATTAACAGTATATGGTTTCAAGGTTATGCCGCTAAATCACTTCTAAATTACATAATTATTAAAATAAAGACAAATGGATAATTGTTCTAGTAGTTTTATTGCTTCTAAATGCAAATGTAGAGTGCAATACGTAATTTAATGGTGAGTCAAAAAAATAAAAACATGCGTTCTGAAACATTGTATTTTATTTAAATTCTTATTAGCTTTAAACTTATTAGGTGCTAATTTTATTGTTAACTAAATTAGATTATTATTTTATTACAGTTATTGTTGACTATTATTGTTTTTGGTTGAGCTGAATATTGTTGATTTTTAGCAGATTTCTTAATGGCGGTTTGCTTACTAAATGAAAATTATGGTCGCAAGTTGTTATAAAATTTTAAAATTATGGTTACCAAATTGGATTTATTTAATTTCATACAATATGCACTTAATAGGTACTACACATTTGTACACAAAATCCTTATATAATTTCTTTTCCGTGCACAGTTAATAAAATCATAACATGCAAAGTTACCAATCAAATATTAAAATGGATTCAAATTCAAAGCCTAGGCAAAATGATCTTATGGTACAAACAGACTACAGATAAATATTACTACCCATAGAAATGCAATTAATTAAGGAATTGGAGAACAAATAATTTTTTCAAAGGTTTGGTTTTACCAACGCCTAAAACTTTTACAAAACGTCTGTAAAGTGCACAGTCCAAGGAGGATACGCAGCTCGTGTTTGTCACAAGAGCCTCTTTGCGTTGTTCTAATCTTTCTTGCTTCGACTGAAACATCTTTGTCAAATTCAACATGTCCGAGATATTGTACTATCACTTTATCACTAAAGATTTACTCTCTCCGCTATACTGTAAACATCTATCTCCCTTCATCCTTTATATATCGTCTTGCCGCGTTCAGTAGTTTCTATCACCTTTATTTATAGAAGGTTCTAGTCGGGTTAGCTGTTGTGTTCGCTTAAGCGTGAAATTTGTAAATTTGTGTTATTACTAAATTTCAAGACAGAGGTGCGGGGTTACTTAACAACGAAGATTAGAACTGACTGTATGAACGCCCTACACACTAAGGGCCAGTCTTTGTATTAGGGCCACAAGTAAATATTAACTGCAGATACGGGGAATCTTTCGAAATACTTACCGGGTATAGAAATTTCCATTGCCTCCTATCATGCACGATGCTTTAGTATTTTAAAGAGGATTACTTATTAATTGGTAAACAGTTTACTTTAGTTTTTTCTCTATGCGAAGTGAATATTGTCCTGATATCACGAGAAAAATTAAGGTTCCTCCTATCTCAAAGAGATACGAGAATGGATATTTAATAGGAGGAGGGGCTTTAAATGGAAACTACTGCTAGGGAAAGATTGTATGAAATAATCTGTCATTTAGGAAAAATAACCTGTTTTTCTTTGAGAGACACATATTGATATGTTTTTTATGCAATTAATTTTACAATTTTGAAGTATTTGTTATTTGAGACAAGGCCTTTCAAATTTATATGGATTTAGATAGGTTATTATCAGTTTCGATCTATATACTAATACATCACTTCCAAACTAACCCAAGTAATATCATAACACTCACTAATACAGTGAATTGTAGTAAAAAAAACCTAAAGACAGAAACTTGAAGCTATTTGTAAATCTATTTCATTGGGCTTTTAATAGTTTTAGCAGAAATAAAACAGAGTGTTTTAGTTAGCGCTTTCAATTTTCTTTTATTAAACAAAATATATTTCATGTTATAAACAAAATGTGACTATGGAAAAAAATTGTAAAAGCATTTCTCGTTAGTAATGTAATTAATTTTTAAAGTAATAATTTCATAATTAATCTTTTATCTTTAAAACAACATAAATAAGATACAATAATATAAAAAGTAATCATTACAAATTGTTAGTTGTGATTCAATAAACGTATTTTGTTAACAAAATTAGACAATCAACAGAGTAAACATTTATTGAAATTAAGGAAAGTAATCGTGTAAATGGGTTAGCCATGCATTGGTTATTTCGTATGGTTGCCTTTCTCTACGCTTTTCTGTAAAGTAATATTTTTGACGAGGGGCCCAACCTTGAAGACTGTGTTCTTCGTCTGGTTATCCGGATTTACTGCATAAAGTACATCCACTCTATAACATACATATAAAACTAATTAAGGCTCATGCATAGTGTTAGCGGCTTTGAAATTGTAAATAGGGTAATTTGATAATCATTGCTCAGAAATTACGTTAAATCGCACCTGCAAACCTAAAACCTACTTCTGACCAAAAACGCAGAGCCGTTGTTATTAGAGTAAGTCAAAGACCGTTTTGGAAAATTCGTTAAAGACTTTAATTAAAGAGCATTTGTACAAGTAAATTATATACAACCATTCTTTGAGCTTAGCATGTGAGGTTATATTAAAACAAATAAAAGACACAAACAAAACTCACAAGTAATATTTTATTGACTCATACGCGTTTCAATGACAAAGTCATCATCATCAGTGAGTGTTGCACCATCTGTGTAGAGTTGTAAGTTAGAGTCTGTAGTAGCAACACTCACTGGTGATGAGGACTTTGTCATTGAAACTCGTATGAGTCAATATACGATTAATTTGTGTTTTTTGTGTATATCTTTTATTTGTTTCAAATAAATTATAAAAAAAATTAACTGATTTACTTTTGTATAACATAATACAGCCTTCCAGCCTTTAACCAAAGTTGTTTGATGTAATCATCTTGAATTTAATGAATTAATTATAAGTAATTATTGAGTAACTGACTGAAAACTAATAACCTACATGCTGACGCGTTTCTTAGTAGCGGGTTGGCTTCGCCAATGAAACGATCTTACAGAAAGTAACTTATTAGTTGATACTAGGGATTACAGCTGATGAACCCGTCAGCAAGTAAGTTATTAGTTGATACTAGGAATTACAGCTGATGAAACCCGTCAGCAAGTAAGTTATTAGTTGATACTAGGGATTACAGCTGATGAAATCCGCCAGCAAGTAAGTTATTAGTTGATACTAGGGATTACAGCTGATTAACCGCGTCACCAAGTAAGTTATTAGTTGATACTAGGGATTACAGCTGTTTAAACCCGTCAGCAAGTAAGTTATTAGTTGATATTAGGTATTACAGCTGATGAAAACCGTCAGCAAGTAACGTATTAGTTGACACTAGGGATTACAGCTGTTGAAACCCATCGGAAAGTAAGTTATTATTTAATACTAGGGATTACAGCTGATAAACCCGTCAGCAAGTAAGTTATTAGTTGTACTAGGGATTACAGCTGTTGAAACCCGTCATGAAGTAAGTTATTAGTTGATACTAAAGATTACAGCTGATGAAACCCGTCACTAAGTAAGTTATTAGTTGATAATAGGGATTACAGCTGTTGAAACCCGTCAGCAAGTAAGTTATTAGTTGATACTAGGGATTACAGCTGATGAAACCCGTCAGCAAGTAAGTTATTAGTTAATACTAGGGATTACAGCTGATGAAACCCGTCAGCAAGTAAGTTATTAGTTGATACTAGGGATTACAGCTGTTGAAACCCGTCAGCAAGTAATGTATTAGTTGATACTAGGGATTACAGATGATGAAACCCGTCAGCAAGTAAGTTATTAGGTGATAATAGGTATTACAGCTGTTGAAACCCGTCAGAAAGTAAGTTCTTAGTTGATACTAGGGATTACAGCTGATGAAACCCATCAACAAATACGTTATTAGTTGGTAATAGGGATTACAGCTGATGAAACCCGTCAGCAAGTAAGTTATTAGTTGATACTAGGGATTACAGCTGTTGAAACCAGTCAGCAAGTAGGTTATTAGTTGATACTAGAGATTACAGCTGACGAAACCCGTCAGCAAGTAAATTATTAGTTGATACTATGGATTACAGCTGTTGAAACACGTCAGCAAGTAAGTTGTTAGTTGATACTAGGGATTACAGCTGTTGAAACCCGCCAGCAAGTAGGTTATTAGTTGATACTAGGGATTACAGCTGTTGAAACCCATCAACAAGTAAGTTGTTAGTTGATATTAGGAATTACAGCTGATGAAACCCATCAAGAAATAAGTTATTAGTTGATAATAGGGAATACAGCTGATGAAACCCGTCAGCAAGTAAGTTATTAGTTGATTCTAGGGATTACAGCTGTTTAAACCCGTCAGCAAGTAAGTTATAAGTTGATACTAGGGATTATAGCTGTTGAAACCCGTCACCAAGTAAGTTATTAGTTGATACTAGGGATTACAGCTGATGAAACCCGTCAGCAAGTAAGTTATTAATTGTTATTAGGAATTACAGCTGATGAAACCCATCAGCAAGTAAGTTATTAGTTGATATTAGGGATTACAGCTGTTGAAACCCGTCAACAAGTAAGTTATTAGTTGATATTAGGGATTACAGCTGATGAAACCCGTCAGCAAGTAAGTTATTAGTTGATACTAGGGATTATAGCTGTTGAAACCCGTCAACAAGTAAGTTATTAGTTGATATTAGGGAATACAGCTGATGAAACCCGTCAGCAAGTAAGTTATTAGTTGATTCTAGGGATTACAGCTGTTAAAACCCGTCAGCAAGTAAGTTATAAGTTGATACTAGGGATTATAGCTGTTGAAACCCGTCACCAAGTAAGTTATTAGTTGATACTAGGGATTACAGCTGATGAAACCCGTCAGCAAGTAAGTTATTAATTGTTATTAGGAATTACAGCTGATGAAACCCATCAGCAAGTAAGTTATTAGTTGATATTAGGGATTACAGCTGTTGAAACCCGTCAACAATTAAGTTATTAGTTGATATTAGGGATTACAGCTGATGAAACCCGTCAGCAAGTAAGTTATTAGTTGATACTAGGGATTATAGCTGTTGAAACCCGTCAACAAGTAAGTTATTAGTTGATATTAGGGATTATAGCTGTTGAAACCCGCCAACAAGTAAGTTATTAGTTGATATTAGGGACTACAGCTGTTGAAACCCGTCAACAAGTAAGTTATTAGTTGATATTAGGGATTATAGCTGTTGAAACCCGTCAACAAGTAAGTTATTAGTTGATATTAGGGACTACAGCTGTTGAAACCCGTCAACAAGTAAGTTATTAGTTTTCACTCAGTTACTCAATAATTACTTATAATTCCTTCCCCAAAATTACAAAATATCGAGCAAAAGTAGTTGAAGTGATATGATTTAAAATCCTGTTTCCTTTGTCTCTAAAGAATGATGTGTCATTGCCTTTTAATAAAAGACAAAGCGACGTACATTTGAATTTCCTACTAGACTATCCCTTGTTCTGTATTCGCAAAATAAACCCAATCAGGGCTGTGTAAACTCAATCAGCCTGCGCCGTATTTTATTGCCTCCACGCTAAGAAACCTTCTTGCTAATAAACTCTCATTGCAAACAACTATTTGGTGGACAGATAGATATAAATAGCCTTAATTACAGACAAATAAAATTCTATCCATTAATTATAAGCTATCGGAAAAAAGCACAAATTAGGTATGCGTTCACATCGACTTTGCTTTAATGACATTATTAATAGGAAAAACTTATTCTTATATCCATATTCTAAGACATTTGTATTAGAGATTGTCTTTAACTGCGTTTTATTCGTCCTTTCACTAAAGGATATGCCTTTATATTACAAAGTCTACGCATATTTCAACTCCACTGTAACCTTATGTAATAAAATAATACTGTATAATATATATCAACAGATGACTTTATTTTCTATAGAAATTTCAATAAATCAGGCCTACATACTTGAAAACATTGTATTCTACAAATGTGTTCTATAAAGGATTGTTACATTTTATTTTAAAAAAATGTCTTCAGAATGCGGACATTAACTGTATATGGTTTCAAGATTATGCCTCTAAATCAATTCTAAATCAAATCATTATTAAAGTAAAAACAAATGGATGTTTGCTCTAGTAGTATTGTCTACACATATAAAAACTGATGTACGTGTGTATGTATCTTATGGACGTCAAAACCGCTGTACAGAAGTGATATGAAATTTGTAAAGATGTTTTACCTATATTCTCAGGATGGTTAGTGTGAAGTTTGGTGTAGATGCATATACAGGGATCCTCCTCAGAGGCATGTGTGTGTGTGTGTGTGTGTGTGTGTGTGTGTGTGTGTGTGTGTGTGTGTGTGTGTGTGTGTGTGTGTGTGTGTGTGTGTGTGTGTGTGTGTGTGTGTGTGTGTGAGTGTGTGTTTTATGAACGCCTTAACCGCTGAACAGAAGTTAATGAAATTTGGAGGGATTGTTTAACATATTACCAGGATGGTTCGTGTGAGGTTTGGTATATACTATTATGGGAGGGTGATATCCTCAGACAGGCCTTAGGTAAGGACACCCGGGAGTGGATAAAGGTCCTATCTGGATCGAACTAATCAGACTGGGTATATTGAAGTACGGAGACCTGGTAGTTTGAAAGGCTCTATTCGTATGAGTAGTTCCGGAAAAGCGGGCAAACCGCTGTCACTGGTTGGAATTCGGCTCGTCCCAGTGGCGGGCCGGTGACCAGTCTAGGCCTTACAGCAATGTCGGAAGGCTCTTACATACTGGTAGCACAGATAGTGACACCAAACCCCCCGCCTTGGGTGACGTCAGTCATCCGGACGGGGGTCACGAAATTTGAGGTTGGATTCGTGGAGGCAGATATAGTAGGTAGTAAAAAAGATCGTTTCCCATTAGTCTGTGCTGTGGAGCCGATTGAGAGCCGAAATGGACCAGAAGAACCGGCTTCTTTTAGCCGTATAGATACACAAATATCATGCTGTACCAAACGTTACGGACAATGATTCAGACATGTTAAATGATAGGTTATCGTATTATTTTACGAGTAGTGAAGAGCATTATTATAAATAGGGTGGCTTAGACCTGATGAGGTCCTATAATACTTCTGGCTTGAAACGTATACCGTTTACTTCTGTAAAGGACTTCCTATAGCAAATTCCAAGAGACAAAATCAATTCCTACTTAGGTCAACAAAAAAAAATTTAATTTAGTTACTTTTTATTAAATGAATACGATTAATATAAATAAAGTAACACAACCTATACGTTAAACAGCTGTTCTACCTAATAACCTATAACATAAAATCAGCTGTTTTATGAAATCATATGTTATGGCTTATTTTAAGCCAATTGTAATGAAATAACTATATTACCCCATATGATATATGAAAAATTATTTCCCCATATAATACTAAAATTAAATCATTAAATTTAATTAAAGAATTTTAATTTGAAAAAACTGTATTAACATGAAGTGTCATCCACTACAAATTTATTGGTTTACCAATGAAATGATTGGTTTTTGCTAATTTTCGAGTAGTAAATACGATTCTACGGTTGTAAAACGGTCCTTTTTTATTTTATATTTCGTAGAGATGTTTTTTTCTGACTATACAATTTTTTGATAGACAGGCGTTAAAGTGTTGACAGACATTGCGCGCAAAGTTCACCCCTTGCAGCACAACTCGACCTGTGACATCATCACAGACGTCATTTTCCACTTCATGGCTTACTATTTAAAGGTCACAGTTTTACGATTGTATTACAAATTAGAAAAAAAATAATAAATAAACTTAGTAGTGAAATATAAATCCTCAATTTGTTACATTTCATACCACTCTTTTTAATCCATGACACTAATGCCATAGTCGTCTGTATTAATTGGCTTTGTTCACTTTTTTGTACATAGTAGTCGGTATTAATTGGCTCAGTTCCCTTTTTTGTCCATAGTCTTCTGTAATAATTGGCTTTGTTCACTTTTTTTTGTCCATAGTCGTCCGTATTAATTGGCTCAGTTCACTTTTTTGACCATAGTCGTCTGCTTAAATTTTCTCAGTTCCCTTTTTTGTCTATAGTCGTCCATATTAATTGGCTCAGTTCACTTTTTTGTCCATAGTCGCGTCTGCATAAATTTTCTCAGTTCCGTTTTTGTCCATAGTCCTCTGTATTAATTGGCTCAGCTCTTTTCTTTTGTCCATAATCGTCTGTTTTAATTGGCTCATTTCCCTTTTTTTCCATAGTCGTCTGTATTAATTGGGACAGTTCACTTTTTTGTCCATAGTATTCTGAATTAATTTTCTCAGTTTCCTTTTTTGTCCATAGTCGTCTGTATTAATTGGCACAGTTCCCTTTTTTGTCCATATTCGTCTGTATTAATTTTCTCAGTTTCATTTTTTGTCCATAGTCTTCTGTATTAATTGGTTCAGTTCACTTTTTTGTCCATAGTCGCCTGTATAAATTTTCTCAGTTCCCTTTTGTGTCCATAGTCGTCTGTATTAATTTTCTCAGTCCCCTATTTTGTCCATAGTCGTCTGTATTAATTTTCTCAGTTTCCTTTTTTGTCCATAGTCGTCTGTATTAATTGGCACAGTTCCCTTTTTTGTCCATAATCCTCTGTATTAATTAGCTCAGTTAACTTTTTTGTCCATATTCGTCTGTATTAATTTTCTCAGTTTCATTTTTTGTCCATAGTCTTCTGTATTAATTGGTTCAGTTCACTTTCTTGTCCATAGTCGCCTGTATAAATTTTCTCAGTTCCCTTTTGTGTCCATAGTCGTCTGTATTAATTTTCTCAGTCCCCTATTTTGTCCATAGTCGTCTGTATTAATTTTCTCAGTTTCGTTTTTTGTCCATAGTCGTCTGTATTAATTGGCACAGTTCCCTTTTTTGTCCATAATCCTCTGTATTAATTAGCTCAGTTAACTTTTTTGTCCATATTCGTCTGTATTAATTTTCTCAGTTTCATTTTTTGTCCATAGTCTTCTGTATTAATTGGTTCAGTTCACTTTCTTGTCCATAGTCGCCTCTATAAATTTTCTCAGTTCCCTTTTGTGTCCATAGGCGTCTGTATTAATTTTCTCAGTCCCCTATTTTGTCCATAGTCTTCTGTATTAATTCGCACAGTTCACTTTTTTGTCCATTGCCGTTTGTATTAATTGGCACAGTTCACTTTTTTGTCCATAGTCGTCTGTATAAATTTTCTCAGTCCCCTATTTTGTCCATAGTCGTCTGTATTAATTTTCTCAGTTCCCTTTTTTGTCTATAGTCGTCTGTATAAATTTTCTCAGTTCCTTTTTTTGTCCATAGTCGTCTGTATAAATTTTCTCAGTTCCTTTTTTTTGTCCATAGTCGTCTGTATTAATTGGCACAGTTCACTTTATTTTTACCAGTATTAAGTACAATCTTTTTTGAGTAAAAGTTTAAATTTAAATAATTACAGTTGTTGTTGTTGTTGTTGCCATAATTATAATTGCCTTTTATGCTACAGTAGCGCTGGCTGGATTTCCATAGAGTCTCTAATCATTGCTCGACGAGACCTAAGGTATAGAATTAACTAGTCTGATTATAACAACCGACACTGAATGAAAGATCCATGTTCTGATAAAGGGGTCACAGACGATGCAGTCATAGAGTAAAATAAATTGAATTTCTACTTTAATAAATTAATCACCTCACGGATTCCATCAAACAATATGTTTAGCATTTATTATTGAGATGACTAGTTTGACCTTGGCAACTGGTATCATAAAATAAGCATCTTTCAATTAGTCCTATAACCGTACATTTCGAATGGCAGATTGGTCATGAACTCAGAGGTTTAATACCCCTTGCAGCGAGTAATGCACAAAACTGGTACAATGCTGAACAGCTGTTGACCGAATTATCAGTACATCTGGAGACGTTGCCCCTCCTCCAATCGTACTGAGGGTCGTAACCTTTCCTTACCAAGAGTCCTCTCCCACTTACAGCTGTATGAATCCACAATATGCACTTTCTAACAACATTTTCCATAAAATAAATGACACTTCATTGCATTATATAATGATGATTATATAATTGATTGGATTATTACAACACACCACAAAGCCATTCAACGGGTTATGGCTGATTATTTGCGAATTTTTTTATATACGTTAATTCGTACGGCTCGCATAATAACAGGAGGCGATTGAATTTAGGCCAGGGTAATGTAAAATTGGTCGTCCGGTCGGTTAAGCACTAGGTTTACGGAGCCTTGCACTAATATAGTCTTTGAAGAAAATTAAAAGATTTATGCACGTAGATAGGTTTATTATAAGGCGAGACAAAACTACCTGGTGAGGCCTAGAGGAGTGATTTTGCCTTACGAACGAGAAGCAGACCTACTCGTTATTCTCTAATAGAGAATTAGAGGTATAGAGAGAAAATTCTCTCAATACCTGTTGCACCAATTGGAAAGAGAAGAATATACGGGAGTTGCAGAGAGGTATGTATATGTGAGGGGAGTACTGTTTGTTAAATCTGTATTTTTGTTCCGAGAGTTTTATGAGTTTCATTGCTTAAATGGTTAACACTAGGGACGCAACATAAGAAGTTACTAGTTCGATTCCAATTACGGGTGATAAAGTCTAAGAGAATAACTGCAAGGCCAGATCTGATGTTCATTAGTAATCTCCTGATCTTGCCTTTATCAGTTTTTAGAATTCTTCTATACCTCTGTTCTAAGGGTATTTTTTCGTTGTAAATTTATCTCGCTATACCATGCCTCATCATTATGAATTCACTGCATTTTCTTGTTAAAGCTTCTTTGTCTTACCTGCGCGAAGCTATTTCCTTTTCTTTAAAGAATTAGTATTTCCTTGAACCTTAAATGTACGGCCTTAAATTTTGTCATGGTTACCACACAATATCATAAATAATGCTGTAGGATTGAAATGAATGAAAGGAATAAAATAAAGAAACAAACTGTATTAACGTTATATAACCGTGCTTTACAAACGGACAATGCGAAAGGAAATCGAAAAGAAACTACAACACAATGCAAGTGAGAAAAAAAGAAATCGCATAAATACAGTAGTAACAAACAAAAATAATAGTTCAACACCATACATAGAAAAAAAATGGAACAGTGCAAGGAAATTTGCTTTCCATTTAGCCACTTAGAATTGTTATTCTGACATGTGTAGGAATATATACAAATTTATATTAGTTGTAATTGTAAAATAAAAAGAAACTGAAATAAAGCTTTTCTTTGTTGACTTCCGCCGGAATAGACTTTAAAAAAAATTATATTACTTGTTTTATAACTACCCCCGTATGTTTAATGTTAAAGTATTAGCCAATAGTATAATATTTGTTAAGAAAAAGCAAATCAATTTCAAAATAGGTAGCGGACGTGCTCGACATACTCTCACAGGTCCAAAGTTTTACGCTTCAACCGTTGTATTGGTCGTGTGATGGTCAAAATTTTGGGACTTTAACCGCTGGAGGGCCTAGGCTGGAGCACAAGCGAAATTTTAGGGTTAGAAAGGACCCAAATTATCTGTAACACATTCGCATATTTCAATTACACTTTTTGAGTATATAGAATATTGTATCTGAAAGTGGTAAAAACATAACTTGAGTCGCACGTGTTGCATGTCGTAAAAGCAGGTCACAGCTAATAGCGTCCTTTATCCGTCTCTTGATATCACATCACCCGCAGCGAAAGCTTTAAGAGGTTAACAACAGTATATCAGGGACGTTATATACTAGTAACAAACAAAGTCTACTAAAATCGTAAAGTAGATGTCCTCGGTAAAGATCCATGGGTCTAACGGTTTTTTCAAAAATTGAGGTCAGAGGCTGAAAGGAAGTTTTCTCCGGGGTAACTTTGGGGGGGGGGGGGGTAGAAATGTGGGCGAATTCGGTAGTAAGGAGTCGATGAAACTGAGGTATGCGCTGGGTTTAGCTAAACAGAATCGAGGCAGTTCAATTTTATGATTGATCCTTTTTGTTATACGTCTAGAAGATATTAGTTCTTAATTTACTACAAATATATTTTCCGCACTTTTTATCTGTGACGAATTTGCCCAGACTGTAAAGCAGCGAAGTCTGCATACTCTCTAAACGTTTGTCCAGGCTGTATAACAGTGAAGGCGGGGACCCTCAGTCCTACAACCGCCAGAGGGCATAGCAAAAAAATACATATGCAAGCTAGCCTACTTGAAGTAGACCCAGTTTGCATCATGAAGAACAAGTACCACTATAATAATAAGGTGACTAGTTGTTACATTTCTACTCTAGGAGGGTTGCGACTAAAGGAGATAATGGCTTCTCTGATATTAAGAGCAGGGGAAAATTACAGGAAAGAACAACTAGTTCTATAAAAAAACTATTCGAAAAGCCTTTCCAAGCTATTATTCCAAGTAGTGGGTATGAAATTAGGACACAGATCTGTCTTAAACTTGAGGAAGATTTAAAAATTGTTTCTACTTTGTAGTTCTAAGGCTATCAGTCAGAAAACTACATCTCCTAAAAAGGATATGAAAGGATTACGAAGGATGTTAAGAGAACAGGAGAGGGCGTGGCATAACGTATGCAGGTCGCGCACCTCAGAAAATGGACCCACTCTCTATCGGGGTTCATAAAGCGTTTTATACACGTTACACACTCTTGTAAGAACTATCATAAGGAAGAACAAGTGGAGTTAGCTAACTGGCAATTACGAAGATAGAGGCATACCATAAATATGGTGCAGTAAAACGTCGATAATTCGAACTAATTGGGACTGTTACCCGTCCGGATTATCGAGAATCCGGGTTAGCCGGAGACTAAGGAAAAATTAAAAGACGATATTGTACTTACAGAAAAAACTTCTTGACATCTATGAAGCAACGAGTATTATACAAATATTCTTTGAGCTTAGCTTGTGAGGTTATGTTAGAAACAAATAAAAACATACACAAAACTCACAAATTAATCATTTATTTACTCATACGCGTTTCAATGACCAAGTCATCATCATCAGTGAGTGTTACTACTACAAACTCTAACTTACAATTGTTGTAAGTTAGAGTTTGTAGTAGTAACACTCACTGATGATTATGACTTGGTCATTGAAACGCGTATGAGTAAATAAATGATTAATTTGTGAGTTTTGTGTATGTTTTTATTTGTTTCTAACGAGTATTATGCACATTATCTGTAAGTCTTAGATGGTTTTATTGTTTTTTATTGTACTTCAGAATCATTCCGATTTATCCTGAGATCCGAGTTGACGGGGTCCGACGTATCAAGATTCTACTGTATTTTATTTGAAGCAGACTAGCCTTCAATCGAGGTAAAGAGAAGTGCCTCAAATGATTATGAGATCTGAGCGTGAGCACATTCCTTGCAGAGTCATTGTAATACAGAGAGAGAAAGACATGCAGACCGTAAGTCAACATCCTTTGTAACAAGAAAGGCCAGGCTCCTGTTAAGGGAGCAGCTGACTTAGTTCCTTAGTGGACGGACCCTTTCATGGTCCCTGGATTCAAATCTCACAATAGTAGCGAAATTGAAGACTTGAACATTTCACTCTCTTAAAATCACTGCAACACATACCTACAATTTGCAGTACAAATTGTTTAAATGACTACAGTACAAATAAGTAGAAGCGCACATTTACCGTACACATTAAATACCTTGAAGCAAAGCTCGTCGCCAATGAAAAGCCCTTTTACGGAATAGATACTGCATAAAACATTAGTCTACGACTTATGAAGAACAATGTCATTAAATGGGTTAACTTTAAGAGTTATAGATTTTCAAACAAGACTAAAAATTTGAAATATACAGTTGACGTAAGATTGTCGCTAACTTATTAATATGAAATATATAAATATAATTAGTTTAGCTCACGTACAATTTTGTGGGTGTAATGCCACGAAAGTCCTATTAAATTCTATCTACCATTTCAATAAATATGAGCATGTTTATCTCACGTATATAAAATTTTAAAACACAAGTAATTGTTCACCAAAGACACATAAATCACAGACGTTTAATTAATGAACGCCAAAAATAAAATTCCTATTTGGCCAACACAACTGGATAAGAATCTGATGGTTATGCAGAGGACTAGACTAATGGAGGCTATAGTGTCAAATCATTCCTAAGTCATTTGTTACCTCGCCCCTCAGCGCTTTGACATCCCATCTATCATTATGCTAAACAGAGTGTTAAACAGACAAACCGGCGTGCTTATACTTTGGTACTTATACAGACTGCCTTTTTGTATTTAAATCTTGATTTCCCCATATTTATGATTGTGACATCCCGAAGCTATATTGTCCATTATGCTGATATATTTACTTATATCCTACTTAGGAGATTTTACAAACGTCTGTAATATTATTCAGCAAACAAATACTCCCCCTAAGAGTTATTCAAAACAGGTTCAATTTTATAACAATTTTTATAAGAAAAATGATCTAAAGTGAAAACAGTCTAACGATTTTTCAGTAAAAAAATACAATAAACGCATTATTTTAGTATTTTTTTAAAAAATTGCTTATTGTAATCATCTTCAATTCACGGATTCTTGAATCTATTACACTCTATTCCCTTATATATATATAAATATATATATATATATATATATATATATATATATATATATGAAGTTAATATATTACTATTTTAAGTAATTTTATCCACCATTAAGTGCAATAATTTTACCTTGAGTGATGAGGCACCTTTCGGTCACTTGACCATTGTCGAATCACTGATATTTTTCTGGTGTAGATGTTCGGTCCGTGATATTGGTATTTGTTGACGTTACACGCACTTTCTCTTGATCTGTGTGTATGATGTTTTTATATAGTATGTCTTCTGTATATGTTGTTTGTAGATTCATTAAATTGTTGTGTATGTTTTTATAAATGTGGTATTTTTCTACTGAGTTTAGTTCTATTTGGGTTGTTATTTATTTCAAGTATGGTTAGGTTATTTTCGTAATTTGTTATTTCATGTTTATGTGATATTAGGTGTGCTGCAACATTTGATACTTTTGAATTTTTGTTTTTGAATGCTCTATAATGTTCTTCAAATCTTATTTTAAATGATCTGGTTGTTTTTCCTATGTAAAAAACGTTACAGTTGTTGCATGTAATTTTGTAAATTCCTGATAGGTTATGTTTTTCATAAGAGCGCCCATGTTATGATACGCTTCCGGGCACTCGGAATTCGAGCACCAACACGCTTCGACTCACTATCCAATAAAGATCGTATACACTAAATTATGACCTTTGAAAAAGACAGTTATGGCGTAAACGAACAAGCTTTCTCACTCTGAAAGTGTTAAATTTTAACCCACATTTTGTTCCTGTTGCAAAAAGCCGTAAGCAGGAAAAGCCAGCCGTAAAGTGCCTGAGAAAACCTTCACAAGGAGAGGAATTACCCTGTAAATCATTCAAAGGCGGAATTCAATTTGCCAAGAGCACAAGAGCGAAAAAGCGAGTCCAGTTTCTTTAATTAATTAACAGCCGTTGTAAATCATGGATGAAGCGGAGCGAAGCGAACCAAAGATGTGGGGCGGCAGATTTACGGCCAGCTCGTGTCTTGACAATTATTCACTTCTTTCCAAAAGCCTACTTCTAATCAAACTACGTTTCCTAAATTAAGTTCAATTTCTTTTAATGATAAAGTAAATTTCAAAAACTATTATTATTACAAACTCTAAAATAAGCATAAATATTTGTTACATAAAATATTTAGCACACAACTCAAATATCAACTAATATTCTAAATACATAACTTCACAACTTTTAATACATAGCAATGTTGAACGCGCATAACTTGAGTACACATGTAACCAACGGTGATGTTAGCTGAGTTAGCGAAACGTATATTAATCTTTAGCGAGTTAAATTTTTTAAATTTTATTGAGAAATAAAATTTAAATAAATTAATATAATTATTAACTGATCAAAACCGTTTGATAACCTTTTTCCTTAACAATGTTCAATACATAATGTAACATAACCTACGTCTTGAAACAGTTGTTTGACAACATAACATGTAACATAAAATCAGCTGTTGCATGAAATCATATGTTATCATTTAATTCACTTTACGGTGACTCATAGCTTAAGACACGAAATTGTACGTACATCCAATAGGTTTATGCAGGCGTCGCTATAAACGTTCTCACTTTAAAAATTATTTACAAGTGACGTCATCTTGATGGACAAAACATACTAAATGCTTACAACTAACATCCTACCACCGTGCATACATACTCATCTAATATACTCAAGGATGAGTGCATCAATACTTTTCTCTCAAAAATAAGAGTTTAATATTATTAATACGCGAAAAAAATGTTTAAAATACTATAAAAGTATGAACAGAGTAATATATTACAGTATTTCTTTATACCAGTGAATACTTTATTTTACAGTCAAAAATACTTTAATTTCACAACCCAAAACGTCTGACAATTTGCGCTCGGTAGGATCGCTTCAGAAATTGTCATGGAACAGAAAATTCTAAATAAAAGCACGATCAAAGCTATAACAAGGGTTTAAGTGAAAGGGTGTTTTCCGCCCGTTTGATAAATTGGATGTCAAGAACATGTGGTATTAAGCTGAAATTAAAACATGCCCTGGTAGTCAGCGGCGAGGATACCGGGCGTTCCAGTCAGCACGAGTCGTGGCAAAGTAAATCACTGATCATTGTAAAACGCAGTGATATTCACATTTTTTCTTTTTGAGTAATTTTAAATTCTGAAAACTATTTAATATAGCAATTTTTCGCCTCTCTTTAAATTAAATCGAGATCACAAACCTTTTAATAGAGCATGTGCAAGCAGACATATGTGATAGAGAGAGAGAGAGAGAGAGAGAGAGAGAGAGAGAGAGAAGAGAGAGAAGAGAGAGAAGAGAGAGAAGAGAGAGAGAGAGACGCTGGAGGATGTGACACAATATTTATTCCTCATACGTTGTAGGGGTTTTGTGTTTGAGTTAGAAAGATAATTTACACAATGAAGCTAAAATGGAAAGACGGAATATTAAAATGTTGGTCTGCTTATATAGATCTTAGACACAGACAGGAAATTAACATTTGGGCATGTGTTTCAGTATTTATTTTAGCATTTATATTGAGTTTATTTCATTTTATTCGGTTTCCACTTACTTACTAACAACAATTAATTTAAACCTTCGGCCTTCAAAGTGCTAAGGAACATCTGTATGGCACTTTTACTCACTATATACGTACTTTAATATAAGGCACTCTTACTTTGGTTATTTCTAGAGGCCTTTTCCTTATGTCTACGTCATCAGATCTTTGCCAGTCATTTTAAGAACCTTATTTGTGTTATAATTTAATTTTGAATTTGATGTAGGCGATTTGGGTGAACAACATGGACGTTCATATCCTTAGCTCACAAATAGATAAAAAAATCAAAATAAATATCCAAGTGCCATATATATATATATATATATATACCAGTGGATTTTTTCAAAAAAGTATTTTAAAAATTGGCGAATTGTCGGCCTAACTAAGGGCTAAAATATTTATATACAAAAACTGTGTATTTTCCTTGAATATATACATATTATTGTTTTTTATTAAAAATATCGAATATTTAAATTAATGTGTTTATTTTCTATATACTTTAAGGTACCGTGGCCTAGTACTTTGTAAGAAGTAATAGGTTAAACAAGGCTGAAACTTGAATGTTTAGTTGGTTAATTTTTTAGTATGCAATGCCTTTACATCCAGCCCCTCCTACAAACTTTCACATGAGCACTTATAGCGAACAAGTATTTTATTCCAAAAAAGGGTTTACATGCTACTGTGCTTCTTACTTGCTGAAGACAGATAAAATTAAATTTAACAAAATGATTGAGATTTATATCTATCATAGTAGGTTTTATTCCTAAGTAGCCAAGCAGTACTTTTATAACCAGCCAGTAAAATACCTAATGTAACTTACTTTAATTTAATACGGGTACTACTAGTAACTTACATTTATTTTGGTGTACTGAGTTAAAAAATATGAAAGAGAATTCAAGACACACATTTATTTATTTTGTAGATTTTCATCCATGTTTAAAAATTCAAATGGAAGTTCTTTCTGAATTTTTAGAAAAATAGAGAGGTACTTTTGTTCTTGTGCTTTTTAATTAAACATAAATGATAAACTCTTGTAGAATGGCAACGAAATCGTTAATTTAATTACTTTGGCTGTGTTTTATTGCATCCGAAACTTTAATTTAGATGATTCACCGCCCTGTGTTGTGAACTTCACCAGAGCGCGCTGAAAAGCCTTTTCAAATTAATTACAATATCAATTGTAAACACACCCTTCCTAAAACACGCAATGTTCAAACTCACGTGTAACCAAGTTTTGCTGCTACAGGCGGCTTCTGTTCTAAACACGACTAAACCTCATTTAGCGGAGGATAAAGGAGCACGGAACAATTGCTTTGTGAAAGGGTGGCTCGAACAACACCTCCTCAAGTACTTCATTAAATGATCAAGGGGAGCTCGCAATTTATTTACTACCTGGAGCTATATTCCTACGCGGTCGACAGCATTCGCTGGGTTGCAAGCCTTAGTATCGGCGATATGGCGGCGTAATCAGAAATGCCATACAATGCAAAATAACCCAAGAAGGCTACATTGCGACACCCAGATATATCCTGTACACTGGCTCATTTGTTTTCATATTTACAAATATAAACGATGAAAAAACCTGGTCAAATTTATATACAATTCTGTATTAAACTACAGTAGTTCTGTTATATAAACAAATTTTATTCATACGAATTTTCACAATTCTTGTTAGTATAGTGCGAACCACATAACCGTGCATTTGGCCTTGCGAGATTTTTCGTGTACTATAACTTCTTAAAAAATTTTACATATTCAGAATGTTCTATTTATCAAAAGCTTCTGCATTCGGTACTTCTACATTTCAAGATTGTTTGTTACATCATGCCGAAGATAATTTATCTAATATCGATCGCCTCATGCAAGTCAGTGTTTTGACAGTCCTTATCATATTTGTAGGAAAGTATTCATACTAACTCCATACCTCCCGTCACGCCTACTGCGATTACTCAAGGCCAAGTGCACGGTGGATTGTGCATTGTGGGTCCGCATTATACAATTTTCATACAATGATTTCATCAAAAGTGTGAGAACTTATTAACAAATAATGAAAAAAGCTTTAAGAAGTAAGTAATAATTGACTTGTTTGTGAGTTAAGGTTATAAACAAATAAATAGCTTCACACGAATTCACAAAACAATATACTTTTGTATCATACGCGTTTCAGTGACTTATGCCGCCACCATCAGTGACACTACAAATTTACAATTGCAACCAAATTTGTAGTAGTGTCAATAAAGATGATGTCACCTGTCATTAAAACGCGTATGATAGTAAAGTATATTATCTTATGAGCGTGTGCAATTATTTATCTGTTTATAACTGAAGGAGAGCTATTTCCCATCCACTAGGGAAGAGGTAACTTTGCCGGGGAGTTTTATGACTCGCTTCTCTATTCACATAGCTCTTCGCCTTAAAAACGTAGTCTATACTTCCACAATGTCTCCCGCTCCACCCAAGACATTACTCATTTCCCTCTAACAATATTTGAATAGTTCGCATAACGCATTCCCTCTTTAGCTTACTCACCATAAGACATTAACACATATGCTTCTCACGGTAAGAAAAAAACAGGGGCGACCTTAGGACTACGATAAAAGTTTTTTGAAAAACGAAATCTTTCATTTAAGTTAATACAGGAGAAATTCTACAGCTTAAAGACAACACAAACTCTCATTCTCATTCCCAACCTTCAACACATATCCAATCCTTCATACTCTGCAATCCGACTTCTCCACTACACTTCCAGTTGAAAAACTGTCAAGATCATCCTTTTCCTAAACAACACAAACCTCTTAAACTACCTGATTAAACTCTTAAACTAGCTATCTCATTTTACCTCACCATCTCCATCAAACCTTTTCCCCATACCCACGTTTTCCTACTCTTGATTGTATCGTGACAGGATCAGTTTGGATTAATGAACAATTCTATAAGAATATTCATAACCAGTTCCTTCTAGTCAACAACTCTATAGTTTATGCATTCAAAAAGATCCAGTCTACAAGTTTCCTTGACGCCAACAAAAAATTCAACTGTGTCTGACCCCCCCCCCCCATAAGAAATTCACCAGCTACACACTACAAAAACCACACTGTCTTCTTTTTCCTCGTTTACCTGTCTAACTGAGACTTCGCTGATTCAGTCGACAATTGCATCTTCCTCTTCAGACTAATCTCTACCATGAGACCAGTCTCAGGCCCTACTCATTACGCCTTTATACAAACGACTTCCCCTCCTTCCTATCGTAATTCATCATTTTTTCTACAGATTAAATTATTTTTGTTACACTTTCTAGGCAGTCACAAGACTCTTTGTGTTATAAAGAAAAAAAATAGGGGGATGTGTTTACTATTAACAGAAATATATATATATATATATATATATATATATATATATATATATATGCCCACTGTGTTACAGGGCATTCTAAAGGCGGTAGTTTAATGAGCACTCTGGATAAGCTTTAAGTAGCTACTATAGCGTTTCGGTTAAAGTAATCCAGAATTGGGGACATAAAGAAGACATCATTTTAAATTTAAATACGTACATAGAAGAGAATTATTTCTTCATTAAAATGAAGAAATATCTGTTGATAGTTTTCTTTTACAATCGTTCACTTTATTCTTTCAACAACTTTTATTCGTTTTATTTACCAGTAATCTTGTCACTCAAAAAATAAACCTCTCATCGGTTTTCAAACTTTTATCCGAAGTTCTAAAAGGAAAAATCTTCGTAAACCCTTTGTAGGCTTAGGTCTTTTGAAGGATCAAAGCTTTCCAAAGGCCGCCCGATACATTCCCCGAAGTGCTTCGTAGATAAGGGTAAAGTTTGGCACAACAAATATTTCCCAAAACAGGATATTCAACATTTACTTTGAAAAACAGATTCAATATAACTTCAAAAGAAAAGAAATCTTTAACATTTTCAGTAGTAGATGTTCGTATGTGTTATGTTACTGCTAGGCTGTTTTTCTGAAATCCCAGTTTCTTTTTTCCTTTTCATCCGTTTAAAACATACACCTATCAATCTACTCTCTTTCTTTTGATTGAAACTCTCTTTAAGTTAAAACTGTAGGACTTAAAACCCTATTCTAACAATTCCCTAATTAGTACGGTCCGTTTCATCCGGAACGTCTACAATTAGGACCCCTATTTACGTTTTTCAACAAACATTCTTGACCTCTCAACCAGCTCCCAATAGCGATGCGTCAGGACCAAGGGGGTCTCAACAAGACCAAGGCAGATTCACAAATGGTCACCAGGGCTACCATGAGATAGGGCGGAAATGCTGTTGTTCACTACCCGCCCAATGCGGTGCAGAAAACATTGCAGACAATCGTCAGTCGAATTCGTGCAAACCTTTTCAATCTCTATATATTCATGGAAATCGAAACCTTAGAATATTCTCTTTTTATTGGAACTAACCTCACTCATACGGTTTTAATATGGTCATTAATAAAAAGGGACAATGTTAGAACAGCTTGATTATGAGTTGGTCCGATTCAACTCTGCGTTTTGCCGTTCTCCTGGTCAGGAACTGCGGTCGTCCTTAAAAAGAATATTGTAACTATTTGAAGCGTATGATCAAGAGACATAAAACACCCAACGTCGGATTCTTGCCGACAGATTTGTGTGCATAAAAACAACAATAACGCACTTTTTTGTTATTTAGATCCAGTTCAACTATTTTCGTTACATAAACCCACAAATATTTATGTTTGGCTTGTTCTAGGTTTCATGTGTTCTGTGACTATGTTTACATGTAGCTAAAACAGATATAAAATGATCGAAATAGTCAAATTGTCATCAACTTTACAGATTTTAATAAAAAGATATAAATTATTCATAAAGAAATGGAATTTTTCTGATATAAACGATGAAATACCTACATGTCAACAGACGCGGTATTTTATTTACTCTAAAGAATTTAATTTTTTGTATAATTTAGTCAAATTCAGCTTACATGCATTTCACACGTCATAGCGTACTCTATGAATGATAATTATAGTGTGATTTGGTAACAGTAAAATATTTTAATTTTAAGTAAAATTTTAGTTTATCATAGCAAATGTACTCATTCGTAAGCTATTTATTACCTATACAAATAAATTATAAATTCATATAACAGTATTATATAGGCTACTTTTCCGGTCTCCCTTTTGTTAACATTTCCTCGTGCACCAAACGTTTAGATACGAAATAGCAACGTCAGTCAGTGAAAAGGGCAAAATCATTTTCCACTTTCCAAACCCAACAAATAAAAATTGGATATTTGTAATGGTAACATTTACAGGCATACACCAAGCCGAAGAGATATCACAAAAATGTTTCAACAAACTTTGTTTCGAAAAATCTTTTATTATTGGTACCCCTACAAATTCATGTCTTACATAGTTTTTGCTAGATGTTAAGCATGATGTATTTATATTTATTTGTTAAATTTATTTAAAAAAATATTTTTCGAATAATTGCCAGTAAAATGTTTAAATTCCTCTCGATAAAAGCTTTGAAAATTTATATAATTCAATCCTCTTTTAACTTTAAAATCTTGGTTATAACTTTTCAGAAAAAGATTGGAAAAATACGTACAGATCAAAAGCGTTTCTATTTTTAAAAAGATATCTATGAATTTTTATGCAACAATTTTGCAATTTTCGTACTTGCTCACTTCACAAACACAACCCTCTTCCATGTTGCTTGTTTGTAGAAAGAATCCACCCAATAGTTGATCTTTGCAACCCGGTGTCAAGATAATTTCCTACTTATTCTCCCGGACATAAATTTCACCCTCTGATATGTTATCAAATTTCCACCCTATATAAGCCACCCTCCCTTGCGATAAATTATTTCGTTTTACTGCATACAGTACTGATGCATGATATTCCCGTCCCGTCCCGTCCCTTCCTTTACGAATAATGCTTGCAAGCTCTTTCCAAACATAGGCATAATTCATTACGCCTTCCGACCTTCCTTTCTTCCAATTAGTCGAGCTTTCTGAAGCAAGGGTGCATAAAATAAGTTCCGTATTAATAGTAAAGTCCTAAAGCCTTTTTATATGGTTTGGGATTGGTTTAAAGTCTACGTTAAGTAAACAATTATATTTAACTCATCATAGTTTATTAAAAAACAATTAATGAACAACTTCTGTAGTCCTGTAGAAGTTCACCCTTTTTTTGGCAGGAGTGAAACTGTAGAAATATGACGCCAAATTCCAGGCGTCAAGTTTCATACTATTCCAAAAATTTCCGAAATAAATCATTAAAGTTAATTTTAATACTGGTTTTCGGCATCACTTAGAGCTTATTTCAAGGTTATGTTGAATAATTTTCAAATGCTATTTCCTATACATTCAGATATAGCGCACATTCTATTAAATTATGCGATGACAGGATTTCATACACCGTTGTTTTTTATTTTCGTTGGTTTTGTGATGACATTCTGTATTGTTGGTTCGAGGCTTATATTATATTTATTAAGTTAATTAATTTCGGAAGATTTAGCAAATTTATAAATAAAATTTTAAAATTTATAAATCAGAGAAATTTTAAAATTCAAGTTTAAAAACACAAATTTATAACAACCAAGTTTTTCTATATTTAAAAAGTATTCAACTAAATGAATACGCAATTGCTTACTTGCTGACGCGTTTCCAAACATTCATTTTGAACCAAAGGAACGAATGTTTTGAAACGCGTCAGAAAGTAAGCAATTACGTATTCACTTAGTTAAGTATTTTTAAAATTAGTTTAATCAGTGAATTCAAGATGATTACACCAAGCAACTTCAACCAAAGTTATGTTTCGTTCAGTTATGTTCGAGCTGTACACAGGCTTTTTTATAGTGCATAAGAATATAAAACAAGTAACATAAACAAAAGTTTTAAAATAAATTCCTACTGAGGTTAGCAAAGAAAAATATTATTTTAGTTACCCTATATCACTATTTATGATATTGTGTGGTAGCCATGGCAATAGTTAAGGTTAAACAATGGAGGTTTCGATGGCAGCCAAATGGGGGGAAGAAATTCATATACACCTTTCAGAAATTTATTTATAGGTATTGGAAAGTTGGCGCAGTGCCAAGGCGCGCTAGACTTCGAACATGAAGATTCTCAGTTCGAATCCAGCTAGACCCTACAAATTTTATAATTTAATTATTGAATAAATATTTGAAAAATCTATATCAACGTAAATTGTCAACCACTGTAGGTTACAAAAATGTATTTGAACTTGATTGAATGAATAAAAACGTATTTTATTAATGATTTAAAATTTGTACATGATATAGGCCTATATCAGAAGAGTGTGAACTAATAGAAGTAATTTAATTAAAACGTCTAAGTAAATTGAACTATCAACTACTTGTATAAGGTTATACTATTTTCTTATAGACTTCTTAATGACATGTATTTGTTATGCTTAGATTTCCGTAGTTAGTGTGATATTTACATATACTGGTCTTATAAATTTTACAAGAGTGCATAAAAAACCGTTTCCCCTTCTTTTAGTTATAATTATATTTGGTATTAACAAATAATTATATTCAAACGAATACTTGCTTAGAGAAATAGAAATAAACAAATAAATAGGAACCTACCACGGAAACAGTTCAGTAGTGGAGATATGGGACTGGGAAAAAAAACAATAATTACATGGCATTAGACGTAGCCTGAGCTTGGAGGTAGCCTAATAATGGTCTGCAAGTAATGAACCGTCCCATTTTCTTTTAATAAAAAAAGAACTTCTTTTCTCACTGTTACCTTTCCCAATTTAAGTCGAATGTTGTGAAGCGAAAACCGTATCATAGTAATTAATTTTTTATAAATTGCAAAGTACATAGTTTTCCAGAAATCCCATGGTTTTCGAAGAGGCACAAATATTCAATTTTTGACCAAAAATTTATTTTTTCAACAACGTGTTTTACAAAATTGAAAAAAAAAATTAAGTAGCAAAAACAGCGGTAGCGCTTTTCTGATTCGAAGCATGTTTCTAGACGTTCCCTGAAGTTACGCATTAAATCTTGTAACATTACTCGTGGAATGGTTTGGATTTCTCTTCGGATTACTTCCTTCATATCTGATAACGCAACATGTGATCTCAAGAAAAGTCCAAAGAAAGAAGTCCAGGACCGCCAGATCGGGGGAAAGGGGGGAGGGGGTAGGTCAATGAATATTTCTATGCTAGAGAAAACTACTTCTTCAGGGAAAGCTTGGCAGACGCGTTTCATCGAAATTCGAGAAGTATGCCCCGTAGCCCCGTCTTGCTGATACCATGTGTTTCCAGTTGCTATATTTGTATTTATAGCAATTATTTTTTTATAAATTTCGAAGTACTTTTTATGTAAAGTTAGGGATGAATGCAATTAACCGAAGCGAATCTAGGATAACTCCAATTTTGGCCATCACATGGAGGTGTTTTAGCACTTAGATCCTATGTTTACCTATAGATTTCTGTCGCCACACAGATCCAACAAAATCCAGTTCAGTGCAAGAAGGCAAACATAATCGACCGCGTGTATCACTGATGGGGGGGGGGTTATTTTTTGTTTGTTTATCTGGTTTCTAGCCTTTGTGTGTTGTCATTATATTGTAAAAAGCTGAATGTATCGTTGAAACCTCAACAACCCTCTAGTACAGAGGTTCCTAACAAAGTTTTTTCAAGAATCCCCCCCATCGATCGCTATATTAACAACGACCCCTCAAATTCTTAAATAATTTGAGTTCTAATACTTATTATTAAGTAATTTATGATTTACCTAAACACTCACTTTAAAATAGAAACTGTTCTTACATATGAAAAATTTAATTTGATGCTACCACAAGTGTATTACAAGTACATTCAACAAGTGTTTTATATTTATTTAAGATACAAAAAGTAAGACTATCAACATGTTTAAGTTTGTAGGTCCAGGCGAAATTCATTAAACCTATTTACATTATTATTTTGTTTGGAACAAGAAGTAAATAATGTAAAAACAAGCATCACAAGCTTTTAATTGCGATAAACAGAGAAAAATATTGAATAAAAATATTATAAGAATTTTAAAACTATTATTAGTTCAAAACTATTATACAATGCAATAGTAATAACTCACAACTTAACAATAATTTCAGTGAGATGAATTGAATCTGTCCTTTGAGTTCATGATTTCAGAAATGTTAGGTTCCACACTTGACACTTTTACTATGAAATCATACTGCATAACAAGCCGATTCCTTTATTTATTTTTTATGAAGTACATAGTTACGGATACGGACGCAGGGAACGTGTTAAATAAAAATATTTTAATTTCAGTGACATCTCACGGACCCCTAGAGGTCTGCAGACCACCTGTTGGGAGCCACTGCTCTAGTCGTAGCGTATGCACGCTGTAGATAGTTGGCGTAATTAATTTATACCCAACCATTTCCTACGTATCTACCTTATTTATGCAAATCATTGCCTATTATAATGCAACTCGATCTATGTTAAGGAGAAAAGCTCACAACTTGAAATTATTAAAAAATTATAAGCATTACTTATATAAGCATAATATTATATAAAAGATTGATTTCTCTGTTTAAAATTATAAAGGTTTTATGTTTTCAAAAGTAACAACTTTCTAACACCTTACACTCAAGCCTACTTTTATCACAAGTCTCAGCCAAACCTATTTTTCAATCAATAAACACATTAAATATCTGGCTTGTACTGCATTTCCTTTTGCTCTTCCTTCTCTCGCTTCCAGTCCCTCTTTCCCCCTTCCTTCGTCTCTCTCTCACTCTCTCTCTCACTCTCTCTCTTCCTCTCTCTCTCTCCACACAAACAAACACATTAAATATCTGGCCTGCACTTTCGTGTGCTCTTCCTTCTTTCGCTTCCAATCACTCTCTCTCCCCTTCCTTCCTCTCTCTCTCTCACTCTCTCTCTTCCTCTCTCTCTCCACACAAACAAACTCAATAAATATCTGGCTTGCACTTTCGTGTGCTCTTCCTTCTCACGCTTCCAGTCCCTCTCTCTCCCCTTCCTTCCTCTCTCTCTCTCTCTCTCTCTCTCTCTCTCTCTCTCTCTCTCTCTCTTCCTCTCTCTCTCCACACAAACAAACACATTAAATGCCTAGGGTTTGACAACAACTTAATGAATGAGAATTATATAAAAATTACTCAGTTCTTGTATTACTTTAACTTTTGTAATAAAATGAATATTATAATAATAGTAATAAAACTATTTTACAGCACTATAAAAATAAAGCTCAAGAATAAAGACACGTTTTGTTTGTTGGCAAAACCATGCGGGCAAAGATAGTGATCGATGATTGCTATCTGATTTTATTACGTGCTAATATTGTTTTATATGTATGCGACTATTTATAAATATCTACATATGAACCAATGTTTTTTTTAAAATATTAGATTTTAAAAATTTCAAATTTACTACTCATAATAAAATGTATTCTTGTACAAAAGGTTGGAAATTTATTATTTTAATAAAGCCAATTAGTATTTCCATGTATATACTGCAAACGTAAATGATATTCTTTCATTCATTCCCACGTAAATTCAATTAACTAGGCTGATTATATAGGTCGCTTCCTTATTAATATTACAATTATATGCGATTAGTTTATTTTCGCTATTCAAAAATCCTGTTTAAATTCCACTGCAGTTGGCAACAAATAATTCGTTTCCATTAGTTCCAAGTTGTCATTTATTTTTAGTATTGAGAACCTGGGGAGCCACAACCCTCAACCACAGACTATACCAGCTTGTGGAAATTTCCACTGTGCATTGATTTTAGAGCGTACGGCTAAGTTACTAACGCGACTGTACCAGCTAATATTACACACAACGGCTCGATTGTTCAACATAATTATGCTCCTTTTTATTTTGTCTGCTCTTCACTTGTAATTAGCAACCCATATTGTTCTCTTTGTTTCATTTTAAGAGATGTTTATATGAAAATCTTATTCAAAGCATTGGTTATGTAAGTAATGTTGCCAACTCGCTTATTTATTCAGAAAAGTATAGAATTGCACAAAAACATGCCGTATTTGTTATTTAGATTACACTCCCAGCGCAATCATTTAACAGTTTCTCAACTGGAAAATAATCCATGTTTTACTGGCATGAAACATGATATTGTATAAATAGTAACCACTTCAAACAGAAGCAAAAATAAACATCACTATAATACTGTACAAAGTAATAAAACAATTCCGTCTAAGTTTCGACTCTCTTTCGAATGAATATGAATTTAAAACACAATATCGTTAAACAAAACATTAAACAAGTGACATAAAACCAAATTAAGTCAATTCCCACTCAAGTCAACAAAATACATTTTATTTTAGTTACTCTTTATTAAATAGCTACAATGAATATAAATAAAATAACATAACCTATGCGTTAAAACAGCTGTTCTACCACATAACATATAACAAAATCAGCTGTTCTATGAAATCATATGTTATCACTTATTTTAAGTCAAATAGGACAAGATAACTATATTGCATACCTTGCCATTTTTGGAAATATTCTTTTCCTATATAAAAGTAAAATAAACTCATTATTAAATTTAATTATTGAGTTAATATTTGAAAAACTGTATTAACATCAAGTGCCATCCCCTACAAATTAAAAAAAAAACTGTATTTAAACTTGAGGGGATGAATAAAAAGTATTTTATTAACGATTGAACAAGAAGTATACATAAGGAGAGTGTGAACTAATAGAAGGAATTGAAAATTAATATAAGAAAAAAACGTTAGGCATCCCATATGTGTTATGATAAAATTATCTTTCAAGGTTAAAAACTACCTATTTTTCGAAAAACAAAAAATTTTCAAATTATGAATCTTTATTGAGTGACTGTGTACGCATGATACACTTGAATTGGTTCTTCCTGTAAACGTTTCTTAATCTTTATGTAACGTTTCTGTAATATTTTCTTAAAATCTTGTACCAAAATTAGTGTTAAGAAAATAGTTTTCCATTTATGCAGTATTATTATTTCTATAACTTTACCACTTTATTATTCTTATTATATATTTATAACATTTTAAGTTTGTATACGCTCATGACTAAGAACATTTTATAAATTTCATTACAGTAATGCCGTTTCACTCAATAGAAACTAATCCATCCCAAATCGACGTTCTCTAATCCTGTCTTCCTTCCCAAATTGACGTCGGAAACACTACTAAACATAAACTGACTTGATGGGGTCGCATCTGGAACAATACGCATCCGGAATTGATAGCCCCCGAGGAAGAGACAAACTACGGAATATAGCTATCGAGAACAAGCTATTCGAAACACCTATAACCTGAATCGATTGTTCATCTGAACGTTGAAATGCGCTTTTATTTTCTTTTTTATTTCTTGATACTAAGTTATACAACGCATTCTTGTGAAACAAGAACTACTAAATCTGTTAATTTTTCATTTACTTTGTTCAAATATTTGAAAACCTGGAACAATTTTTTAAAAAATACCATTTGGCATAATTTTAAGTCATGTTATTGAATTTTTTTTCTGAAGGCAAGACCTAGGAAAATTGAATTTATAGCAGTATATTATATTTTTGTTTAGTTTTAAGACGACTCGCAGAGAGGGTATTCTTCTAAATGGCAAATGACATGTGACCACTGCGGGAACTCCCTACAGGCAGTTACTGTAAACATTATCTAAGCGATATCATTAGTTTTAGTGCACAAAATTAATTATCATCATTTAATCATATTATTATAGGCCAGTAATAGGTATACTAAAATTATTCATCAGCATAAGGAATAAAATAAATAAGTATTTTAATTAGGATCTCCACATATTTTATTCATTACTTACATTGATCGGTTTATTGTAATGTATCTGATAGACTTCCCATTGACCGGATAGTGTTTGAACCAAACGATATTTTAATAAACTTTCTAAAACCAAACGTGATTATTTTAAGTTGAAAGAAATATTAGTAAATGAAGCAATCTTATTGGGGAAATGAACAATATTTGAGAAAACAAAATTACGTTATGAACTCTTGCAAGTCGAGTTTGTAATAAGCTTTCTAGACTGTATTTTATAAAAGAACCCTCTGATGATGATGGCATGGTTTATGAGGGTTTAATCTTGGGTGACTTTTGCATTTTGTAAGTTTGTGATATTTGCGATTATTGTCAATATTTTCATTGTAATCTTGCCACTGTCCTCCTTAATGGTGGAATAATAATCCTAGTAAATTAATATTACTGTAATTTCTGCTTAAAAATATGACTGTTGTTGACATACGTCTGTTGTCTGCCAAAATATGACGTTGTTTTCTCCCTCTTTCGCTCTCTTTCTTTCTCTCGTCTCTTCTCTCTCTCTCTCTCGCGTCTCTCTCCCTCTCTAATTCTCTCTCTTTCTCCCTCTCTCATTCTCTCTTTCTTTCCTTTCTCTTACCTCTTCTCTGTCTCTCGTTTCTTTCTTTTTTCTTCTCTCGTCTCTCTCCCCTCTCTCTCTCTCTTTCTCCTTACCCTACCATCAAATCCCTTTTCACTATCAGCTTACGACATTAAACACATTTAATTAAATTTAAGAAAAGAGAAAAAATGACACATAAGACATTTTTCCATAAACTGCTGGCTGCCTCGCTCTACCATTTCTTCACTTTATAAAACAATATTAGGGCACTAAAAACTTGTAAAAAAGTAATTATCCACTATTCTGAAAGTGCCGACTTAGAATTCGATGAGACAATGCTAGGAAGAGTTATGTAAGCCCGGCGGAAATAATTCCTTATTACTGTAATTTCTGCCTAAAAATACGACTGTTGTTGGCATACGTGTGCACGCATATCTCTGTTATTTAACGCAACGATATGGCACATATAACGCGTTTGTTTTACTTAAATATATTGCAAAACCACGGTTACATACAGAAATAGATGAGCGCCAATGAAAACTCCTGTCAATTTATTTTTCATGGAAAACAAAGGTAAACATGTTTCACTTAGATTAAAATCCAATATCAAGAGCACAGTGGCACAATATATTACAATAAAAATATTGGCGAAACCCCAATACTACAAAAATAATAAAAAATTAATAATATTACCCACCTACCTAAGAATTAACCGTTATGTACATTTCGATGACCACGTCATCATCATCAGAGGGTCATATTACAAAATTACAATGGTAGACTACAATAATTTACAAACTAGATTGACCTCAGTATAGTTTGTTGACCTCAGTATAGTTTGTAAGGTTTGGTGATGGTGCCATGGTCATCGAAATGTACAAAAGGGTTTAATCTTAGGTAACCTGTAATATTAGTTATTTTTTATTGCAATAGATTAAAATCGTTTAAATTAAGTCTTTTGAGGAACTTGTTTGATTCCTCCATGTCTTTACTATGTCTTAAAAGTGCATATTGTGTCATTAAAAATTGTTATGTATAATTTTATATGTGGTTAGTCACAAGTCGTTGCAGTTGTGGTATATAAATACTTTAGCAACATCATTTAAACTGTAGATTAATTTTACTTAATGTGTTCGAGGAAAATTACACATTACAAATTAAACGCGTAACCAATATCAGCAGATCTTGGTGAAATATCTTTAAAATTTAAATGAAGATTATTTATGAAAAATAAAAAGGTAATTTGCAGATTTTACTATCATTTAAATTTTAACTGTAACTGGACATAATTTTGTATCATTTAATAAATCTAACCCATTTATTTTTTAATTAACCCATTGTTTTGTTTTACAGTGGAATGTTCAATGTATAAGGACGATTCTATCATTTTATTACTTACTAAATACCATTAGGATAAATTAATTTTAATTTCTGTAACTAATGATATATTTTAAAAAAATCAATTTCGGGATAGATAATCTCGTGCATTGTTGTGGACACAAAGAGAAACAGGATGCAGAGCTGACAGAACAATGAGTTTTACATGAACCAGTAGCGCGAGGCTATCACATAGTCATTATTTCACTCCTTCAATGATGGCACGGAGAGACAAAGAACGATTTATTATATCTAAATAAGCCCCACCACCATTAATCATAGCCCGTTCTGCCTCCAGTCAGTCTCTTGTCCTGTAACATTTACTCCTGTTATATTCTCTAGTTATTTAGTGATAGAATTTTATGATGTAAATTGCAATCACTAGACTGATAATAGGGGATCTGCCCGATATAAATACATTACATTCGCGTTATCACAACACAAACTATTATCTAAATTGGTGTACATATAAGTGTAACACGATATTGTTTGAGCAATTCCACGTCACGAGTGTAATGCTGATCCCAGCTTAGTTGGCACGTGAGCAGTCGATAGACAAACTGTACTAACCTTGCTCAAAAACATATATTTGCGAACTATAAATTCCACTCTGGCTCGGACGCTACTATCCAGTCTGCGTACTACGACTCTCGCCCTCCTTCAGCCGCGACCTGTCTGGTAGTACGTCCAGCTTTAGCAAAACGTGAACAGCTATGTTTTGAAATTCACAGCTATGTTTTGTTAAGCATCGGTCTGTATGTATGTGATTTCCACACAGAATGAATAACCGTGTTTTTCGCAGGATAACAGAAAACCAATGTTTGCAGGACTACATTGATTCTTGCCTCTCTTACCCAGGTACTATCACTCGTCGCTCAAGGCCAGAGCGGAACATAGAGTGCTCCACGTACAACTAGCTTATTTATAGCTGGTAATATATAGTAAGGCGGTCGGCTCAAGCTGAGACTATATAAAGCTAACTACACAACTAATTTCATTAGCATTTAGTACTCGACGTATTTGTGCTGAATATAAAAGTGCTGACTCGACACGTGAGTAGTCAATAGAAATACAGTATTGTACTATATTTGGTCAAAAACATTGGTTCTACCGCGTCAAATTAGGTAACTAGTTTATAGCTATCGGGTTATTTGACACGGAAAATGGCGGAATATTTGCAGTGAAATAAACTTCCATGGCGAAAATCAATTCAACGAACGCCATAAGTGCTATGATTTGCAAAAATAATTAAAAATTACAAAATCCGTTCATTATGTTCAAGTAAATATTGGAAGAAATGTTGAAAATTTTATTATCATGGTTTTATAAAATATATAAGGAAATGCGTTTAAAAACATTAATTTGTTAAAGTTATTTGTTTAAACTATTGCTTGTCTATAATCAGAATAATTTATAGTTTTATGTGATTAATCGTGACCTACGTTTTTATCCCTTGACATGTCCTGTATAATTTTTGAAATGTAAGGGATGTTTTCCCGTACAGGCACCCGGAGAACAGACCGGCAAGTTTTTTTATAGTTTTGGAGTTAATCGGCTGTTGCCGCCGGGATAGGCAGATGGACCTACCTAACAACAACCCTAATCTGTAGGAGCGGGCAGGACCCTTAGTATAGCATTTACAGGAAGTGTATCTCAGCGCGCGACCCAGCTCACGTGAGCTACGACCAGAAAGGTATTACATCTCCATATCTGCCCCATCCGTCCCAGTCATACTCTGTGATACACACTAGATTACAAAAGGAAATAAAGAAATTGTAAATTAAAGACTTATTATTAGTTTGAATGTTTTGTACAATTTAAGGTTACGTTCTAAAGCTTCAAACGCACAGAACATAATTGTATGAAATGAACTATTTGGCTATGTTAGATGTAAGCTATAAATTTCGAGATCAGAAAGTAATTAATATAATTGTATATAATGTATTATCTGGTATCTTAGAAGTAAGTCATAAATCAGAAATTTACAAAATCTGTAAAAAAAACAAAAGTCAATAAGCGACCAGAAAAATATTAAGCTAAAGTATTCTACAATACTAGAATTTTTACGTACAAAACCGGGATACTAAATTTTAAGATGATCGGGTATTTAAATAAATTATATAGGTCTAACAATTACAAGACCTATAGTACAAAGATATGTTATTTTTTATAAGCTATAATAGATCTTTACACTATAGTATTTATTATAAAGAACATTTTGTGTGTAGTTTTAAGGTGACCAGGCAGTATGACTATTATTGGCAAGGAGGTTTGGGAAAGAATTTGGAATATATGTCTATAGATAGGATTATGTTATACACATAAAAGCTTGAAAATGAGAGCACGTAATTAATAGTTCTCGAAAGTCGATTCGCAAATAGACCAAGAAAGATTCTTGTTTAAATACATTAACATGCAAGTGATATATATATATATATATATATATATATATATATATATATATATATATATATAAGCGGACTGAGAATCTATCTAGAGTATATAGAACTAAAAACCTTTTAAAAATGTAATTGCTATAATTAAGCAGAATTGGTAAAAATATATGAGTTACATTTTGGACATATTAATTAATTGTAGAACTAAAATTATCCTGATTATTATTAAACTCCAACTCTCTAAGATCAATATTTTTAGGAATAGAAACTTTAAAAATCTACAAGCCAAATTAACCTAGCCTAACCTTGTCCCAATACAGAACCGTCTTGAGTCAAAGTAATTTTCTTGTAATCTCAAAGAAGCCTTTGTTTATTAGCAGGATAAACTACACCAAAGCCACCTATTCTCATTTCTGTTTCTGTTTCGTACAAGCTTGCTTATTTTATAAATAACCCCACTTGTATAGCTGTTCGCTCGTAAGCTGCCGAGTGATCGATAGAAAACAAAATGCTAGCCTTATTCAAAAACATTGATTTTTGTAGTGCGTGTTGCGTCAAGGCCATTGCTAAGAAATTGCAGGCGTTGTGGTCGTTAAGAAAACTGATATACGCAAATTTATTCAAAACTTTGTGTAAATGATCTGGTTAATATGACATAACAAATAAAATAATATTTATAACGACGTTTTGTCCTTGTCTACATTATTGTAATATAAATACTATACCTCATATGTCTGTGGAATGGTCTTTTGCTTCCTATAACTTCCCCCCCCCCCCCGCTCGTGTTCGCCTTTCGAGGTATATTCCTTAAGCACATGGTGTAGCCTTTCACCATAAGGAACTACAAATTATAAAGTAGCTTTTTAACTCCACCGCGAAATAAAAGAATGAGTTCTACGTAACACTCACAAAGTAACCAAACCTGCGAGTTACACTAATCTAATAGGTTTACATTTGTTTAGTAGCCGTGTTTAGTTCTGATTGTTGGATTGGAGGAAGCGACTTGCCCAAGTAAGTAGAAAGTGGTTCTGTTCACGTGTCTAAACCGTTTACTATAACTAAACAATGCGCTGGCCTAAGTACTAGATCAATCTGTTCACGTAGCACTGTACTATTGATCTAGTATCCTTCCTCTGACGAAGGCAGCAAGTAAGCTTCCCGACAGATGTAAGCACTTCCTTTATTATAACAAAACAGACTTGAGAAGGACAACAAACATGTCGAGCAAGCGTTATCTTAAAAATAAATAGATTCTCTTAAATACCTTATCAACCGTTTATTGTCTTTCACAAGAAACTCTGTGTATAGATTTTTAATTAATATTCCAATGCTCTGAGCATTAGACTCGTGCATAAAGCATGAGCATAAGACTCTGATAGCCATAAAACTCATGCAATACACAATTAGCTTATTATAACGTTACTATTTCAAGTTTTATAAAGCCTAAATCGACCCCAATACATTAACTTGCCTTATAAAATATAGCTAGGTCAGTATATTATATAACTATATTTATCGTTAATATATTATAACTTTCTCAGACATAGAACTTGACTCACTGTTAATGAACAAAATGGAAACTAACCCTACGAGTAATTAAAACAGCTGATGTTCGAAATCATACATTAAACAATTGCCCTACTTCATTAAAATCTTGAATTTTGTAGTCCATTATGTTCTGTGAATCTTATTAACTACTTAAACAATAGTTGACTTTAAAGTTCGGATAGTCATAAACTATTGTTTAAGTGATTAATTCATTGAAATATTATAATTTAATTAAAAAACCTACATTTTTTAATTAGTTATGTAGCAAATTTCTTTCACAAATAATTTAAATATAACCTCAAAATTACCTCTAGTGAAGACGAAACAGTATTAGTCTCTGTGTTTTTCTTTTATTGAATAATAACCTTTTAACTTAATAATATACAATATCTGTGTATAAAATGACAATCTACGAATTATAAAAACAGCTGCTATATCATACGTAATCACCTTACGTTATTAAATACACATTATATCATCTTATTTTATTAAATATCAAATTCAATTAAATATATGGTATTTCGGAAGATAAAGTAAATTACATTTAAAAATAATCTATACATAGAATATTAATTTATTCTTAGTGAAGATGACAACGGCTATTAGAATATTTACCGCATTTTTTTGTTTTCGGAATCGTTCGGTATAATTCGTTCGTCTTTACTCCCGTGACAATCTGCAAAAAGTGGTTGGAGGAGATTGTCCAAAAACTATGATAGGAAACGTTTCCCTTACTAGCAGACAGACAGTTTTCACCCAGACACTAATCCTAATTGTACAATGGATAATAACTGTTAACATGAACATTTGAGAACAAAGACACGACTGAAGTTCATTCTAGCAGTTGAAGCTTACCATCTGTAGACGTTTTTAACGCGTATTTACATCATTACAAATATTCTTTTATTGCTTTTCGTTTAAAAGTTATGAAACATTGAGTTATATTCAACATTTTCAACACTAGCGCAATTTTTACTTACAGTCTTAGATGTTTCTTTAACTTGAACTACTAACATACACTTATGCATATTAACAGGTGTAACGTTATGTAAACACGCGTATATAGTAACAGTTTCCGGCTACGCTTCGTATAGCGTAACTTTCCTTCGGTATAGGTAATCACACATCGGCCGATTAACATGAGACACAATTGTTTGTTTACTAGTAATTAAGAAAACTATATCTGCGTTTTTCCCATATAATGAGTATTTATTAGATTAAGGTTTTCAAGTGGAGTAATCGCCGATGCGTCACTAATGGGATGTTCTCACCGGGCTGTCCCAGCCAAGGCCGGTCCTAATCCCCAGCTACCTCAGCTGGCTAGCCCCAACTTAACCTGAGACGCCTTATAGTAACACTTATTTTGATTTTATAAGAGGTTTGACGTTTCGAGAACTGTACCTCTGTCAATTCGGACTGTAAGTGATGTCTTCTTTTAGTAAGCATAGGCCTGGATGGGGAAGGTATAAAATAAGTGGTTTTTATGACATTTTTGTATAATTATATTTACAAAAAAAATTCTTGATATACCTTCACTTTTGTTAGGAATATTTGTATGTACTATGTAGCCTACATTTTTCTGCCTTTCCTAACATTGCAATATTTTCCTTTGTTGACACGTTTCGGAATGAATCCATTTTCAAAACTTAAATAGTACTCCGACTAAACTTTAATAGGAAGTAATATTTAAGTTTTGAAAGTGGAATCATTCCGAAACGCGTCAACAAAAGAAAATATTGTAATGTTAGGAAAGGCAGAAAAATGTACTAAAATATCTATACAAAAATTTCAAATTACTCGTACATCCCACTTTTGACAAAGTTTACTTGCTTTAGGCAAGTGTTGCATATGCTGGCATGTTGACGTGCATAAACTCTTCTTTAATGACTAGTTAATTCAGTTGTTATATTAAATCACATCGCTGAGTGAATAGATTCACGGCAGTGTGCATTTAACAAAACCAAAGCAGCCCAAACCGTTAAAGGGTCTGGCGGTGACGTGTGAATGCAGCTCCGTCATACACTCAAGGACGGGGAAGGTATTATGGTAATGACATGAAGCAGTCGAGATTGAAGACTCGGCGGACCGCATGCTGAGACATTTGGAAGGGTTGTCAGCCCTCATTGGGCAACTGTTTTACTTTTGTCAAATAAACCGCTCACAATTTGATTTGACGGAACAAAGGGCGGTTGAGCATGTGACGAACTTTAAGGTTTGGGCAACTGAATGAAAGTGAAGGACTGCATAACGTTAAAAAAAACTAATTTTAATAATGTATTTATACGCGTGGAAAATATGTGTACCATTAACTAGCTCGTTATAATATTAACAAGCATAACCTAACCTGACCGAAACTTTCCGGCCAGTTACAAGCTATTATCTGCTTCTAACTGGTTGTACTAACCGACACCAGTTATCCAACAGTAAATAAAGATTTAAAAGTTTAGACGTTAATAGCTAGTTATACAATTTGTTGTTATAGAATATAACGACATTATATCACTTGAGAATGTTATTAATACAAAACTTTCAAACAATTTTACATGTTTATCTATGCTTATATTCGAGTAAAACCAATTATTAATAATTAATTAATGTTATTTTATTTTAAATCTGTACCAAAACTAATAAATACATTGTATTAAACAAAATGTTAAAACTAGTTACAACAGTTATAACTGTTATTGTTATAACAGTGACAGTTAAAGTTTATAATGGCGTAAAAATATAAACATAGCGTAAATACATTTAGGCCTAAATCGTATTAAATAAATTATTAAACCGAAGTAAAGATTTAAGCTTAAACACAATATACACAAAATAAATAATCTTTTATTCGAATTACTAGCAATACCGAGCGCGCGATGCTACGCCCGAAATAATATTTATAATGGGTAATGGAAAATTAATAATTAATTTTCCAATAAGAAAAGCAATTCAAACATCTAAATAATTATATTTCATTTACTGCAATGCTAGAGGATAGGCAATGTTTTTCTTCATTTCATTAAGCGTATAAACATATAAATTTTAGGTGTCCCAACACGTGAGCACACAACGTATAATTGTCCGTGAGAAAAGCACGAATGTTCCAAATTTAATCCAGCAATGGTCAATGATTGTCCTTGTGCCTTGTTTATGGTTATTGCGAATGCAAGACGCAAAGGAAATTGTAGTCGTTTGAAATCAATGGCTAGATAAGATGAAATCATCGGTATTCATAGTATTAAGAGCACTTCTGCTTTGAACTTGTTTGGGACTTACGATTTCTGCCTCGATCAAGCTGTCAGTTCTTTGGTTGTCAGTCTGGTTCCATTGCACAGCTTTGGTGGATTCAAATTTCGCAAGAGTATTATCGGCGATCCTACTGTTAATGTCAGTAAGTGTGGTGGCTATAATTGTACATGGAATTTGGAAATGTGAAACAATTTAAAATAATTGTTAATGTATTTTTATTTTTATATTATGTTTATAATTTTTAACTATAAAACTCTGGGGCGGAGCCCTGTGGATGGATCTGCACTTAACTTCACACGAACCATCCTGGGAATATGTTAAACAAATGCTTAAAATTTCATTAACTCCTGCTCAACGGTTTAGGCGCCCATAAGAATCATACATACACACATATATACATACACATATACATCGGTTTTTGAACCAACCTCTGGGACGGAGCCCTGTGGATGGATCTGCACTTAACTTCACACGAACCATCCTGGGAATATGTTAAACAATCCCTCCAAATTGCATTAACTCCTGCTTAACGGTTTAGGCGTCAATAAGAATCATACATACACACATATATACATACACATATACATCGGTTTTTGAACCAACCTCTGGGACGAAGCCCTGTGGATGGATCTGCACTTAACTTCACACGAACCATCCTGGGAATATGTTAAACAATCCCTCCAAATTGCATTAACTCCTGCTTAACGGTTTAGGCGTCAATAAGAATCATACATACACACATATATACATACACATATACATCGGTTTTTGAACCAACCTCTGGGACGGAGCCCTGTGGATGGATCTACACCAAACTGAACACGAACCATCCTGGGAATATGTTAAACAATCCCTCCAAATTGCATTAACTCCTGCTTAACGGTTGAGGCGTCAATGAGAATCATACATACACACATATATACATACACATATACATCGGTTATTGAACCAACCTCTGGGACGGAGCCCTGTGGATGGATCTACACCAAATTGAACACGAACCATCCTGGGAATATGTTAAACAATCCCTCCAAATTGCATTAACTCCTGCTTAACGGTTTAGGCGTCAATAAGAATCATGCATACACACATATATACATACACATATACATCGGTTTTTGAACCAACCTCTGGGACGAAGCCCTGTGGATGGATCCACACCAAATTGAACACGAACCATCCTGGGAATATGTTAAACAATCCCTCCAAATTGCATTAACTCCTGCTTAACGGATAGGCGTCAATAAGAATCATACATACACACATATATACATACACATATACATCGGTTTTTGAACCAACCTCTGGGACGGAGCCCTGTGGATGGATCTACACCAAATTGAACACGAACCATCCTGGGAATATGTTAAACAATCCCTCCAAATTGCATTAACTCCTGCTTAACGGATAGGCGTCAATAAGAATCATACATACACACATATATACATACACATATACATCGGTTTTTGAACCAACCTCTGGGACGGAGCCCTGTGGATGGATCTACACCAAATTGAACACGAACCATCCTGGGAATATGTTAAACAATCCCTCCAAATTGCATTAACTCCTGCTTAACGGATAGGCGTCAATAAGAATCATACATACACACATATATACATACACATATACATCGGTTTTTGACCAACCTCTGGGACGGAGCCCTGTGGATGGATCTACACCAAATTGAACACGAACCATCCTGGGAATATGTTAAACAATCCCTCCAAATTGCATTAACTCCTGCTTAACGGTTTAGGCGTCAATGAGAATCATACATACACACATATATACATACACATATACATCGGTTTTTGAACCAACCTCTGGGACGGAGCCCTGTGGATGGATCTGCACTTAACTTCACACGAACCATCCTGGAAATATGTTAAACAAATGCTCAAAATTTCATTAACTCCTGCTCAACGGTTTAGGCGCCCATAAGAATCATACATACACACATATATACATACACATACACATCGGTTTTTGAACCAACCTCTGGGACGGAGCCCTGTGGATGGATCTACACCAAATTGAACACGAACCATCCTGGGAATATGTTAAACAAATGCTCAAAATTGCATTAACTCCTGCTTAACGGATAGGCGTCAATAAGAATCATACATACACACATATATACATACACATATACATCGGTTTTTGAACCAACCTCTGGGATGGAGCCCTGTGGATGGATCTACACCAAATTGAACACGAACCATCCTGGGAATATGTTAAACAAATGCTCAAAATTGCATTAACTCCTGCTTAACGGATAGGCGTCAATAAGAATCATACATACACACATATATACATACACATATACATCGGTTTTTGAACCAACCTCTGGGACGGAGCCCTGTGGATGGATCTACACCAAATTGAACACGAACCATCCTGGGAATATGTTAAACAATTGCTCCAAATTTCATTAACTCCTGCTTAACGGTTTAGGCGTCAATAAGAATCATACATACACACACATATATACATACACATACACATCGGTTTTTGAACCAACCTCTGGGACGGAGCCCTGTGGATGGATCTACACCAAATTGAACATGAACCATCCTGGGAATATGTTAAACAATCCCTCCAAATTTAGTCTACGTGTAGAGATATCACCGAACTGGTGATTTATTTCTTTTTAAGTTACATAAATGTCATCCACTAATAAAACGTTTTTAGTGCAACTTATTTTGAAATTGTGTAAGAGCAATAGTTGTAATAATTGTTCTCTGTGTTTGACTTTGGACACTATTTCGGCCATGAGACATTGGCTTGGCTTAAGTGTGCGTGAAGTCCTTTAACGTCTTCATCTTATTGTAGGCTTGCGCTACACGGCTACACGAACCTAGTCAACTGTTGAGGCTGGGCTTGTGATAAAACAAAGAAAGTTGACAATACAAAAGGTTTTACATCCATGCGAACTGTAAGAAGACTTACATGCTTATTCACCTAAGCTCTAGAATTTTAAAAAACTGATAAAATTACACGTTATTTTTCAGTAAAAAATCTAAACATCTTTGGAAATTAAATGAGATCTTTTTTAGTCGGAATTGTTAAGTAGGGTTAGTTTTACAACTAAAGATGGCGTGAATGCTAGTAAAAGCAGAAAACGAATTAATTTGTATATAAACGAACTGCATTTCAAGTAAACAAAAGTATTTAAAATCCAAAATTTGTTATTACATATAAATGAAACCTCATAAACGACAAAAACGTTTTATTAATGTTCTGACGTAGATTTCGATTGCAAAACAGTCATCTTCAGAGGTAATTACTACAAGACAAGCTTGATAAACTCTCTCAAGGAAATTAGCTAACTCAAGGCAATTACTACAGAGGAGTTAGTATTGTAGTAATTTCCTCTAAAGATGATCGCTTTGCAATCGAAATTAACATGAAACATTTATAAAACGTTTTTGTGGTTTAAAAAAGAGAAAATCCGGATTTAGAAATGTACAGACTGACCACGGAATCGGAAATGTTATGTTAAAATATGCAGAAAGATTGTTCTTGAAGAAAATTTATACCAACTCTTTTCAATTGCACTAACACATAAATGTTAGCCATTTAACGATCACAAAAATTTAAAACTCATTTTAGTTGTTTGAATCTAGCGCCTAATTTACCCTAAGCTGTGGTGACCAGGACATGATGTATATTAAGTAATTTCAAAACAGGAGAAATTTTAAACCAGTAATATAAACAAAAAAAAACTAAAGTAATTTCCTACTCAAGTCTTTCCTACCAAATAATTTTATTTTAGTTACTTTTTATTAAATAATTACAATTAATATAAATAAAGTAACAACGCATGCGTTGAAACAGCTGTTCTACCACATTACTAATCAGCTGTTGTGTGCAGTCATATGTTATGACTTATTTTAAGCCAAATGAGACAAAATAACTATATTCCATAACTTGCCACTTTTGTGAAAGGCTTTTCTTCCATCTAAATCTAAAATTAAATCATTAAATTTAATTAACGAATTTTTTTTTACTGTATTAACATTAATTGCCATCCACTATAAATGTGAAAAAATGTATTAGAACTTGAGTGGATGAATAAGAAGTATTTTATAAAAGATTGAAAATTTGAACAAGATATATATAAGGAGAGTGTGAACTACTAGAATGAAAACAAGTAATATAAAAACATTTTTATGGTAAATTCCTACTGAGGTGAAGAAAGAGTATTTGATTTTAGTTACCCTAGAGCACTATTTATGATACTGTGTGGTAACCATGGCAACAGACGTACAATGGAGGTTTCGTCGACAATCAGATGGGGGATGAAAATTCATATACATCTTTGAGAAAAATATTTTCTGGTATTTTAAAGTTGGCCAAGGCGTGCTAGACTTGAATATGAAGATTCTCAGTTCGAATCCGGCTCGTCGCCACAAATTTTATAGTTCAAGGATTGAATAAATATTTGAAAAAACTCTATTAACATCAACTGTCATCCCCTACAGGCTAAAAAAAGTGTATTTGAACTAGAGTGGATGATTAAAATCTCATTTGATTAACGAAGATATATATCAGGAGAGTGTCAGCTAATAGAAGGAATTTAATAATCGTTGTTTTCTTTCTGCCAGTTGTAATGTGGCATTCAAATTAAGTCATTTTCTTCCAAGGGGAACCGTAAAACTTTCCACTAAAATAAAATTCTAAAACTAAACAGGCCAAAATTTATTCTTAAAGAAAATTTTCTTAAACTGATTGAGATTGCGGATTTAAAAAAATATATACATAAATTATTGCATTTATCAAACATTACGATCAATCTTGGGGATTGAAGCCTCTAACTAGGAAATCCGGGATGATTTTTGTATTAATTGTACACAAAAATTAGTCTATCTCACGATTAGCTTCAGATATCCTAACAAGCCGTAAATAATTGAACATTTTGACAGGGAATGCGTCAATATTGTACAATTTAAATAATTTTAGTTGCCTTGAAGAGCTAGTGGTTCCGAAATCAAGGTAATTCAGATTTAAAGTTTCAACTTTACGCCCATATATGTTTGATTATTTATTAACACCAAACACTCTTAGCCATTTGCCATTTTAAAACACTTATTCTTTTTAGTTAACTTAAACTCTAAACATTGTAGAATTTAATAACTGGATATTACTTTATATGTTTTACTGGATTATGTCAAAAAAAACAATCTTGGAAGTATGAATTCGATTAAAGTTAAATAGGCCTAATAATACACTTGAATGTTAAACATGTGTAACTTTTCAATTAATTATTCATCCTAAAAACTACTTTTATTTATAAGCAATGGCAATTGTGCTGTGATTTAAACCATACCGCACTATCTAGCGAGCATTGCTTGTACTACTTCGTTATTAAGAATATTGACTAGTACCAACGTTTTGTTTTAAATTCCTTCTATTAGCTCACACTCTCCTGGTATATATATATATATATATATATATATATATATATATATATATATATATATAACTTGTACACATTTTCATTCGTTAATAAAAATAGGTTTTTATTCACCAAATCAATATCAAATACATTTTTTTGAAACCTACAGTGGATGATATTTGATTTGAATACAGTTTTTTCAAAAGTATTTATTCAATAATTAAATTATAAAAGATAGAAGTTTAGTGCTCTTTTACACTGTGCTAACTTTCCATAGCTAGAAATTAATTTCTCAAAAATCTATATGAAAAACCTCCATCGTATAACCTTAGATTGTTGCAATGGTCACCACACAATATTATATACAATGCTCTAGGAACAAAAATGAATGAAAGAATAAAATAAACAAACTGGATTAACGTTATCGAACCTTGCTTAACAAACGGTCATTTGAAAAGAAAGCGAAAACAAACTACAACACAATTCAAGGAACGATAAAAAACGTGAATAAATAGTAACAAATAAAAATAATAGTCCAACACCATACATAGAAAAGAGAATAGGAAATTGCAAGCAAAATCGCTTTCTATTTTTCCACTTAATATTGTTGTTCTGACATATGTATATGCATATTTATATTAATTGTTGATTATAAAATAAAAAGAAATTTAAAACAATATTTCTTTATTGCTTTAAGTAGGAATGGACTTGAAAAAAATCTTACGTTACTTGTTTTACTTATTTCTACTACAAATACTAGAAACGAAGAAATATGATTCTATTGCCTGTTTTTAGCTTTCGCAACATTCATCTAATTATTATATATCACATATTGTGTACAATTTGTTCAGAAGGTACAAACACGTAAACTAAAAGTAACTGTTTTCACTTAAACTCATATTTTAATACGTGTGATATAGAACATAATGTTTTTAATTAAAAGAAGCAATGTACCTATGTTTCCCATTGTTAATTTAGTTACGGAATGGGTCACATCTCTCGAAACAAGAACACGAAGTCCATCAGTAGACAAGTGTCACATATTAGGTTAATAAGTGTTAAAGTGATTACGGGTAAACTAATAGATCAGCTTCAAGATGGATATCCGAACTTTAAATCTTGTAAAAACTTCCTGAGATAGAACGTTTTCGATCACTATGTGGCGATCTTCGTCAGTGTCTTCTGTTTTGAGTTGTTAGGTTAAGCGGTGACAGTTTTAAAGACAGGTTTTCAATTGTATCAAAGTAAACAAACATATTAAACGAACAAACCAAATAGAAATCACACATACTCTTTGATACTATCGAAAACCTACCTGTAAAACCGTCCCTCTTAACCTAACAACTCCAAGCAGAAGACACTGGACGTTCTGTCTCGGTAAGTTTTTACAAATTTACAAAATTTAAAGCTCGGATGGTCATAAACTAATGTTAAAGTGATTAATTACGTTTCACCGAACGTAATGGACTAAAAAATTCTCGAGTTCAAGAAGGAATCAAATATTATCAACACACTCTTGTCTTAAATAGAAGTAAAATATGAGTATAAAAAATACTAAGCAAAAAAAGTAGAGTCTTCAGCAACATTTATTAGAATAATGTGCAATTTTATTATTCAAATCAAACAATTTCTATTTTCAAGTACAGTATAGTGTAAAATTTACAAATTCCTAAGGAAATGTTTGTTTACCTTAAAGACCCTCATTGAACCTTACATTAATAGTTTTAAATTAAAGTATTTCAAAATTGAAGAGAAAATAGAACATTTTAATAAATATAATAAAACTATCTATCTCTGGAAAAATACAAATAAACGTTTTTAGCTTAAAAAGACCTGAAATTAAAGATATTCGTTCTGCCACCAAGTATCTAATATCAAAATATATACAAAGCACGGTAGCGCAATAATAATCATTAAACAACAATAACCCTTGGTACAAATATTTATACGACCTTGATGTACATTTCGCCAACACAGTTAGCATCATCAAAAGGATAGTCATACTGACCTTCATAGTGACATACAAACAAACTGACTTCAAATATTTGTAGCCAGGGTTATTGTTGTTTAATGATCAGCACTTGATTTTTTTAAATTTAAATTGTATTTTACATTTTAATTTTAAAACAATTCAGTGAACGAATTAATACACCATATTTACCATACATTACTGAAACTCCATCGTATTAGCAAAGAATCTGGATTGTACCGGATAGCTAGTGATTAAAAAGATATAAGAATTTTACTCCTGAAAATATTGTTTGTGAAATATTTGATTCTCAGAACCAGAAAAATTAATTTCAATATATTATTCACATGTTATTGGACGTATGATGTGTCTCCTATCAAATAACAACGTTTTTAACGTTTTTAGCAGGCCACTAGGTTCTGTCTAAAGAACCATTCTTGAAGATTACACGTGATTATGAGAGAGAGAGAGAGAGAGAGAGAGAGAGAGAGAGAGAGAGAGAGAGAGAGAGAGAGAGAGAGACAGAGACAGAGACAGAGAGGATAGAGAGAGGGGGAGAGGGAGAGAGGGGATAGAGAGAGGGGGAGGGAGGGAGACAGAGAGAGAGGGGAGGGGACAGAGAGAGATGGGAGGGGGCAGAGAGAGAGAGACAGAGACAGAGAGAGAGAGAGAGAAGGAGGGAGGGAGACATAGAGAGAGACAAAGAGAGAGAGGGAGGGAGACAGAGAAAGAGAAAGAGGGAGGGAGGGAGGGAGACAGAGAGAGAGACACAGAGAGAGAGAGAGAGAGAGGAAGGGAGACAGAGAGAGGGGGGAGGGAGGGAGAGAGAGAGAGAGGGAGGGAGGGAGGGAGGCAGAGGCGCACGTGTAAGTGCGTGTGTGTGTGAGTGTGTGAGAGTGTGTGTGTTTGTGTGTGTGTGTGTGTGTGTGTGTGTGTGTGTGTGTGTGTGTGTGTGTGTGTGTGTGTGTGTGTGTGTGTGTGTGTGTGTGTGTGTGTGTGTGTGTGTTGGGTGTGTGTGTGTGTGTGTTGGGTGTGTGTGTGTGTGTGTGTGTGTGTGTGTGTGTGTGTGTGTGTGTGTGTGTGTGTGTGTGTGTGTGTGTGTGTGTGTGTGTGTGTGTGTGTGTGTGTGTGTGTTTGTGTGTGTGTGTGTGTGTCACTGTAGACATCAGTGAAGGTCAAAAGGTAAAAATCGTTCTACTAGCTTTTTGGGTTATTAGATTACAAGATTTAGGGGGGACAAAAGGTTTCTTTACGAAACAGAATTCGTAAAGTTTTTATTAGCAATTGTTGCTCTTTAGGATAGAGAGGTGAACAGCCTACAGAAGCTTCAAGTATAAAGATCAGTTAGTTGTAAACTCCAAAGTTCGCTGACAGGGCAAAGACCCTTATAAAAGTCATCTTTGATACAGAAATAAATAACACAATCTTAAAGCTGCCATATACAAAGGAAAATACACAGTTTGCAAGGTCGTGCATGTAGACAGGAGGTGTATTAAATTCTGGCAGAAAAAGAATATAACCCGCTATATACTAGTGAGCAAAATAAAGACTGAACAAGGTAGATCTCAGGTACTGTATTTGGGTAGGAGTAACATGGTTCGTTGATGTTGATAGGGACGTGATCTATGAGCATCGTGCGGGAAGTTGTGTGTGTGGATAACAATTAGTTTTAATATCTCTTCAGCAACAGGATGGAAACTTTTTGGAATAAAATGGATTAACCAAATGACTCTGTTAGGGGTAAAAGGTTCAAGAGGAAAAGAGAGACCTTGAAACGGCGCGGCGCCTTGACTCAAATTTATTAATCACTTTATTTTGTAATGGACTACAACATTCAAGAGTTTAACAGCAAGACACTGATGAAGATCGTCACATAACGATCGAAAACGTTTTGTCTCAGTAAGTTTTCACAAATTTACAAAATTTAAAGTTCGAATAGTCATAAACTAATGTTAAAGTGATTAATTAAGATTCACCGAACGTAATGGACTACAAAATTCAAGAGTCTAATTTGTTGTTACTAAGCAGAGAGAAATAACATTAAACTGACCAATAAAGTAGATCTTTCGAAATACAAAAACTGACATTCTTTCAGCTTGTATTATTGAAAATTTAAAATAAATTAGCACTTCTACGATTTATAATGTAGCTACGTTGTATTTTTCCCCACTGTCGTTAGCAACTAAATTTCTCCATCATCTCAATTTGAAATGTTTGTTTCGATCTGTTTGAAGATAAATGCTTTCTACGATCTTTTCATTTTTGAAAAACCGTCTTATCTGCATAAAGTACAAATAATTATTTCAAATTATTAAAAGGTAGGTATCTTATGTCTTGTTTTTTAACTATTCTTTAAAGCGTCAAGACATTTTTTTCATCATTTTTATTAGTTCATACTCTCCTTATATTTATGTTGTTCAAATTTTCAATCCTTCATAAAATACTTTTCTCTAACTTTTTTTATTCATCCAATTAAGTTCAAATACATGTTTTTCAACTTGTAGTGGATGACACTTGATGTCAACACAATTTTTCAAATATTAATTCATTAATAAAATTTAATAATGAATTCATTTTAGTTGTATATGGGAAAAAAACTTTTCCCAAAAGGTACCAGGTAAGCAATATAGTTATGTCGTTGCATTTGGATTAAAATAATTGATAACACATGATTTCACATTATTTTATTTCACACATGATTTTATATTATAGGTTATGTTTTAGAACAGCTTTTATAACACATAGGTTATGTTACTTTATTTATATTTACTGTAATTATTTCATAAAAAGTGAAAAACAAAAATAATTGTGGTTGACCCAAGTAGGAATCGACTTTAAAATGTTTGTTTGTTTATATTACTTGTTTACTATAAAATTTAAACAGTTTCATTGGAGCAGTTTTTAATAATTTTAAATTTATTATTGCTTATAAAGTTGGTCTCCAGACTATATTTCCGCACTGGCGCAAGTGAGCCAGCCCCGTTTCCGCTGTCGGCGTCTTTACGACACACTGTTACGCACGTAAATACACATTATTGGCAATAAGCCAACTACAATAGACTTGTAAGTTTATTGTCTCCCTTTAGATGCGCTGCCTTCCCTCTCCTCGGTCTTAAAGCTCTTCTTACAAACACTAATCGCTTTAATTGCTTCTTGAGTGTAAATAGATTATAGGCTCTCAAATTGTATTACATTGTAACACAGTAAAGGTTGGATCACTAACAACTTGGCGAAGCCTTCGTATTCTGAATGAATGTATGAAATAAGCGACCATCACGGAATGTGCGAAATAAGCGACCATCACGAAATGTGCGAAATAAGCGACCATCACGGAATGTGCGAATAAGCGACCATCACGGAATGTGCGAAATAAGCGACAATCACGGAATTTGCAAAATAAGCGACCATCATGCAATGTACGAAATAAGCAACCATCACGGAATGTGCGAAATAAGCGACTATCACGGAATGTGCAAAATAAGCGACCATTCGCTTATTTTATGATAAAATATACATGATTAAAATATTATATGACTATTTTGCCATTTTAGGCCTAAAACTACTATTGTACTTAAATACTATTATACAAATATTGTCCTGATGTACGACTGCAATACTACTGTACAACTATCCTTGTACATAAGTAGGCCTACTATTGTAAAGGTATTGTGTCAACTATTGTCCTATTAGATAAATACAATTGTGCATAAGAACTACGGTAAAAATATTGTGCTTTTTTATACAAATACTGCAGTACGTAAATATTACTAAAACATTATTACATAAAAGCGTATTGTAACATAGTACTTCAATACATCGTTAATACAGTTTTATTGAGCATTGTTATGAATGTAAACCTCATTTAAATTCTTGTTAATTCTAAGTCTGCCAACTTTGTTTACTAAAATTCAACATTGACTTGAAAAATTAGTTACAATCTTTATTTGCAAAATGTAGTAATAAAGACTAATATTTATTGAAGTTAATAATAAAATAATGTGGAAGGAAGTCCACCGCCTCCTATACTTGTTTTATTTAATCAACGCCTTGCTCCAAGTCTTTATGAAGCTACTAAATCCAGAATGAACCAGATTAAGAAGTTGATTTTGCAAATGAATTCCTAACAATGCCAATGTGTGTTGAAGGTTACTTCTGATTGTGCTTCAATGGCAGCTGTGTCAAAGAGTATCACAAAATTAATGTTTGTACGGCAGTATCAAACATACCGTCCACCAAAAAGTATAGTTTTTCAACTGAGGGTACAAAGAGAAGAAGACGGTATAGAGAGAAGAAAGGCAGAAGAAAGGGTGACGATGGCAAGGCTAAGGATGGAAAGCAAGGTGCTATAAAGAGTCCTTCGAAGTGTATTAGAGGTGCGTAGACTGCTTAGAGGTATATAGTTCAACTACCAGGAGAAGGGAGCTGTAAAGAGTTGTGATTCATGACAGAAACTTTGATATTTCAAGGAGTGGTCCCGCCTTAACGTTCAACATACTATAAAATCATCGACCAGTCTGAGTACTACCCTTATTAGAGTTATAAAAACATCGCCACACATTCTTAGCACCTCTAAACAGTAACTATATAACTTATAATAGGAAGATGTTTGTTAAACAGGTAATACAGTGGAAACGAGCGACGACGCAATGGAGACATCGAAGTAAGAGGCTTTCTAAAGAACCCCTCAAAACATAGTTATGGCGGGAGAATAGTAGTAGCGTAGTACAACAAGCACTGGTAATTTAATTCTTGTAATAAAAAAAAACTTTCACCGAAATAATTTTTTTAAGTTAAGAGAGAGAGATTCTGGATTAGTTATTCCTTTTTCAAAACTGTTAAATACTGAACAAGTAAAATGTTCGAACAGACGTTCCTTGATGGAGTCAAACATTGCTTATCTTACAAAGAGTTAGTGTCTGAACCGGTACCAGTAGCATTACATAGCAAGCATACGCGTTTCGTGCTAAAGGTCTACTCTTGTAAGGAGTGCACATTTTTGTCTTTTGAGATCTGATACTATGAAAAGTGAGAACCCATTTCACTCTATCACTTTCAAGATCTGTGAGTTTAACCTAATATATAGCAAGTTATATTATCCTAATATTTTCGGGTGTTCAGTTCTTCCATTAATTATTCATTGCATGTATGTTATGAGTATTCAGTTCCTGAATGTAAACATTTATAACTAATTGGCCTCACGTTATATTTTTGCAAAACGTAAGCCTTCTTATACATATAAGTCTTATTATCGTATTTCTCTCACATAATAAAGTTTCAACACCGAGAGGCAATATGTAGAACCAAAAGCACAGATATTTATAAAAAGAAAGTCTAGATTAATTGACACTCGTTTAACAAAAAAATTAATTAATCACTTTAACAATAGTTTATGACTATCCGAACTTTAAATTTTGTAAATTTGTTAGAACTTACTGAGACAGAACGTTTTCGATCGCTATGTGACTATCTTCATCAGTGTCTTCTACTTGGAGATGTCGGGTCAAGCGGTGACGGTTTTAGACAGGTTTTTGTTGGTATCAAAGAGTATGAGTGATTTTATTGTGTTTGTTCGTTTAATGTGTTTGTACTTTGTGTTTTTATGTATCTGTAAATTTCATATTGTTCTAGAGTGTTGAGATGTGGTCCTTTTTTGTTGATGTGTAGGATTTCTAGATTATAGTAAATGTCTGTGTATTTTTGTCATGTTTCTTTTATGTGGTTGTAAAATGCTGAGTTGGTGTTCTGTTTGTGTTCCTCTTTGTTTAAAGCTGCGACCTGTTTGTCCAATGTAGAATTTGTTACAGTTTAGTTTGTATACGCCTGTTGCTTGTAGTTTATCTTTGTTGCTGGTGTTGTGTTGTATTTTGTATTGTAATTTGTTATTGGTTTTGTATGCTATTTTTTATCCTATTCTTTGAAATTTGCAGGCTATTTTGTTTGTTGTTTTGTTTATGTATGGTAGTGTGATGTATTTGTTTCTAGTAGCACTTACTTTGATTGTAAATAAGAACGACGTCTGGGAAGTTACAAGTTATATCCCTTTGTGAAATCAGTTCGTAATAAATCTCTTGACTTTTAAAAAAACAAAAGAGTAGGTTAGAAAAACTGTGAGATTTTGGGGTAAGTATGTCAAAAATCGTATTCCAATTATAATGTAATTTAAATTACTCTACACTTTTTGGTGCAACTTGAAATTTCTGTACTTTGTTTTTCGGTTGTTTCGAGTCATTTATTCTTATCTAAACTTTTCATGTCTTATATTAAAATTAAATAAATAGGCCTATAAATTATTTAAATATGCCTATAAAATTCGAGTGAGACACTCATGAAGATCACCGCATAGCGATCGAAAACGTTCTGTCTCAGTAAGTTTTAACAAATTTACAAAATTTAAAGTTCGGATAGTCATAAACTATTGTTTAAGTGATTAATTAAGATTCACCGAACCTAATGGACTACGAAATTCAACAAAAAAATTAATTTATGAGAATTCAGGAATGGCATTGCCTAACTGGAGAATTTAAAAAAATGAATAATTTGTAAAATCTTTCAAGTAAATAAATTTTATAGTATATATCCCTACTTTGAGCGACAATTTTAATACTGTAATTAAAATTTTAAGTTTCGGATACCGAACCATTTTTAGAGATTAACTATCGAGATATTCAAATTCTTGTTTATTTATAGAATACAAACATACCGAAATCGGCTTTAGAACGTTATAACAGATTCCTTGGGTTTTTTAAAGTTACAATAGACTCTGCACCGTATGTATTTGAAATACATAAATCTCATTAGAGAAAACATAGCATTGATTCAAGTTCGTAATATTTAGAACAAATCTAACCTCAAATTCCGGGCGCTCATATTTCTTAAACGCCTCTGCAATATTTGATCCTCCTAAAGAATTAAGTCTACAAAGGATTTACATCAAAGCGCTTTTTTCTAATTACGGAGAAGGTTTGAAGATGCGATAAAAAAGGTTTTTGTTGAAAGATTGCATTATACTTAGCAAAAAACATTTTCCAAGTATGAATCCGAGTGTAATCAAGAAATGCGGCTGAAGAACGATTACCGATCTCAATGTTCAGTATTTTACCCCCTTTTTTAATTTAAATAATAATTATTTTTCTCTTCAAGTGCTGATTAACCTCTTTGAAAGCGTACTCCTTCTTATAATTAGAAAAGAGGAAGCCCTACAATAAATAAAATATCAACACGGGAAGGACTCCAGGATCTTCCGAGATTAAGAAATTCCTCAACACTTTATTGTTCAGAAAAGCTAACATAATTTTTATTCAAAGTTACGAGTATATTTTGTTTATGTGTGTAAATTTCGATTTAAAGTGTTTAAGAATAATTGAATACGGAATACAGCTTATTTTTTTTATTAATCACTTAATAGTTTATGACTACCCGAACTTTGAATTTAGTAAATTTGTTAAAACTTACTGAGACAGAACGTTTTCAATCGCTATGTGCCGATCTTCATCAGTGTCTTCTGCTTGGAGATGTTGGGTCAAGCGGTGACGGTTTTAAAGGTAGGTTTTCGATAGTATCAAAGAGTATGTGTGATTTGTATTGTGTTTGTTCGTTTAATATGTTTGTACTTTGTGTTTTTGTGTGTCTGTAAATTTCATATTGTTCTAGTGTGTTGAGATGTGGTCCTTTTTTGATGATGTGTAGGATTTCTAGGTTTTGGTAAATGTCTGTGTATTTGTGTCCTGTATATTTTATGTGGTTGTAAAATGTTGAGTTGGTGTTGTGTTTGTGTTCTTCGACTCTTTGTTTAAAGCTGCGACCTATTTGTTCAATGTAGAACTTGTTACATTCGTCGCAGTTCAGTGTGTACACGCCTGGTGCTTGTAGTTTATCCTTGTTGTTGGTGTTGTGTTGTATTTTGTATTGTAGCTTGTTATTAGTTTTTTATGCTATTTTGTATCCTGTTTTTTGAAATTTGCGGGCTATTTTGTTTGTTGTTTTGTTTATGAATGGTAATGTGATGTATTTGTTTTCCCTGTCTGTAGTGAAATTTTAGTGTTTTTTTGTATTTTGTGCCTTATTTTTTCATGTTATATTGGTAGTAGTGTATTAATTTAGCGAATTTCTAAACAGTCGGAAAATATAATTCTTATTTTATTTTCAAATTTCGTACGTCCTTTTGGTTTTAAAAATGTTGCTATACTTATTGCTTTTCTTATCCCACGAAATCAAATTTATCACAAGTACTATAAACAAAACTAATTAATAAATGGCTTTTTATTAATTCTTTCTTAGCATATTTTATGTGACTCAGTGGTTTAGTACTATTATGGAGTCCTGATGGAGTCCAGTGGAGTCCTGATGCCTGATAAAGTTAAATCGAACCTTATCTTACATAATCTGGTATAACAGTAGCCTACCTTCGGCCATCATGAGCGTTAAAACGCTTGGCAGCTACTAGTCTTACCCCTCCTTCCTTAACCAGACAAATTACGTTAACAAAACAACAAAGAAAAGACAATAGGTTTTTCATTTTAGCTGTAACCGTAATCGTTTTTCTAGTCGCTTGTGACGAAGCTGTGAATTGTAACGGATAGGAGGTTTACGCGTAACGGATAGGAGGTTTACTCGTAACGGATATGAGGTTTACGCGTAACGGATAGGAGGTTTATACGTAACAATAGGGGGTTTATGCGTAACAATAGGGGGTTTACGCGTAACGGATAGGAGGTTTACGCGTAACGGATAGGAGGTTTACGCGTAACGGATAGGAGGTTTACTCGTAACGGATAGGAGGTTTACGCGTAACGGATAGGAGGTTTATGCGTAACAATAGGGGGTTTACGCGTAACGGATAGGAGGTTTACGCGTAACGGATAGGAGGTTTACGTGGTAAAATAAAATAAATACTAGCTTGCTTTGAGAAAACAAGCAATATAAACAAAAAAGTTTTAAGTAAATTCCTAGTTAAGTCAACAAAGATATATTTTATATATTTTATTTTACTTAGGTAAAAAGAATTATTCCAGTTACTTATTATTAAATAATTACAAATAATATAAATAAAGTAATATAACCTATGAGTTGAAACAGCTCTTCTACTACATAACCTGTATAACATAAAATCAGTTGTTTTATGAAATCATATTTTATCACTTATTTTAAGCCACATGGACAAAATTACTATATTGCATACTCTCTCCTTTTTTGACAAGTTTTTTTCCCATATAAAACTAAAATTAACTAATTTAGAAATGTAGATGAATAGAAAGTATTTTATAGATGAATAGAAAGTATTTTACTAACGATTGAAATTTTGAGCAAGATATATATAAGGAGAGTGTGAACTAATGGAAGGAATTTGAAAAAATATTTTATGGCATTTTTTGCTGAAATCTTTCCACTGGGCCCAGACAACAAGCGTTAGTCTCAACAATATGATCATTCCTTCAGTATCACATTATTTATGTCTAAAGCTTAGATCTCATTATAATAAATCATAAGGAACTATTTTTCCATGTTCACACAACTAATAACGCTGACAGAAAAACAACCATACTGCAACGTAAAATTCTAGTAAATAAATTATATGCAGATTAGCGCATTGGCGCACCCAAGGGAGGTTGGTCCGCCCCCCCTTAGCATGAGAAAAAATGAACATTTATAAATAAATTAAAAATGAAATTTAGCTTCTTGTAAATTGAATTCTCTGAGTCAGTATTTCCTCTAGTGAACGCAATGTAATAGTCTATGTATATTCTAAACGCACCATCCTCCTTTGGGCAAAATATATGGTTTTATTACTTTTATTTGTGTCTGAAGTAACCTGGTTTAAGAGCCTAATTAGGTTTTAAGTAGCATTAAAATGTTAGCAATTTTTAAATGTATCATTAATTCTAAAGCATCTTAACATTTCGCTTTGCGTTAAAATACGCAGTTTTTTTAGTTTGGCATCTTAAGATATAACAAAATAAGCATCGAAGTTGCTTGATAATTGATAGGGTTGGGGAAATATTAAAATTAGGGGATTATTTAGTGATTTAACAGTTATTTAACTTCTGTACAATAGCCCTTGTCCTCTTCGGCCGTTTCGGCGGGTGTTAACGCCTCTCTGCAATCGTCAGAGGGTATCGCTATAGTAGGATAGTTAGTAAAAGAATGACTGCTTAATAAATAGGAGGCATTAAAAAAACCATAAATAGGCCCTGACATATAATAAACGTAAGACATAAACATAAGATTGTCTAGGTTTAATTAGGCCCGTCAGTTTAAACTAGATGACATAACAAGAGGAGCAGACAAACAGTTTTAATAACATTGTCCATATTTCGGTGTAAATTTTGAGACCATTATAAATATAATATAGTATAAATACATTAAAGTATAATAATATACATAATAAATACATATAGTATAGTGAGTAAGACAATTATTTTTTTATCAAAAAAATAATAAGATAACTTTATTGAGAGTATATGGTGCAGGAATCATAATATAAAAACGTCCAAGGCACTGATCGAAAAAGTAATAATTAACCTACTTTAGTATGACACAAAAAACACAGATTTAGTCCTAATTTGAGTCTTTTTTATGATACATATGCTTAAAACATAAGTTTTAGAGTGGTAAAAATCCAATATTTTCTACGGGGGTGAACAAACCGAAATCTCCCTCCCTGGGGCTGCCGTTGTAGTTCTGCCCCCCCTGACAAAATCCTGGGTGCGCCCCTGTATTAGCGTTTTTATAATTGCTACTTTTAGGACAAAGATATTGATTGCATTTATAAAGTGGGAATCATCACCTTATACTCTAATGTACCGTCATTATTGTTCGTGGAATTTCTTAGACTTCATAGATCCGAATAGGACTATATTTTTCTGCCTTTCCTAACATTACAATATTTTCCTTTGTTGAAGTGTTTCGGAACGACTTCATCTTCAAAACTCTAGTACTTAAATATTAATGTTAGGGAAGGCAGAAAAATGTACTCGAATATATATATATATATATATATATATATATATATATATATATATATATAATACGTTTTCTTGTTTAATAATTTAAAACAACATAGGTTATTCAAATACAAGAATATTTATTAATTTATATTCAAAGCTTTTCGTTGGTAAACAGTACCAACATCATCAGGAATGAAATGTTTTAGGCCTATAGCTTACATTATTGTAATTTTCATTCCTGATGATGTTGGTACTGTTTACCAACGAAAAGCTTTGAATATAAATTAATAAATATTCTTGTATTTGAATAACCTATGTTGTTTTAATATATATATATATTCCTAAGAGAAGCGAATATGAGTCTATAAGAACTACTAAACGTCTTGTTAACTACGTCTGCCTTTTCCTAGCAGATACATACAACACTGTAAATAAGCCTATAGAGGAGCAGTAGAAGAAACCGTGTATCAAACATTCCCACCATGTGCAATACATGCACGGCGAGGGGGTGGGGATTAACCCCTTCTCAGAAGGATTACAAAGTTTCTTTAACCTTCTAAAGACTACAAAAATTACTTCAAATTAACTAGTTTTGTAAAAGATTTCATAATAGTTACAAACTCTTATATAGAAATTCAAACATTATAACTTCCATGATAATTTTCATACAAAATGAGTTGACATTGAATGTAAATAAATACGCGTATTGCCTCATGTTTGATAAATAAAACTTGTGAAGAGCGCCTAGGTGGACTAGGTACGGCTTACATCAATAAGGGAATCTTTATAACAGAGTCTCGTAGATTAAGAATTTCTGTTTATCTGTTGCTGAAATTTAAAAAAGCTTGCTTTTAGTAAGTTGTTATGCCTACAAGGCTTTATCTGAAATATTAAATGAATACCAACCACCAAGTACTTCCCCTGAATATATTTAATGTTCATTAGTTGTTCTATAGGTTTGAAACTAATTTAAAAAAGAAAAAAAATTAATTACCTTATGTTGCCCACTTGTGTGTAATTTTAAAGCTTCGTTTATGTCCAATTGTATAAAATTACATTTTTATACAATTTTGGTTTTGGCGAGTGGATTTTATCCCAGTGACCCCGGAATGTCAGAATCCAAACCCCCTGCCATAACAATTACTGTCTGCGATAATAAGGCCAAATATTATTCACAACCGTAAAAAACAAAATACTCAACTCAAAATATCACAAAAAATTAGTTTTTAATAAAACAAACACACTAATTTTTGGTGAGACTTTGAGTTGACTATTTAGTTTTTTGTGAATAGTTCTCACTAGCTAAGCTCTAATCAATAAATACAATATTGTTTCTTCCTCCTACACGGCTCTACTTAAGAGCATTAAAGTTTTAGTCGTTTAGTTTTAAAATAAAAACTTATATAGAGACTAATCAAGCAAAAATTTATTGAAATTTACAAATTTTGAAAATAATTGTCAAGCTGACTGTAATACATGTGAGCCCATGTGAAAGTTTGTAGAGGGGGCTGGGCGTACAGGTATTGCATACCAAAATATTAAAGAGCTAAATAATTCATTTTTTAACCTTGTTTAACCTATTACTACTTACAAAGTAATAGCCCACGATAATTATTGTACTTTTTATTTTTAAAAAAACAAATATGTAAATACTCCTGAAAAACTATAACTTTTTTTGTATATAAATATTTTAGTCTTAAGTCATGTCGAACAATTAAATGACATGTCATTTTTTTAAATAATTTTCTCTAAAAAAACACTAGTCTACATATGACGTTTGTATATTTATTTTGTTTTTTAAATTGGGGGTAAGCTAGGGAGCTGCGGCCCCACTAGTCCCCGGGTAGGGGCGTCCATGGCTATCAGTAGTAGCCAAGAGTAGGCCTCTTATACTTTATACAACCTAGATAAAGAGTAGATGTAGAAACTAGGAATCCAAGCCCATATTTCTCCTTTATCATCCAAACCAACGAATATTAAAACCTCAATTCAAACTCATCCTGCAGTGCCCAAAATCCCTACCATGTGATTATGTTATTCGTTTATATTATCTCAATATTGGTGAATATATTAATTTGTATATTTTTTTACAATATTTAAATCTTATTTACTTTTAAACATTATGTCTACTTTAACTAGATACTACTTAACATTTCGCTCAGTCTTATCCCGTATCCCACCACACGTTCTTTGTGTGAAGCTAATATTTTTTCGATTGTCCCATTATGGGCAAAAAGCCTGCAAATGATTTGGCGTTGTCGACTTGCACCATTCCCCCCGGCTACAATTTGGTAAACAGATTTGTTGATGACGAAGTCCGAACATCAATCTTGGAGTCAGGGCCGGGACAGCTGATGGGATTTTAAACGCTCTGCTCCTTCCATTAGTTCACACGATAAAAACCGTGCCAGCATTATATCCCCACTCCCCTATCTGTTTAATGGGCTTATCTGTCCTTCGACGGGTTTTACGGTTGACGTTTTAGGGCTGAAGCATAAAAAACCCTTCACATTTTTATCTAAGTCAGCTGTTTGCAAAAAAAACACTCGATAAGAGTAATTGTTTTTACAAAATATGTTCATTCAGCTTCCTAAAGAGACGTCTATTCAACTTATTTGTATCTCTTATCTTTTTTAGAAGTTCTATACTCAATACTTTCTCATATTTTTTAACCATAAAAATAAATATCTCAGAAGTTTCACGGAACAAGAATGAAATTAGATCCGGACAGCTTTCAACGTTATAAATAATACAAATATACATAGAAAAAATTGGAACTATTTGAATAATTTGTGTCCGAGCCAGTATGTGTGTGTGTGTGTGTGTGTGTGTATGTGTGTGTGTGTGTGTGTGTGTGTGTGTGTGTGTATGTGTGCGTGCGTGCGTGTGTGTGTGTGTGTGTGTGTGTGTGTGTGTGTGTGTGTGTGTATGTGTGCGTGCATGGTGGCGTGCGTGTGTGTGTGTGTGTGTGTGTGTTGTGTGTGTGTGTGTGTGTGTGTGTGTGTGTGTGTGTGTGTGTGTGTGTGTGCGTGGGTGCGTGAATGTGTGTGTGTTTGTGCGTGGTTGCGTGCGTGTGTGTGTGTGTGTGGGAGAGAGAGAGAGAGAGAGAGAGAGAGAGAGAGTGAGTGAGAGAGAGTTCACCAGGATTAAGGCAAAGCGAATCACTGTCTTTGTGAAACACATTTTTCAGTTCCATTAATTCACTTTCCTTACAAATTTATCTTGTTCAAATTTTCAATCCTTAATAAAATACTTTTTATTCATCTACTCCAGTTAAAATACATTTTTTTTTAAACTTAAGGATATCATTTGGAAATGTTAGTGGCCTTCAGGAACTGTATTAAAATATCTTTCGTAGGGACTAATAAACTTGATATTATAATATCCCTAAACTGAGGGGGAGTGAAGTATTCAAGTCAAATGAAACAGTCTTTATCCAATGACCACACGGGTCAAGTATTTTTATGGCATAAAGTACACAATAAAAAATAACGGTTAGTCAACTCCTTCTATTAATTCACGTTCTCCCTATATATAGGCTAACTTGATCGTTATTAAATAAAAATCGTTAATAAAATACTTTCTATCCATCCACTCAAGATCTAATACATTTTTTTCCAACTTGTAGCGGATGACAATTGATGTAAATACAGTTTTTTCAAATATTTATTCATTAATTAAATATAATGAATTAATTTTAGTTTTACATGGAAGAAAAACTTTACACAAGAGGGACAAGGTATGAAATATAATTATTTCGTCCCATGATAACATATGATTTCATAAAACAGCTGATTTAATGTTATAGGTTATGTGGTAGAACAGCTGTTTTAATGTAACAACTGTATGTTACTTTATGTATATAAATTGTAATTATTTTAATAAAAGCATGTAAAATAAAATATATCTTTGTTGACTTGAGTAGGAGTTGACTTTAACATTTTTTTGTTTATATTACTTGTTTTCTTATAGCAAGCTAGTATTTAGTTTTTTACCGCGTAAGCTTCCTATCCGTTAGAATTCATAGCTTTGTCAGAGGCGACTATAAAAACTTATTTTCTTTGTTAACGTATTTTGTCTGGTTAAAGAAAGAGAGTTAAGAATGAAGGTAGGCTAGTAGCTGCCAAGCGTTTTAACGCTCATGATGACCGAAGGTAGGCTACTGTTATACCAGATTATGTAAGATAAGGTTCGATTTAACCTTATCAGAGATCAGGACTAAATAATACGAAAACCACTGAGTCATATAAAATATGCTAAGAAACAATTCCTAAAAACCCATTTATCATCAGTGAAAGCCAAAGAGAGAAGCGAGACAGAGATGACGGGATGGTGGCAGAAATGTTGTTGAAAGACAGAAGGATAAAGGAAGAGGAGGCGACGCGACGTTGCGACGGCAGAACCAATAAGAATGGAGACAATAAGTCGCCTAGGTAACTAAAGGTATGCTACAAGGGTCTTGTTATCTTTCCTCTCGGGGGAATTAAGGCCAGATTACCACTACCATTCGTAATGCGTGTCGCTTATAGAGAGACTGCAAATATTCATTCGTGTAAATGTCAATGCAACTTCAAATTTGTTTCCGTTACACATTAGGATTGCAGTAATGTATAATATTATTCAAATTTTCAATTGTTAATAAAATACTTTAGTCATCCCTTCAAGTTCAAATACGTTTTTTAAAACTTGTAGTGAATGACACTTGATGTTAATACAGTGTTTTTCAAATAATAATTCCTTAGTTAAATTATGAATTAATTTTAGTTTTATATCTAAGAAAAACTTTTCATATGAGAGGAAAGATATCCAATGTAGTTATTTCGTCCCGTTTGGCTTAAAATATGTGATAACATATGATTTTATAAAGCAGGTGATTTTATGTTACATGGTATGTGGTAGAACAGCTATTTTAACGCATAAGTTATGCGTTATTTTATTTATATCAATTGTTATTACTTAAGAAACAGCAACTCAAATAAAATTTTTCTTTGTTGACCGAAATAGGAATTGACTTTTTTTATACTACAGTACTTGTTTATTCTCAGTTTTTGTTTCTTGTTTATGTCTTTCGAGTTTTATTTTACACAAAAATTCAACAACAGCCGACTCCTTGAAGAGTGCAGCGAAGGGGTGTTTTTGAGTTAACTTCTTCTCAGAAAGATTATAATGATCATTTTTCATCTTTTAAACGTAAAAATTGTAATAATTTATCATATTGTTTAAACAAATTTCACATTAATTTCTAACTCAAGGAAATTTAAATAATTAAAGTTCAAACTATTTCTATAAAACGAGGTAAAAGAGTAAAGTGCGGCCTGTTATTTAATATATATATATATATATATATTTCCAGGCGAAAAACCTATTGAGGTTATCATCGCGTAACTAAAGTTAAGTTTTTTAAAATAAATATTACATAAATAAAACTAATCAAAATAAAACAAAATAAAATAAAATAAATGTTTAAAACTAATTGTAATTATCTAAAACTAAAGCACCTAAAATTATACAATATTTAAATATTATTAAATAGATTAAGGTGGCGTAAGAAAGCGAAAGCACGGTCGATAGCCGTGACATCGTCCCTTAAAACCACCTTTAAACTACCTCGAAAATTGTAACGAATGTACAAATTTGTCAACTCATCACAATCAAGCAGAATGTGCTTGATTGTGATGGTACTTTTACAAAACGGACAAAGTGGTGAATCGTCATGTCTCATCAACCATCCATGCGTTAACAAAGAGTGGCCGATGCGAAGTCGAGTTACCACCACTTCCTCTCTACGATTCGAACGAACAGATGTCCTCCATGGTCGGACGGTATTTTTGATGTCCCTCAGCTTATTTCTATTTACATTTTGCCATTCTTCATTCCAAACAGAGAATAGTGTAGTTTTAACTTTGCATACAAAATCTGATGCCATCACACGTTGTGTCGATGGCACAATACCTGTAGCTAATTTCGCACCTTCATCTGCCTTAGTGTTTCCGAATATTCCACAGTGACCAGGGACCCAGAGAAATGACACCTCGACAACTCGCAATTGGAGCCAGTGTATTGAGCACAAGATGTCTCCAACTAAAGGGTTCTTAGTGTACATTTCCTGAATAGCCTGGAGAGCACTTTTGGAATCACAACACACAAGATATAAAGTTCTGCAGTAAAAACGCTACAGGCTGAGGGTAATCCGTAAGTGAAAGTTTGTCCTTCCATAAAAAATGCACAACCTATCCCACTGTCCAGTTTTGAACCGTCTGTGAATATAGTCACAGTATGTTGGTGAGTTAGTTGTATCTGCAAAAACTCCTGACGATAAATACCGTTATGAGTATTGTGTTTCAGGTACCTGGACAATGAGAAGTCAAATTTTGGCATTCGTATTCCCCATGGAGGGATGTAGCATGATGTTCGTTCGAATATAGGTGGATGTTCTAAATTTAGATTGCTAAAAATGCGCAACGTTCTTATTCCGAAGGGAGCAGTTGAACGTTGACGCACATTGTAACGATCCTCGAGGTTGTTTCTTAGTATTGTAATTCCTGAGGATGTTGGTAATATCAACCAACGAAAAGCTTTGAATGAATTATTCAATAAATTATTCCTGTAATTAGAGTATATTATTTAATCTTAATATATATATATATATATATATATATATATATATATATATATATATATATATATATATATATATATATATATATATATATATATATATATATATATGTAACATTGTACATGTAATTGTAATTTTCATTCCTGATGATGTTGGTACTTTTTACTAACGAAAAGGTTTGGATATAAATTAATAAATATTCTTGTATTTGAATAACCTATGTTGTTATATATATATATATATATATATATATATATATATATATATATATATATATATATATTAAATATGGTGATATGTTTTCTTGTAATATAGTTAATAAATTAAAAATATTTCAAAAACAAGAATACTTTTAATGAATATATTTATTCTTATATGAATAAATATATCCATTAAAATTATTCTTGTTTTTGAAATATTTTTAATTTATTATATATATATATATATATATATATATATATATATATATATATATATATATATATATATATAAATTTATAAATATTCTTGTATTTGAATAACTTATGTTGTTTCAAATTATTAAACAAGAAAAGTGTATTATATATATATATATATATATATATATATATATATATATATATATATGTGTGTGTGTGTGTGTGTTTTCTTGTTTAATAATCTAAATTATATTCAAAGCTTTTCGTTGGTAAACAGTACCAACATCATTGGGAATGAATAATACAATAATGCAAGATATAGGCCTTTATATAGATATAGATAGAGGCATACATCTTGCTTTATTGATTATTCATTCCTGATGATGTTGGTAATGTTTACCAACGAAAAGCTTTGGATATAAATTAATAAATATTCTTGTATTTGAATAACCTATGTTGTTTTAGATTATTAAACAAGAAAACATACATACATATATATATATATATATATATATATATATATATATATATATAAGTACTTAATGTGTATCTCCTTTTATGTATGTTATGTAGTTTGTCCATGCCCAATATATGAGAAATAAAACATAAGGGCGCCTAAACGAACAATTTATGGTTTATATCCGTGAGAGATTTCCTACAACAGAGGACAAGACTCGTATCCTCCATATTTCTTTGTACATTTTTGCCCTCCAGTATCTCGACTTTCCCATTTAATTATTATGATTAATAAGGCTGACAACTGTAAAGCCACAGATCCTCAGCTGGCTGTCACAAAAGATGACAGCTGAAATTACACACGATCAATCATCGATCTCCCTTAATCGATAATCACCAGTGACGATGACTATAAACAGGCGACAGTGTACCACCGTCATACAAGGACCTTACACTTGAGAATTTGACAATTTCCAACAACAAAATTGCTACGAAATTAGCACTATTTTTATAAACATCAGACTGAAAGAATAACAACTATAATTATGATACAACAACAACAGTATCGTTATTAAAACAGTGCGGATTATTAAATTACCGTTTTATTCACTAAGGCGAGAAACAACCTGTACCCAAGTTGCACACAAACAAACTTTGCCGCCGTGACGCTAGTTGTAGGCCTAGTAAATTTTCTATACAGGTTGACCAACTTTATCATATGTCGGAGATTGTTTAGATGCGGAAATCTCCAGTATATAAATATAATGTAAACTAGTCATATATTGATTTACCCACAAAACGTGCCATACGAGATTATATCGTGTCCATTGTGCTTTCATGCACACAAATATGTGCTTGGAAAATAAGTAAATGTATAAGATATGTTTCTCTTTCCTTCAATTCCTCAGACAAATTATGTTTTTTGTCAAACGAGGAGGAAAATATTACAGTTTCTATTCTTTCACACAGTAAACTTTCATACAGGCCTATATACGGTAAATCTACCGTATTTACTAAAACTATAAATTAATTTATATTACGTAACTAATAAATGCATATGCTTTAAAAGTAGCACCGGTAAAGGCTATTTGTCAGTGCCGATAAAATTGCTATTTATATATGGATATTAAAGGATATCATTTGGAACTGTGAGTGACATTTAGGAACTGCGTTCGTTGAACGTGTTAAAAAATCTTTTGTACGAGCTAATAAACTTGACATATATCCCTCAACTGCCGGGGATGAAGCTGTCAAGTATTTTTATGGCATAAAGCATACAATAAAAAATAATGATTATTCAACCCCTTCTATTAGTTCACTTGCTCCCTATATGTTGGCTATTTTGTTCAAATTTTCAATCGTTAGTCAAATACTTTCTATCCATCCACTCAAGTTCAAATAAATTTTTTTCCAACCTGTAGCAGATGACAATTGATGTTCATACAGTCTTTTCAAATAATATTTTATCAATGAAATTTAATGAAGTAATTTTAGTTTTACATGGCAGAAAACCTTTTAAAAAAGGGGCAAGTTATGCAATTCAGTTATTTCGTCCCATTTTGCTTAAAGTGATAACATGATTTCATACAGCAGCTGATTTTATGTTATAGGTTATGTGGTAGAACCGCTGTTTTAACACATAGGCTACGTTACTTTATTTATAACAATTGTAATTATTTAATAAAAAAGCAACTAGAATAAATTGTTTCTTTTTTTACCTAAGTAGAAATCGACTTTAAAAAAAATGTTTGTTTATAATACTTGTTTTTTTTTACTCATAGGACGAAATTTCCTTAAAATAATAACACAATGGTATTGCCAACAGCATGACCTTCCCAGGATATCTAAATACTTTAAAATGTCCGTTACGGTACAAATGCATACAACCCAGTACTGGAAATTACCTTAACCAACTGCTTTTAAAAAGTAAATATTCCAAAATATATATATATATATATATATATATATATATAAACAGAAATATATGGCCTAAATTCATTTTTAGTTTGTTTCTATCTCAGTATGGAGTAGACATAGAGTTCTAACGACCCCATTTCTGCTAGAATTGGTCTTGCAGAACGTCGTGAAGGTTAGCTAGGGAAAAGGCAGCGGTAGAGTGGGGACGGCCGCGGCTGGAGGGGTAACGAATATCTGTATAGCAGCTAGTATAGGTCAAATTTTATAAGCTGTCACTTGGCTCTTACGTAGAAATTATGTATTAGGCATCTAGAAAACATCAGGAACTGTCGTCATCCCTCATCGCGGCCTAGCAGTCCCAACCCTTAGACAATCCTATTAGCACGCTTCCGTGAACGCCCTATTTACATTTGTTGTTATTTTTACTAGATATTAAAAAGTAATAATAAGTAGCAAAATAATGAGTGAACCCTATGAGTCAGCGGAAATTTAAGGATCAATGTTTCTGAAAATGACCATACACAAACATTACATCTAAATCACTTATGATCCATGCAATCTGACGAATAGTCTAATAATAAAAAAAATACTTCTAAATCCTAAACCTATTCATCTATACAATCTAACGAAGAGTTTAATAAAGAAGAGAAATTACATCGAAATTACCTGTGATCTATGCAATATGATTAATTGTTTAAGAAAAAATTGATTAATGAAAGCATATTGAAAATCGCGTGATAATTGTTTCATGCACATTATTTTATTTGTAATTTAAATGCCCTAAATTATTTCGTAAAATTACCCTCTCCAAACATAATGGTTTTTCGAAAGTTACAAATAATAAACACGTGTCCATGCTGGCAATAAGGTAACATTCCACGCCTTCACGTGCAAGACACGCACCCTAATATGTAGATAAGTTATAAAACGAAATGACAGTTTGCGTGCGTGCGTGCGTTCGCTCCTTGAGGAACAGTTTCGTGTAAATTGATGTCTTTATAGAACCTCGTCACGCACCCGCATACGTCTAAACATTCCTCTTACCGCGTTACTAATACAACCTTAGAAATGCTCTGTAACTTGTACCTTGAATAAAATGCAACCTATGTAATTTTCTAATACATATATCTTTGGATTTAGTGACTCTGTCTATTCTATTGAGTTGTACTACAGTAGGTATATGTTTAGAGGTGCGGCGCGCTTGTGAGTGAGCTGTATTATAGTATATGTGGGGACGTGCGGCGCGCTTGTGAGTGAGCTGTATCATAGTATATGTGGGGACGTGCGGCGCGCTTGTGAGTGAGCTGTATCATAGTATATGTGGGGACGTGCGGCGCGCTTGTGAGTGAGCTGTATCATAGTATATGTGGGGACGTGCGGCGCGCTTGTGAGTGAGCTGTATCATAGTATATGTGGGGATGTGCGGCGCGCTTGTGAGTGAGCTGTATTATAGTATATGTGGGAATATTCGACGCGCTTGGGAGTGAGCTGTATTATAGTATATGTGGGGAGGTACGGCTCGCTCTGAGTGAGCTGTATTGTAGTATATGTGGGAAGGTGCGGCGCGCTTGGGATTGAACTGTATTATAGTATATGTGGGTACGTGCGGCGCGCTTGTGAGTGAGCTGTATCATAGTATATGTGGAGATGTGCGGCGCGCTTGTGAGTGAGCTGTATTATAGTATATGTGGTAATATTCGACGCGCTTGGGAGTGAGCTGTATTATAGTATATGTGGGGACGTGCGGCTCGCTTGTGAGTGAGCTGTATTATAGTATATGTGGGGAGGTACGGCTCGCTCTGAGTGAGCTGTATTGTAGTATATGTGGGAAGGTGCGGCGCGCTTGGGATTGAACTGTATTATAGTATATGTGGGGACGTGCGGCGCGCTTGTGAGTGAGCTGTATTATAGTATATGTGGGAATATTCGACGCGCTTGGGAGTGAGCTGTATTATAGTATATGTGGGGATGTACGGCTCGCTCTGAGTGAGCTGTATTGTAGTATATGTGGGAAGGTGCGGCGCGCTTGGGATTGAACTGTATTATAGTATATGTGGGTACGTGCGGCGCGCTTGTGAGTGAGCTGTATCATAGTATATGTGGAGATGTGCGGCGCGCTTGTGAGTGAGCTGTATTATAGTATATGTGGTAATATTCGACGCGCTTGGGAGTGAGCTGTATTATAGTATATGTGGGGACGTGCGGCTCGCTTGTGAGTGAGCTGTATTATAGTATATGTGGAGAGGTACGGCTCGCTCTGAGTGAGCTGTATTGTAGTATATGTGGGAAGGTGCGGCGCGCTTGGGATTGAACTGTATTATAGTATATGTGGGGACGTGCGGCGCGCTTGTGAGTGAGCTGTATTATAGTATATGTGAGGACGTGCGGCGCGCTTGTGAGTGAGCTGTATCATAGTATATGTGGGGACGTGCGGCGCGCTTGTGAGTGAGCTGTATCATAGTATATGTGGGGACGTGCGGCGCGCTTGGGAGTGAGCTGTATTATAGTATATGTGGGGACGTGCGGCGCGCTTGTGAGTGAGCTGTATTATAGTATATGTGGGGAGGTACGGCTCGCTCTGAGTGAGCTGTATTGTAGTATATGTGGGAAGGTGTGGCGCGCTTGGGATTGAACTGTATTATAGTATGTGTGGGGACGTGCGGCGCGCTTGTGAGTGAGCTGTATTATAGTAGAATGTGGGAAGGTGCGGCGCGCTTGTGAGTCTAACACTATCGCGAATTTTGATCCATTTTGTAATTTTTCATTTGTTACTTCTTAGAAACTTTGTTGCATAAGCAATTTGACAGTTTAGGGATTAATATCAAACGTACCCAACTCCCCACAAATACCCCATTGCAGAATGGGAATAAAGTAGGAGAAAAACTTGCAATTACAGGAATGTTACTGAATATCTTTCTGCTTAAAATAATTACTTTATTTAAACAATAGAGAAACATTTTTGAACAGTTTGAAAATATTTCGTGTCTGTCGTCTCGTAAACACAATATTGAGTGTAAACAATTGCTGGATAAACGTGACACTATACGATCCCGTGACTGTCACACCACGCAGCCGGCGCATTATCATCAGGAGTGATAAGTGTTGTCATTAAACTGACATAACACGACGCAACGTCTGGCCACCTACACACAACGTACCTGAACACAATCAGTTTTGTTTTTTAGGTATTGAATCAAACAATCAAAATATCGTAGTGTAACATTTTAATATAACAATTAATATTATTGACTGGCTAAACATACTCTATAACGTCATGTTATGTAACGCAATCAGAGCAGAAAAAATGAAAATCTTTCAAATAAATGCAGGTTTTCCACGCTACAAAACCAAACATTCTCGAAGTAATTGCATTGAAAATAAAACGAGAAACGTGAATTATTTTCGTTTTGGCCGCCCAATTATACAAAATAAACATTTAAGTAAAACCAATGCCAATTTGGGGAGGGGGATAAACTACTGTCGAATCTGAGGCAAAAATATCGATGCCTTCTGCATTGAAAACGTGAGTATCTAAGTGACCTCTTTAGGCAGCCCACTTATGTCTTTTGCGTCCATTATAGTGAGCATACTTTTATCGTGAATGATAATATTGTTGAAACTCTCAAAGTCAACAGATTAATTCATATAAGAAAAATTCAAGGCAATTCCTACTGAGGTCAAAAAATGTATCTTAGTTACTTTTAATTTATAATTGCAATCAATATAGATATGTAATACACATGTCAGAATCACAATATTCAGTGGAAAGTAAATTTCCTTGCAATTTTTCATTTCCCTCTCTATACAGTATACGGTATTTGACTATTTTTTTCCAACTATTTATTCGCTTTTTTATTTGTTTATAGTTTATGAAACCGATGGTGGTATACAATTTCTCATTCTATCCTTAACTGATTTATAGCTATGAGAAAGTTGCCTTAGTACCAAAGTGCTGGATATTAAACATGTGGTCATTCAGTTCAAATCCAACTAAGGTATTAACTTTTTAAAATTTAATTAATGAATAAATATTTGCACAAAAATTGTAATAACAGCAAGTGTCATCCACTAGAGGTTAACAAAATGTATTCGAACTTGATTGGATGAATAAAACCGTATTTTATTAACGATTGAAAATTTGTACAAGATATAAATAAGGGAAGTGTGAGGTAATAGAATGAATTAAAAAGTAGTCAATGTTTTGCTTGCAAGCCCCTTTTTCAAGACGTTCAGTACGTCTTTTGTATCGTGTTTGACGACCGAACCTTTGAAGTGTTTATTCTTCAGCACTCACTCCACATAAACTCGTACGTTGTAATCAGAGATGTTGTACACTCTCCCAAATTGGCCTACCGCAACACAAAGAAGGCAAGAGGGGTTATTTCTAGCTCGGTAAAAAACCGAAAGTGAACAATACTTTTTGGGGGCTTTAAATCAATAAATACAGCCGTTCAGAGCCGTTTGAATGGCATACGTGCTCGTCTTTTTTTGTTGCCCGGAAATTTGTTCTCTTGAAAACATAGACCAGATGTTTAAAATTACGTCACAATTAAATAATTCAGTGTTCCTTTAACTGTGGTACGCTTACCCCTTAGGGACAAGCCTTAGCTAATCGAATTTTTTAAAACATACTTACTTTACTTTAGCCAATACCCGCACTTGGCTGTAGAGCCATTCAGCGTCGAGCCTCCCAGTAATGACCGATTCTAGACAGCTGGTCGTCCAGCTCAGGACAGGTTGAAATGAGGTCCCCATTCATGATACCATCGAGACAGAGCGGGCACGTATCGGATTCCGGGATAGAGATAGAGATAGTAGTGCCCCGTCAGTATTCGAAAGTCAGCCACGGCAGTTCCCCTATCGCTTGTAGGCACCAGAGGACCACGACTGCTAAGGGATGCCCAGTGTTTCCCTCTGCTGGCTTCTTCGTGCCTTTGTTTCATTGAGTGTTTCAGGATTGTACCGATAAGGTGTTTGGCAGAGGTGAGACTGGCTTCTGCGTATGGTTGTTTGCATCTGTGCTCCATTTTTTACTAGGTCGTCTGATCTTTCGTTGCCTGTGATGCCAACGTGACTTAGGATTCCCTGAAGGCTAATTGACCATTTATTTTGCAAAATATGTGAGATTGCTTCTCGGCAGTGGAATATATTAGAACAGTCTGTTGAAGAATTGTCGGCTGTTGCAATTATGACGGCTTGGGTGGAAACAGCTCGATGGTGGTTCGTTGCTAGGTGATGAGCACCAAGCGTCTCTGCGACCAGTCGCAGATAATTTTGATAATTCCCCATCAAAATTACTTGCGTTTGCCCCAACGCCCTGGCTGATTTCAAACAGCTAGGAGAAAGTTCCAGCGCCAGCGCCAATGGGAAAAAGTTTAGATCCATCGGTGTAGACGTGCAGCCAGTCTGGTTCAGGATTAAAGTGTGGATTGTCTCAGGGGTAGAAATCTTTAGTTCTTCTGGGAGTACAAGATGCTGAGGGGGGGTCCTAAAGTTTAGTAACGATAATCTTTTGAGAGGCATGGCAACAGTCGACCTGTTGATAGTTTTGAGCGGGGTTGGGTTTGATTAACCAATGTTATACTTTCTTCTCAATTTTTCAGCATGTTGTAGTGAGCTTAGCTGGGTTTTCAGTCTCTGTGCAGCCTTTCTATCATTAGTCCAGTATTGGTGATTTACTCTTCTTAAACGTTCCCAAAATTTAAGGTTAGTTTTACGCCCCCTACTTGTAATGGTTCTACGCAGGTTTGCATTTCCATTTCACAAATGGGTCGCATTCACACGGTCGCAACGTTACACAACGTTACACAACGTTCACACCGTTACACAACGTTCACACGTTCACAACGTAACACAACGTTCACAACGTTACACAACGTTCACAACGTTACACAACGTTCACACATTCACAACGTTACACAACGTTCACACGTTCGCAACATTACACAACGTTCACACGTTCACAACGTTACACAACGTTCACAACGTAACACAACGTTCACAACGTTACACAGCGTTCACAACGTTACACAACGTTCACAATGTTATACAATGTTCACAACGTTACACAACGTAACACAACGTTCACAACGTTACACAACGTTCACAACGTTCACAACGTTACACAACGTTCACAACGTTCACAACGTTACACAACGTTCACAACGTTACACAACGTTCACAATGTTACACAACGTTCACAACGTTACACAACGTAACACAACGTTCACAACGTTACACAACGTTCACAACGTTACACAACGTTCACAACGTTACACAACGTTACACAGCGTTCACAACGTTACACAACGTTCACAATGTTACACAACGTTCACAACGTTACACAACGTAACACAACGTTACACAACGTTCACACGTTCACAACGTTACACAACGTTCACACGTTCACAACGTTACACAACATTCAAACGTTCACAACGTTACACAACGTTCACAACGATAAAAAAAATGGTATAGGATACACTTGATTACTAATAACCAAAAGAGGGTACGTTGTTAAAAACAAGTGCAGAGAACCTCGGGGTACCAGACTGGTCTGGGTTGTGTGATTCCTTAATGACAATAAATCATCAATAATAATAAGAATAATTACGGCCACTAAAATAAGAATAATACACTTCACAATACAAGAAAACCATAACAAACCTAAACGATAGTTTCATAAATTATAAGATAATGCTTGAAGAGTAATTAAAGAAAAGTGCTTCGAAATCAAAAAATACCATCGTTGTTAACAATTATATCGATGTATAAATAATTTTCAGCCTTCAGTCGACAGACCACACCGAAACAATGGTCTCTGAGGTCAGTTTATTCACTCAGATATACTCTAATATGCACACGGACAACACGCATATCTGAAATGTGCTCCTAAATGAGCATTTCAGATCAATCAAGTGAAAAATATATAGTACGGCTCATTTTACACGAGAAAGATTTTTGTATTTTCATTTTACATTTTTTGTACGCTTAGACGTTTCTAAGTATTTTTATTCTTACTCAGTTGTGTTCGTCTATTTTTTACAATTTTCCTCGCGTCTCTTCCAGACAGTAGCTTTACATTCTACTACAACAAATCGATATTAACAACAAAAATTAGTGTCACTAACAGCCGAAATGATTAAAATAGTCTGACAGCCAAATATTGCCCCCGTTCAATTTGAGGCAACACTCGTCGATTCTTGAAGGTTTTGCATCACTAAAACTACAGCTGATTCAGTTTCAGTACTGTTTATTTTGGAGCATTCGGTACAATAAAAATCTAGTTATCAGATTTTTAAAATAAGTTATAATATACGACTGTAGTAGTAACTTATAATAAGATACATACAGACTGTTGGCTTATCTTTTATAAGAGTAGCAATTTCTATTTAATATTACACTTTAGAAGTAGGTAGCTTTATGTAATGAAGTATGCTATGTGAGACACACTGGTTCATGATAATAAATACTGCAATTCAAATGCAAATAGGAGCAGAATAGCGTAATTATAATCAATAAACCATTATAAGCCTTCAGCTACAAAGTAGAAAGGCTACACAACCTTTATAACACAATTAGCATCATCAGAGTTTATAACTGTTTATTAATGTTCCAGTTATAAAAGCAAGAATTTATGCTTAATATTAAACATTAAACACAGTCAAAGGGAAGTATGCTATCAGATGCACCGACTGTTGATGATGGATGCTGCAATAAGCCCAGTAAGACTGTTATAATAGTCTTATTAATTTATGTGTATATTTTATTAAAGGTTTTAATATTTTAAGCCAAGAAAATAAACAGTTGTTAACAAAAGCATCCACTTCCTTATAAAAAAGTAATTTACGAAATGAGGAATAGAGAAGTGGTGGTTGGGACGGCCAGCTGAATGCTGGTTCCAAAACAAAGCGCACCCCCGAATTATGCGGGAAGGGTCCGACCCTCGCCAGTTGATCGATACCGCGCCCTAGGTCCTGGCTGTCTCTTCGCTTGGGAAAGGTAAGTGTTAATCCCAAACTGCATCGTCGTAAAACACTTCTGGCTTTTATGGCCGTAGTCGAACTAAAACCAAATGTCGCAGCGGGATTTACACCAAGTCGAAGAAAGCGCCTATATGCTGTTAAACACGTAGGCCAAAATCTTTTATTCAAGCGAGACGATTAGGCCTAGCTTTAACACAATACCACGATAAATTCGTGGTTGCGGAGATAGTACGTACAACGAATTTTAAGCTTTCCCAAATATTCAAAGTATCAAATGGAGGTTTCAGTCATTACAGAACACTCGATCCAAAACAAAATTCGTTGAAGAAAAATGTATGTAGTTTTTTATGTGAAAAATTTATTTCAAAACATTATATTTACAAGGGTAAATTTACATACGCAACTAAACTCAATCCTTACTAATACATGACTTACTCATGAATACTCGACAGACTAGTTTTGGCGTTATCATTAGTGATAGACTTACAAAAACTAACTGAATGTAACACCGACGTAGGAACTAGTTCGTTGAGTGAACTATTTATAAGTGAAAATTAAGTGTTAGTCACTGATGTGTTTACCTTTGTTTTTGATTGATCTCACTAGCTATGGTCTAATTAATAACGTGTAATTTCACAAAAATTGTTTAAAGTCAATTCCTCTCAGGTCAACAAATAATTAAAATTATACATAAATAAAGTAACATAACCTATACGTAAAAACAGCTGTTCTACAATCACATGTTATCACTTATTTTAAACCAAATAGGACGAAATAACTATATAGTATACCTTGTCCCTTTTATGAAAGGTTTTTCTGCCATGTAAAACTAAAATGTATTCATTAAATTTGATTACCGATTCAATATTTGGAAAAAAACTGTATTAACATCAAGTATCATCCACTATAAGTTCCAAAAAAGTGTATTTGAACTTGAGTGGATTCATAAATAAAGGATTATTAAGGAGAATTTAATAAAAGTATTATAAATATAAATATAAGGGTGTGAACTAAAAGTCAAACTTTACACTTAGCTGCGATAATCAAACTTAATTCTAAAGTAAAGCCAACCTTTACAGTCAGCTGCGATAATTAAACTTTACGCTACAGTAAAGTCAAACCTTACAGTCAGCTGCGATAATTAAACTTTACGCTACAGTAAAGTCAAACCATGCGTTCAGCTGCGATAATTAAACTTTACGCTACAGTATGGTCAAACTTTACAGTTAGCTGGGAGAATTAAAGTTTACGCTAGAGTAAAGTCATACTTTACAGTTAGCCGTGATAATTAAACTATAGGCTAAAGTAAAGGCAAACTTTACAGTTAGTTGTGTTAAATAAATTCTACGCTACATTAAGGTCAAACTTTACAGTTAACAGCGATAACTAAACTTTATGCTACAGTAAGGTCAAACTTTACAGTTAGCTGCGATAATCAAACTTTACGCTACATTAAAGTCAAACCTTACAGTCAGCTGCGATAATAAAACTTTACTCTAAAGTAAAGTCGAACTTTGCACTTAACTGCGAGAATTAACCTTTACGATAAAGTGAAGTCAAATATTTCAGTTAACTGCGTTAATTAAACTCGGAAGTGTTACAAAGAATTTGACAAATGTGTTAAAATTCTAGTCCAATGTGGGAGAGATATTGTGATTTCGTTAAAACTGCGATAGCTAGTGATAAAATAAATTAAATAAAAAGTAAACTAGAAAATAAACTAAATTTAATTATGATAAAGGAATTTTAAAGAAAACTTTGAATAAATGTAGCATGTTTGCATTGTTTGAGAAGTTGTGTGTACTGTAGGCTATACGTGCACCAGACTGCCTAGCATGCAGGCCAAGCATGGGACCAACACAATGTAAGTGATATTAATGCGTGATTGAAGCTATGATCGGCTCTTATATCTCGAGGAGGCATAAAAACATTATTACGGCTGACTGCCGGGTACGTGGACACCAGCTAGCTGGGCGATATCAGCAAAGTTATTACGGGCAGGCTACTAAACTACCGACAGAAGGTTTACTTTACACTTCCACCCCATGACGGCGTTACATGGCTTCCAACATGTGACCGTAAACTTGATTGGGCATTAAAGTAAAACAAATTCGTTCAATATACTCTAAAAAGAAATATTTGCATCGATATATTTTTAAAATATTTAGAATAGCGGTAAGTTCGTAGAAAAACATTGTGGGATATGGGAAGGAGGTTCGTGACATTGTGTGTATACGGCCGCGTGCGTAAAGTAGACTTTGACTACTGTCAACCCGTTATCCTGCATTCCAAGGAGGATAAAGAAAGGGTAGCAGGAGAAGGTAAAACCAATTGCGCAGCCAGATACTCCCTCTTTTATTGACAATTAGGGCTGGAAGTTATTTTATACTCCAAATCGAAATTTAAAAAAAAAACATTTTACCCCAATCTAATCCCTAATTACGATTAAAATTAGACAAAGATGGAGGAAATGAGTTAATGAAATTTGTTTTTAATAAAAATATAAAGAATATTTAATGGATATTAAATTAAAGTACATGTAGGCCTACATGGTGGTATTTATTAAGAACATCAGGTTAAAGCTTGAAAGAGATTACAAAATCTATCTAGGTACAGTAGCTAGGTTACAACCCGATATACTAAGGTGGAAGCATAAGGGTAAGGATGATCGGGGGAACAGGGACAAAAATACCAAAGGGACACAATGGTACTGGGGGTAAGAGATGGTCCGTATTTTGCTATTCCCCCTATTAGCTCACACTCCCAGATGTCTTGTACAAATTTTCTACCGTTAATAAAATACGTTTTCATTCATCCAATCAAGTTCAAATACATTTATTTTAACATATAGTGGATGACAATTGATGTTAATACAGTTTTTCTGAAATATTTATTATACAATATCAAGAGCACAGTGGTACAATATATTACAATGAAAATATTGGAAGGAACCCCAATACCACAAAAATAATAAAAGATAACAAATAAAACTAGTTACTTAAGATTAAACCATTATGTACATTTCAATGATCATGTCATCATCAGAGGGTCTTATAACAAATTTACTATCAAGGAAACAAGAATTACTCATCTCTCTAGTTTGTAACTTCTTGTTTGCTAGATTGTAATTTTGTAATAAGACCCTCTGATGATGATGACATGGTCATCGAAATGTACATAAGGGTTTAATCTTAAGTAACTTGTTTTATTTGTTATTTTTTTATTATTTTTGTGGTATTGGGGTTCTTTCCAATATTTTCATTGTCAAATATTTATTCTTTAATTAAACTTAATTAGTTCATTTTATTAATTAATTTCTCTTTCTATTTTGCCACTTATTATTGTCATTCTGTCATATATAATAATTGTAAATATTTAATAAAAAGTAACTAGAAAAGTTATATTTCTAATATAAACTAATATTAAATTATAAAAATTTGTGAGGTTTAGGCCGGATTGTTGCCATGGTTACCACACAATATTAAAAATAATGCTCTGGGACTAGACATTAATGAAAAGACAAAAATAAACAAACAAAATTTTAACGTTATCCAACCTTGCTTCACAAACGAACAATATGAAAGGAAAGCGAAAATAAACAACAACACAATACAGCCGACGAAATGAAAGAAAGCGTATAAACCGTAACAAACAAACAAAATAGTCTAACAACATACATAAAAAAGAAAATAGAAAATTGCAAGGAAATTCGATTTCTATTTAGCCACTTAATATTGTTATTCTGACATATGTATATGCATATTTATATTAATTGTAATTATAAAATAAAAAGACATTAAAATAAAATTTTTCTTTGTTGGTTTAGTAGGAATTGACTTTTTTTAAATTTTAAGTTACTTGTTTCACTTAATTCTACTACAAATACTAGAGAATTGCAAGGAAATTCGCTTTCTATTTTCCCAATTAATATTGTTATTCCGAGATATGTATATACATATTTATAATATTCAAAATTAAAAATTAAAAAAACATTTTCTTTGACGATCTAAGTAGGAATTGACTTTAGAAAAATTTATATTTATTGTTTCAAAATTACAAATGAGAATGTTAAATAAATTTAAACAATGTTTAATGTAAATTCTCTCACTGAAATATGAAATAGGTGTATAAAGATACAAAATAGAACTGTCAGAGTCAAAGATCACGTCATGTTCTAATTATATATATATATGTATATATATAATTTCGATGCATAACGTTCTGAGCCGTTATTCGACTTTCAGTTTCCATTCTCTTCTGTTCATCCCTAAGTTCTCGGAAAGTTTCCTTTCTTGCATTACTTTTTCAATGCCTTCTCACCAAGGTCTTCTAGCTCGTCCTCTTTTTCTTCGCCCATTAGAACTCCTTTTTATTACTAGCTTCGGTATTCTTCTTTTCTCCATTCTTTGTACGTGTCCATAATATTTTAGCTGTTTTGTTTTTATGTCCCCTACGATTGTATTTGGCCTTTTCGTTATCTTTCTTGACTTTTCAGCTGCCCGCCTCAAAAAGACCATCTCTCTCGCAATCAATATCTTCTCGTCCTTCTGCCTTAATTTCCATACTTCGCTGCTACTCGTGACTATAGCTTTTGTATCGTATAGTTCTATACGTCGTTTATTGCCTTTCAATATGGGTTGGTACCATAGGAACCCATTTAGTTGGTAAATGGCTCACCTATACTATGCCTCCGCTCATCCTATACTATACCTCCGCTCATCCTATACCATTCCTCCGTTCATCCTATACTATACCTCCGTTCATCCTATACTATATACCTCCACTCATCCTATACTATACCTCCGCTCATCCTATACTATACCTCCGCTCATCCAATACTATACCTCCGCTCATCCTATACCATACCTCCGTTCATCCTATACTATACCTCCGTTCATCCTATACTATACCTCCACTCATCCTATACTATACCTCCGTTTATCCTATACTATACCTCCGCTCATCCTATACCATACCTCCGTTCATTCTATACTATACCTTCGTTCATCCTATACTATACCTTCACTCATCCTATACTATACCTCCGTTCACTCTATACTATACCTCCGTTCATCATATACTATATCTTCACTCATCCTATACTATACCTCCGTTCATCCTATACTATACCTTCACTCATCCTATACTATACCTCCGTTCATCCTATACTATACCTTCACTCATCCTATACTATACCTCCGTTCATTCTATACTATACCTTCGTTCATCCTATACTATAGCTCCAGTCATCCTATACTATACCTTCACTCATCCTATACTATACCTCCGTTCATTCTATACTATACCTCCGCTCATCCTATACTATAGCTCCAGTCATCCTATACTATACCTTCACTCATCCTATACTATACCTCCGTTCATCCTATACTATACCTTCACTCATCCTATACCATACCTCCGTTCATTCTATACTATACCTTCGTTCATCCTATACTATACCTTCACTCATCCTATACCATACCTCCGTTCATCCTATACTATACCTTCACTCATCCTATACTATACCTCCGTTCATTCTATACTATACCTTCGTTCATCCTATACTATAGCTCCAGTCATCCTATACTATACCTTCACTCATCCTATACTATACCTCCGTTCATTCTATACTATACCTCCACTCATCCTATACTATAGCTCCAGTCATCCTATACTATACCTTCACTCATCCTATTCTATACCTCCGTTCATCCTATACTATACCTTCACTCATCCTATACCATACCTCCGTTCATTCTATACTATACCTTCGTTCATCCTATACTATACATTCCCTCATCCTATACCATACCTCCGTTCATTCTATACTATACCTTCGTTCATCCTATACTATACCTTCACTCATCCTATACTATACCTCCGTTCATCCTATACTATACCTCCGCTCATCCTATACTACACCTCCGTTCATCCTATACTATACCTCCGCTCATCCTATACTATAGCTCCAGTCATCTTATACTATACCTCCGTTCATCCTATACTATACCTCCGCTCATCCTATACTATAGCTCCAGTCATCCTATACTATACCTCCACTCATCCTATACTATAGCTCCAGTCATCTTATACTATACCTCCGTTCATCCTATACTATAGCTCCAGTCATCTTATACTATACCTCCGTTCATCCTATACTATACCTCCGCTCATCCTATAATATAGCTCCAGTCATCCTATACTATACCTCCGTTCATCCTATACTATACCTCCGTTCATCCTATACTATACCTCCGCTCATTCTATACTATAGCTCCAATCATCCTATACTATACCTCCACTCATCCTATACTATAGCTCCAGTCATCTTATACTATACCTCCGTTCACCTATACTATGCCTCCGCTCATCCTATACTATAGCTCTAGTCATCCTATACTTGACCTCTATTCATCCTATACTATACCTCCGCTCATCCTATACTATAGCTCTAGTCATCTTATACTATACCTCCGCTCATCCTATACCATACCTCCGTTCATCCTATACTATACCTCCACTCATCCTATACTATACCTCCGCTCATCCTATACTATACCTCCGCCCATCCAATACTATCCCTCCGCTAATACTATACTATACCTCCGTTCATCCTATACTATACCTCCACTCATCCTATACTATACCTCCGCTCATCCTATACCATACCTCCGTTCATTCTATACTATACCTTCGTTCATCCTATACTATACCTTCAGTCATCCTATACTATACCTCCGTTCATCCTATACTATACATCCGCTCATCCTATAATACACCTCCGTTCATCCTATACTATCCCTCCGCTCATCCTATACTATACATCCGCTCATCCTATACTATACCTCCGCTCATCCTATACTATACCTCCGCCCATCCAATACTATCCCTCCGCTCATCCTATACCATACCTCAGTTCATCCTATACTATACCTCCACTCATCCTATACTATACCTCCGTTCATCCTATACAGTACCTCCGCTCATCCTATACCATACCTCCGTTCATCCTATACTATACCTTCAGTCATCCTATACTATACCTCCGTTCATCCTATACTATACCTTCACTCATCCTATACTATACCTCCGTTCATCCTATACTATACCTTCACTCATCCTATACTATACCTCCGTTCATTCTATACTATACCTTCGTTCATCCCATACTATACCTTCACTCATCCTATACTATACCTCCGTTCATCCTATACTATACCTTCCGTCATCCTATACCATACCTCCGTTCATTCTATACTATACCTTCGTTCATCCTATACTATACCTTCACTCATCCTATACTATACCTCCGCTCATCCTATACTACACCTCCGTTCATCCTATACTATACCTCCGCTCATCCTATACTATAGCTCCAGTCATCTTATACTATACCTCCGTTCATCCTATACTATACCTCCGCTCATCCTATACTATAGCTCCAGTCATCCTATACTATACCTACACTCATCCTAAACTATAGCTCCAGTCATCTTATACTATACCTCCGTTCATCCTATACTATAGCTCCAGTCATCTTATACTATAACTCCGTTCATCCTATACTATACCTCCGCTCATCCTATAATATAGCTCCAGTCATCCTATACTATACCTCCGTTCATCCTATACTATACCTCCGCTCATTCTATACTATAGCTCCAATCATCCTATACTATACCTCCGCTCATCCTATACTATACCTCTGTTCATCCTATACTATACCTCCGCTCATCCTATACTATAGCTCCAGTCATCTTATACTATACCTCCTTTCACCTATACTATGCCTCCGCTCATCCTATACTATAGCTCTAGTCATCCTATACTATACCTCTGTTCATCCTATACTATACCTCCGCTCGTCCTATCCTATAGCTCTAGTCATCCTATACTATACCTCCACTCATCCTATACTATACCTCCGCTCATCCTATACTATACCTCCGCCCATCCAATACTATCCCTCCGCTAATACTATACTATACCTCCGTTCATCCTATACTATACCTCCACTCATCCTATACTATACCTCCGTTCATCCTATACAGTACCTCCGCTCATCCTATACCATACCTCCGTTCATTCTATACTATACCTTCGTTCATCCTATACTATACCTTCAGTCATCCTATACTATACCTCCGTTCATCCTTAACTATACATCCGCTCATCCTATAATACACCTCCGTTCATCCTATACTATCCCTCCGCTCATCCTATACTATACATCCGATCATCCTATACTATACCTCCGCTCATCCTATACCATACCTCCGCCCATCCAATACTATCCCTCCGCTCATCCTATACCATACCTCAGTTCATCCTATACTATACCTCCACTCATCCTATACTATACCTCCGTTCATCATATACAGTACCTCCGCTCATTCTATACCATACCTCCGTTCATTCTATACTATACCTTCGTTCATCCTATACTATACCCTCAGTCATCCTATACTATACCTCCGTTCATCCTATACTATACATCCGCTCATCCTATACTACACCTCCGTTCATCCTATACTATACCTCCGCTCATCCTATATTATAGCTCCAGTCATCTTATACTATACCTCCGTTCATCCTATACTATACCTCCTCTCATCCTATACTATAGCTCCACTCATCCAATACTATACCTCCGATCATCCTATACCATACCTCCGTTCATCCTATACTATACCTCCGTTCATCCTATACTATACCTCCACTCATCCTATACTATACCTCCGTTCATAATATACTATACCTCCGCTCATCCTATACCATACCTCCGTTCATTCTATACTATACCTTCGTTCATCCTATGCTATACCTTCACTCATCCTATACTATACCTCCGTTCATCCTATACTATACCTACGCTCATCCTATACTACACCTCCGTTCATCCTATACTATACCTCCGCTCATCCTATACTATAGCTCCAGTCATCTTATACTATACCTCCGTTCATCCTATACTATACCTCCGCTCATCCTATACTATAGCTTCAGTTATCCTATACTATACCTCCGCTCATCCTATACTATAGCTCCAGTCATCTTATACTATACCTCCGTTCATCCTATACTATAGCTCCAGTCATCTTATACTATACCTTCGTTCATTCTATACACTACCTCCGCTCATCCTATACTATAGCTCCAGTCATCCTATATTATACCTCCGCTCATCCTATACTATACCTCTGTTCATCCTATACTATACCTCCGCTCATCCTATACTATAGCTCCAGTCATCTTATACCATACCTCCGTTCATCCTATACTATACCTCCACTCATCCTATACTATACCTCCGCTCATCCTATACTATACCTCCGTTCATCCTATACTATACCTCCGTTCATCCTATACTATACCTCCGTTCTTCCTATACTATACCTCCACTCATCCTATATTATACCTCCGCCCATCCAATACTATACCTCCGCTCATCCTATACCATACCTCCGTTCATCCTATACTATACCTCCGCTCATCCTATACTATAGCTCCAGTTATCCTATACTATACCTCCGCTCATCCTATACTATAGCTCCAGTCATCTTATACTATACCTCCGTTCATCCTATACTATAGCTCCAGTCATCTTATACTATACCTCCGTTCATTCTATACACTACCTCCGCTCATCCTATACTATAGCTCCAGTCATCCTATATTATACCTCCGCTCATCCTATACTATACCTCTGTTCATCCTATACTATACCTCCGCTCATCCTATACTATAGCTCCAGTCATCTTATACTATACCTCCGTTCATCCTATACTATACCTCCGTTCATCCTATACTATACCTCCGTTCATCCTATACTATACCTCCGTTCTTCCTATACTATACCTCCACTCATCCTATATTATACCTCCGCCCATCCAATACTATACCTCCGCTCATCCTATACCATACCTCCGTTCATCCTATACTATACCTCCGTTCATCCTATACTATACCTCCACTCATCCTATACTATACCTCCGTTCATCCTATACTATACCTCCGCTCATCCTGTACCATACCTCCGCTCATCCTATACTATAGCTCCAGTCATCTTATACTTTACCTCTGTTCATCCTATACTATGCCTCCGCTCATCCTATACTACAGCTCCAGTCATCCTATACTATACCTCCGTTCATCCTATACTATACCTCCACTCATCCTATACTATACCTCCACTCATCCTATACTATACCTCCGTTCATCCTATACAGGACCTCCGCTCATTCTATACCATACCTCCGTTCATTCTATACTATACCTTCGTTCATCCTATACTATACCTTCAGTCATCCTATACCATACCTCCGTTCATCCTATACTATACATCCGCTCATCCTATACTACACCTCCGTTCATCCTATACTATACCTCCGCTCATCCTATATTATAGCTCCAGTCATCTTATACTATACCTCCGTTCATCCTATACTATACCTCCTCTCATCCTATACTATAGCTCCACTCATCCAATACTATACCTCCGATCATCCTATACCATACCTCCGTTCATCCTATACTATACCTCCGTTCATCCTATACTATACCTCCACTCATCCTATACTATACCTCCGTTCATAATATACTATACCTCCGCTCATCCTATACCATACCTCCGTTCATTCTATACTATACCTTCGTTCATCCTATGCTATACCTTCACTCATCCTATACTATACCTCCGTTCATCCTATACTATACCTACGCTCATCCTATACTACACCTCCGTTCATCCTATACTATACCTCCGCTCATCCTATACTATAGCTCCAGTCATCTTATACTATACCTCCGTTCATCCTATACTATACCTCCGCTCATCCTATACTATAGCTCCAGTTATCCTATACTATACCTCCGCTCATCCTATACTATAGCTCCAGTCATCTTATACTATACCTCCGTTCATCCTATACTATTGCTCCAGTCATCTTATACTATACCTCCGTTCATTCTATACACTACCTCCGCTCATCCTATACTATAGCTCCAGTCATCCTATATTATACCTCCGCTCATCCTATACTATACCTCTGTTCATCCTATACTATACCTCCGCTCATCCTATACTATAGCTCCAGTCATCTTATACTATACCTCCGTTCATCCTATACTATACCTCCACTCATCCTATACTATACCTCCGCTCATCCTATACTATACCTCCGTTCATCCTATACTATACCTCCGTTCATCCTATACTATACCTCCGTTCTTCCTATACTATACCTCCACTCATCCTATATTATACCTCCGCCCATCCAATACTATACCTCCGCTCATCCTATACCATACCTCCGTTCATCCTATACTATACCTCCGTTCATCCTATACTATACCTCCACTCATCCTATACTATACCTCCGTTCATCCTATACTATACCTCCGCTCATCCTGTACCATACCTCCGCTCATCCTATACTATAGCTCCAGTCATCTTATACTTTACCTCTGTTCATCCTATACTATGCCTCCGCTCATCCTATACTATAGCTCCAGTCATCCTATACTATACCTCCGTTCATCCTATACTATACCTCCGCTCATCCTATACTATACCTCCGCTCATCCAATACTATACCTCCGCTCATCCTATACCATACCTCCGTTCATCCTATACTATACCTCCGTTTATCCTTTACTATACCTCCACTCATCCTATACTATACCTCCGTTCATCCTATACTATACCTCCGCTCATCCTGTACCATACCTCCGTTCATTCTATAATATACCTTCGTTCATCCTATACTATAGCTCCAGTCATCCTATACTATACCTTCACTCATCCTATACTATACCTCCATTCATTCTATACTATACCTCCGCTCATCCTATACTATACCTCCGTTTATCCTTTACTATACCTCCACTCATTCTATACTATACCTCCGTTCATCCTATACTATACCTCCGCTCATCCTGTACCATACCTCCGTTCATTCTATAATATACCTCCGTTCATCCTATACTATACCTCCGTTTATCCTTTACTATACCTCCACTCATCCTATACTATACCTCCGTTCATCCTATACTATACCTCCGCTCATCCTGTACCATACCTCCGTTCATTCTATAATATACCTTCGTTCATCCTATACTATAGCTCCACTCATCCTATACTATACCTTCGTTTTTCCTACACTATACCTCCGCTCATCCTATACTACACCTCCGTTTATCCTATACTATACCTCCGCTCATCCTATACTATAGCTCCCGTCATCCTATACTATACTTCCGCTCATCCTATACTATAGCTCCAGTTATCTTATACTATAGCTCCAGTCATCTTATACTATACCTCCACTCATCCTATACTATACCTCCGCTCATCCTATACTATACCTCCGCCCATCCAATACTATAGCTCCAGTCATCCTATACTATACCTCCGCTCATCGTATACTATACCTCCGTTCATCCTATACTATACCTCCGCCCATCCTATACTATAGCTCCAGTCATCTTATACTATACTTCCGTTCATCCTATACTATGCCTCCGCTCATCCTATACTATAGCTCCAGTTATCCTATACTATACCTCCGTTCATCCTATACTATATATCCGCTCATCCTATACTATAGCTCCAGTCATCTTATACTATACCTCCGTTCATCCTATACTATACCTCCGTTTATCCTATACTATACCTCCACTCATCTTATACTATACCTCCGTTCATCCTATACTATGCCTCCGCTCATCCTATACTATACCTCCGTTTATCCTTTACTATACCTCCACTCATTCTATACTATACCTCCGTTCATCCTATACTATACCTCCGCTCATCCTGTACCATACCTCCGTTCATTCTATAATATACCTCCGTTCATCCTATACTATACCTCCGTTTATCCTTTACTATACCTCCACTCATCCTATACTATACCTCCGCTCATCCTATACCATACCTCCGTTCATCCTATACTATACCTCCGCTCATCCTTTACTATACCTCCTATATAGAGAGTTTATATAATTACGAATTCATAAAAATATTATTAAATGTTTGTAAGCTCCCTTTATAAGCTCAAACACTGCAGCACGATCAATAGAAACCGTTCCAGCGAAAACCATACAAGTTAGAGAGTCCCCCTGGAGTTTCCTCTTCAGAAAGAGGGATATACTGGGAAATATTTTAGCTCGCGGATAAACTCACACCACATTAACGAGAGCTCTTTTAGAGCTGACGCAATGAGGAAGGCTCCCTTGAGATAATGCTTGCCTGAACACTCTACAAACCCTTCTGTAATTCCATTACTTTCTTCACAAAAATTCATTTCTCTCATTTAACTTCATAATATATTCAGATAATACATGGAAATCAAACCACCATTTAACTAGACAGAATCGTGAGTTAAAATTAGAAATGCTTCTTCCAGGCAGGCATTCAGTAGTGAACGTCATCTGTGAACACCAGCTAGTGACACATTCTCCATCTACGTTTACAGGTTTGACGCTGGCCCAAGCTGGATAGAAGAGGTTATTATCTACAGGCTTGTTGAGTGATGCCAACTGGTCAGATTACCTTACCAATAATGAAGTATAGTGATGGATTAACATTTGAAAGCCAGCTAGTGACACATTCTCCGTGTACGTTTACAGGTTTGACGCTGACCCAAGCTGGATAGAAGATGTTATTATCTACAGGCTTGTTGAGTGATGCCAACTGGTCAGATTACCTAACCGATGATTAAGTATTGTGATGGATTAACATTTGAAAGACAGCTAGTGAAACATTCTCCATGTACGTTTACAGGTTTGACGCTGGCCCAAGCTAGATAGAAGAGGTTATTATCTACAGGCTTGTGACTGTATTTATTGTGCGAATTCATCAGTTGAGGCAGTAACGATTAATTCCTTGTGTTAGTACGATTCTAAAATAACCTTATAGAGTCAAAATAATGTAAAGTTGAAGAAGAAGGACGGTGTTTTCAAGATATATGGACGGAATTATATTTTTTATTCAATATCAAAATAAGGCAACTTGTCTCATTTGCCAAGAAACTGTTGATGTCATGAAAGATTTCAATTTAAAAAGACTTTACTAATCTAAGTATTCAAAAACATATAGGCCCTAGTAGTTTTACAGGCCAACTGAGACAAGACAAAGTAAACTATTTGAAGAAGAATAAGTCAACAAAATCTGTTAAAAAATCCCAGTAAAAACTCTGAATCAATAGTTGAAGTATCTTTCGAAATTTCGAAAATATTAATGAAATATTTATAACCTTTTGCAGATGGAGAATTAGTTAAGGAATGTTTAATGGCCGTAGCTGATATTTTATTTCCAGATAAAAACGAATTAGTTTCAGAGATTAGGCTAAGCCGAATGACACTAGGTCGTAGATTGGAAGATATGTCTTCCTATATTGCAAATTCATTGAAACCGAGAGTCTCCAAATTCAAGTGGTTTTCGATTACGTTGGACGAAACTGTTAACATTTCAGATCGTTACACCCAGCTTGCTACTTTTGTACGAGGCATTGATACAGAATTTTAACATCACTAAAGAGCTATTAAGTTTGGTTCCTATGAAGGAAGGGCACAACGACAGGTTTCGATATTTACCAGAAGACGTTTTCGAACGTTTTGAACTGAAAGTGCGTATGGATAAACTGTGCGGTGAGACAACTGATGACGCTCCATCAATGATTTGGAAAAACATAGATTTAGTGTCATACCTTGATAAAGACTGTAGTTTATATGAAAAGAAGCTCGTAACTTTTCACTCTCTTCTTCATAGACATAATTTATGTCCGAAATCATTACAGATGGATCATGTTATCTAAGTTGTTACTGAAGTTGTAAATACTATTCGTAGGATAGGTCCATCGCCAATTCTAAGAATTTCTCGATGATATTGATATTGAATTCGAAGACGTAATTTATTATTATTATTATTATTATAACCATTGGTTGAGTGCAAGCAAAGGTTTAAGAAGGGTGTTAAGTCTTCGTGAATAAATTGATATTTTTCTTTCTGGTTGTGGTATTACTGTATTCGATTTTATAAATAGAGACTGGTTATGTGACAGCATTTTATGTCGATATTATGCACCATATGAACGAATTGAATACCAAACTTCAAGGCATAGATAATTTAATTCACTGGTCAGTGAGTCTTATAAGAGCGTTTAAAAAGAAATTGTTAGTGTGGGGCGCCCAAATGGGAAATGGAGTTCTGGTTAACTTCCCTTCGCTTATTGAGATGAATCAACAGATGCTGATAACATCTTGGACTTCTCGAAATATAGCAATATAACACAATATCTGAAGGAAGATTTTTAAAACAATAAATGTGAAAAGTTATTTGAAATCTTTCCATCGCCATTCAGTGTTGATTGTATGGATTCACCACACAATATTCAAATGGAACTTATTGATCTGCAGCACATGATTCAATTAAAGTACAAATTCTGTGAAGTTCCATTATATGATTTCTACAAAAATTACTTCCCTGTAAAAATGGTTAATCTGCGAGAAATTGTTTAAAAATTTCGGGTTTGTTCGGTAGTACTTTTTGTTTGTAAGCATGATTTTCGTTAGTGAAATCTATCAAATCTAAAGCTCGTATGCGTTTAACTGACATTCACTTGGGATCAACATTGAAAATAGTAACTACAAACATTAAAATAGACACTGAACAATTATAAAAAAAACGTGTCAAATTTCCCACTAAAATAAACACTTTTCAGAATTCATTTCATGTTTTTTAATTTTCAAGTTAAAAGTTGTTTCTGGTATTGAATCCTGGTGTAGTATGATTATTAAGTGTATTAAACTTTAAATACTTGCTCAAAGTATCAACATTGTAACATTAATAAGATGGAGAATTTCATAACTGGATACGTTGACTGTGTATGTATGGGATGTACGCTTACATTATAATTTAAAATGTAGACTATAGTATTTCAAAGTTAACCACAACTAGATAAGACGTATTCCAATTGTTGAACTCTAGACATTTTAATCCTGCGGCCCAAATAGAGAAAAATGAACACTTAATTGGCCCACAGTTCCAAAAACGTTGATCACCCCTGGTCTACAGGCACAAACTGGACAGAAGTTATCATCTACCGGCGTGTGGTCGATCCCAACTGCTATCACCTAATCGATGATGAAGTACAGTGATGGACTTACAGACACATAATCCCAACATTGAATGATAGCAAGTGATAGATACATGTTACATAACAGTTTACGACGTGGGCATTGACAAATATGCGCGTCAACATTTATGACGTTCCGATTCGTTAACAGGATCAGTTCGTCAGATCTGAGGACATTAGTCCTAATTCACTCATTTAGGCCACGTAATAAGGTCATAAATCAAATATTTTCCAAATTATCTTGTAGCTTAAAGAAAGTTTGAAAGGAAAACATTAATATATCGCTCGTCTATATTGCCCTAAAATATATTTTTATTTATCCAATCAAGTTCAAATATTTTTTTTTAAACCTATAGTAGATGACAATTGATGTTAATACAGTTTTTTCAAATATTTATTCAATAATTAAATTATAAAATTTTAGGGGTCCATCCGGATTTGAACTGAGAATATTCATGTCCGAAGTATCGCGCCTTGGCACTGCGCCAACGTTCTAATACCTACAAACAAATTTCTCAAAGATGTAAATGAATTTTTTCTCTCATCTGGTTGTCGACGAAACTTCTATTGTACAACTTTGAATTGTTGCCATGGTTACCACACAATACAATAAATAGTGTGACAATACAATATCGCCGTCACTAATTCACTCATTTAGGCCATATAATAAGATCATAAATCAAATATTTTCCAAATTATCTTGTAGCCTAAAGGAAGTTTGAAAGGAAAACATTAATACGCATATGTTGCTCGTCTTATGAAAATCTTGGGACAGTTTTAAGTAAATTTGACATTAATAATAATAATGATAATTCATTTAAAACAAATAAAAAAATAATTCAACGAGTATATTTAGATTTTTTAGATACTCTTAACCATAGAGTTTCCAATTTATGAAATTGTAATGTAACTCTTCAAAAATCTAAACCCAGTATGTTAAATAAAAATGTATAAAGCAATATCGATTTGTGTTTAATTGCACCTTTTCCAAAATTCAAGTAAAGTAATTTATGTAGATTTATATGGATGCTCACTTACTCGTCCAATCACAGTAATGATTGTACTATCGCGTCCACGCATTCAATTATTCAGTTTTGAAGATGAATGGTGTTACTAAAATTGTTAACTCTGTAGGAAATGAAATCTTTTAATTTAGTGTGGTTTTAAATTTGCTGTTAAAAAACTACAACTGGGACAGTGGCAAAAAATTATTATCAATATGGTAGTGACCCTGTGTGTAGTGAATGTGTGGGTGGTAGAGGTAAAATAAGTTGAGAAAAAATAATAATATTCCTGTCTCCATTTTGGGAAATTCATCAAAAAATCAAATTCTCCCTAAAGTATATTTATGAAATAGAATAAGTGTACATGTGCCACCAAACCGTTTACATGTTACTGTAAACCGTATTACCGTTTACATCGCACAGTTTACATGTTGCTGGGGAAGTTCAAAATTAGAAAATGTCGCCAAATGGTTTGGTGAAATGGACAGGCTTATATCGTGATGTATCGACATTTTTAGTCGATTAGTGTCGACAAAAAAAAATGTAAGCGAAGATTTGAAACAAGAGTTCGATTGTCTAGCATCACCAACACTCAGGTGATCGTCAGTCTTTTGGGAAGTTTACAAGTTGGTGGTAAAGTTGCTTGGTTCTTATTTTTCAAATTCCTTGTATTAGCTCACACACTCCTGAATTATATCTTGCACAAATTTTCAATCGTTAGTAAAATACATTTTTATTCATCCAATCAAGTTAAAATACATTTTTTTAAAACCTATAGTGGATGACAATTGATGTTAATACAGTTTTTTCGAATATTTATTCAATAATTAAATTATAAAATTTGTGGGTTACAGCCGGATTTGAACTGAGAATCTTCATGTGCGAAGTCTAGCGCGCCTTGGCAATGCGCCAACTTTCCAATACCTAGAAACAAATTTCTCAAAGATGTACGTGAATTTTTTCTCTCATCTAGTTGTCGACGAGACCTCCATTGTACAACTTTAAACTGTTGCCATGGTTACCACACAATATAATAAATAATGCTCTAGGGTAACTAAAATAAAATATTTCTTTGTTAACCTCAGTAGGAATTTTTACTTAAACATTTTATATAATTGTTTATTTGATACTCTGCTTTGTTTTCATTGGCTATTTTACCAAGTAAAAAAATATTGTATTTTAACAAAATAAAATTTCGGATGAGAACTCATCTCTCTAGAAAATTGTTCACATTTTCTATGTTTAATTTATGTTCACAATCTATGTTTATGTATTCTATGTTGACAATTTTAATGTTTTGAAAAAAATGTTGATTTTTGATTAAACGCTTTACTGGGTTCGAAGTAGTATTGTAATTTTTAAAAAATAGGTTACTCAAATATCTCAAGGGATGAATCCATCAATAAGTCTAGCAAGGATCCAAATAAGACCTTCAAAATTTGAACAAATAATCTAGCATCTTCGTATGGGACCAGTCGTCCTTGAATGGAGAGGTATTATGTAGACACGTGCTCATAAGGGCTACATGATTTAAAGTTTTGCTTTTACTTCAGGTAGGCCAAGTATAGCAATCAACCACCGTAACCTGATCGATCGCAAACTTCAACTTTCTACAGTTTACTTCAACGTTGTAGGTGCAACTGCTATGAGGATAACGGGTTTAATGTAGAAATGTACATGAAGGCAAAAATAAAAACTTTTCAACCTATACCTCGTATTAAAATAATTTTATTGTGTTAGTATTCAAGCACTCGACAGCGCTACAGCGACCGAAGTTGGTCACATTTCTTACCTGTAATAATCGAAAATTAAAACTAGGCAACAGGCAGGGTTTGAATAAAATCGATTTATTTAAACAGATAGATTTTCTAACTTAATCGAATAACTATGAATTGTATTACGCATTCATTTGGGTTCGATTTACTTTAGAATGAATTACTAGTTTATTACAAATAAGTCATATTGAAAAACAAAATCAAGTCAATTCCTACAGAGGTCGACAAAGAAAGTTTTTATTTTAGTTACTTTTTATTTTATAATTACAATTAATATAAATATGTATATACATATGACAGAATTCCAAGATTAAGTGATAAAATAGAAAGCGAATTTCCTTACAATTTTCCATTTCCCTCTCTATACAGTATATGGCGTTGGACTATTATTTTTGTTTGTGACTATTTATTCGTTTTCTTTTTTCGTTTCTAAGTTATGAAGCTGATGGTGGTCTATAATTTCTAATTCTATCCATCTCTTGTAATGCTTCACTATTGCAAGGAACCTTTCTCTAATAATTTCATAATATCAGGAAACCTATCTACGATCGGGCCATACTCAGAGTCCGAAATTTTAAACATTATGTTCCCTGTTTTTTTTTAATCCTAGAGAATGTATCTCTTTGCATAAAAACGGAGATTCTTTAGTCGATATCTACATAATCAAAAGTTTGCCTCTGTGATTTATGGATTGTCATGGCTAATGCTGGTCCAACTGCGAGTTGATGTATTTGCATAGTACATCCAAGTTAACTCTTGCTTGAGTCCAATGTAATTCTGGAAATATGAGCTTCTTAAAAATTTTCGAAAACTTGATAACGATTTTTCAGAAAAATATCAATTATTCCATTGGATTACTGAGCTCAATCTCCAATATACCAATTTTTGTGAAAATCCTTAAAGTAGCTGAGAATGTTTAAAGATTTTCGAAAATTTGATAATGATTTTTCAGAAAATTTTCTCTTATACCATTGGATTGCTATGGTTGAAAGTCCTCTTTATAACTTTGGTGAAAATCCTTAGAGTAGATTTCGAGAAAAATTTACACATATACAATTATTAGTCGTTGCAGAATATTATATACATCTTTAGGTAATTGATTTCTAGCTATGGGACAGTTAGCTCAGTGCCAAAATGCTGGATTTAAAGCATGTAGCTCCTCAGTTCGGATCCGACCGGGACATGAAGTTCTTTAAATTTAAATTATTGAATAATTATTTGAAAAATCTGTATTGACATCAATCCCTCCACTGTATTTCATAATGATTAAATGAATAAAAACGTATTTCATTAAAGATATAAAATTTGTACAAGGTATGTATAAGAAGAGTGTGAACTAATAAAAGAAATTCAGAAATAGCTTTTACATCAACATTATAAAAGCTGCATTCAGTTGGAAATATTGGCAACTGTTTTATATTAACATCATACAATGGCAGCCACACATCACGTGACAAGCACGGCTACCATGATATTGTTATTGTTCACTAACGACAGAGAAATACATAGTTTGCTTTTCTTGGCTACGCTGTTCCATATCCAAAAACAAAAACGCAGCCCACCATCTCAAGGTCAGACCGAATAATCTTTGACCTTGGCAGCTCAAACCGAACATTGGCGCACGTGCGTCGCCTGGCAAATTAAACACATCTTAATTATATTTACATAAAGTTACTCAAGTACCTTAGATCAGATCTAAAGGGGGTTGAGCATGCACTGAAAGACTAACGCAATTTTATATCAGATTATTGTTCTATGCACTTCGGTGATCGTAAAAACGTATGTTGTCACCCCCTCACGTGGTTGACATAATTGGGGGAGAGGGGGCACATCGCGGGGAACGCGCTGTACTGAAACCCTTGTATCTTTTAAACCATAAAAGATAGAATAACCGAAAACATGTTTTTAAACTCACGAAAATCAGGGCTTCAATAATGGTTCCTACATAAAAATGGGCAACTATAATACTTACTGAGTAAAAAATTATTTTACTAATAACGTTTTCTTTACTTTGGTGTTTTATTGATTTTCCATTCGGTAAACGTAGGCCGGAGACCGAGATGATAGTTTGTTTTAAGGTCTATGGAATTAAAAAAATATTTTTGTTCAAATTATTACACAAATATATTCTAATATCACGATAATTTTGTGTACAAAATCATGGTGACTTTGGAAAGATACGTCAGATTTTGATCAAATTTGGTAAGCAGGTGTAATTAGTTATTTGTGGGATTAATGTTTGTTAATAGGAAGAATTGATTCAAATATTCACTTTAGCCCGCCTTTTTTAATACGGAAAATGGATTTTCCATTTTTTACCAAAACTGTTTTTAAAATTAACATTACTCATTTATTATGTTGTTAATTAGAACTTATATTATACAGTATTTAAATATTTATCTACATTTGCCATTTACGTCCCAAAGAAAAAAATTATACCAACTCAAATCTGGCGATCTTGAAGGTCACGGGATATCACCGAAACGCGAAATGAGCCTTCTGGAAACATTCGCCGCACCACGGCCATAGCATCTCGAGAAATGCGTGCAGTGGTGCCATCTTGTTGGGAATAAACATTGTTTTTGTTGAATAAGCTGAACCATTTAAATGAAAACGAGCCTCATCACTCGTGATGATTATTGCATTTTCTTGTTCTTCAAGCAACACTTGCATACTAACAGCAAATTCCTATCGTTGGTTATAATGTATTAAAAAACTTACTTAAAATTTCGAAAATCCTATTTAAAATTTGAAAATGGCAATCATTTCGTTAACTTTTGCTCGTGCCTTTTGATTAATATAACTTACAATAAAAGCAAAATTAGAGCAGTTGTACTCTTCGGGTAAGCGACAGTATTAAAGGGCAGTGGCGGATTGTCCAAAAGGGCTCTGGGACGTAGCCCTCCCAATTACAAAAATTAATTTTTAATTAATATTCATTTGTCTTAAATTAGGTTAAGAAGATCTTAGAATTATTTAAGCAATGTTAAAACCATAAAATATTTAGCAGTTGACGCACGAAATTAGCCGCAAGCTCCGCGCGGGGCTCACAGCAGAGAGCCCCAGACTAGTGCATTGAGTGTGCGTGGAATAAGCTGAAACAGCCAAAACCGTGCGGTGACGTCACTCAACGCGCGTGTTACGGGTGGCCTGGGATGGAGTCCCGTAGTCATGCGCATGCGCTGAGAAATGACTAATCAGTGCTGCTACTACATTCTATATGATTTAGGAAGCAGCATTGTAGGCTTATTTGTAATGTTCTCACAATGTTTCCATTTATAGATCATTTGATGCGCATACACAGTGGCCTGATATACTCTTAAAAGTAAAACATGATTCACACTACTCGTTGAGTACTCGACGCTTTAGCAACCAATAGGCGATCACTTAACTGCCCAACCTAGCAACTTTTCGTAAATCACAACATATTACGTCTATTAGTTATAGCAATGTTAATATATTAATCAATAAGTATAACTTGATAAATGTTGTAGGTGCTTAGAACGTAAAACGAGTTAAATGGGTATCAAATTTCAAAATTGTCTCCGCACCTCGTAAATCTGGGGAGACCCCTTGTCATGAGCCCCACCAATGTAATTTGGGCAGGAGCCGCCACTGCTAAAGGGGCAATGCCCCCCTACTCCCAGTACCAAAGGGGCATTACCCCCCTTAATTTACATGTCCTGAACGTGCCATAAAAGTAGGTCTACTCAGTTTGGGTATATGTGTGAATGAGTGGTTTTATTTCTCTTCCCTAGTACCCAATCCTAAGGCTAAAAACACACTTGGCGTTTTTGTCCGATAGATATTTTTACCGTCGCCGCTCTAACGTAATGTCGCGTTTACACAATGGCCGGTAGAATATCCGTCGCCGTCTAAGGCTGAAAACATACTGGAGCAGCGAGCAAAGCGGCTCTCATAGCTTAGAGCAAAACTGCGAAAACAGAAGGATTAAATCATTGTTGCCTACGCATACTGAAGCACACGGCAGCGATGCGTCATCACTGTTATACTACAGCAAAGCAGAGCGTTCAAGCAGTATTATACTTTGATTTAAAGTAGAATAGGAATGGGTCTGTGGCAGGGTAGGGATGCGGTGTTGTCAGTTCGAACGCTGTGACTCTCAACCCGCCATCGCCAGAGGCAGAAAGAAGCAAGCTACAGTACTAGTAGATTACTCCACCACAACTACGATGCAACTGAGCGAAGAACGGAAGTTTAATGTCGAATTGGCAACAATGCTCACCCTCACGACAAGATGTGAACTTCTTATTGGCTCAGATGGCGGTACCCCCCCCCCCCACTTCCTCTGGCCAATTTCACATACGTAGAATCCTATTCTGTTTTAAATCAAACTGTAGTAGGTACTGTTTCAAGCCAGTTTGTATTCTTTGCTATTTAATCGTTTGTAACAGACAACTCCCTCTCATAGAAAATAGACCAGGAAAAACAATTTGGCATCAGAAGGTCGTGGTACATCGCGACAGTTTTGTTCTGGACAAAATATGGGATGAAGATTGTTAGATTGCTATTCCAATGAAAACTATAAGGTTTATGCTGATTCTGAAACAGCAAGCGTTACTCAGTCAGTTTCAGAAAACACTTGTTGATCAGCCGCCTGAAGAAAATGATTTCAGTGAACCAAATAATTCATCTTTTTCAAAATAAATTAAAAAGAAAACGATCGAACTATTAATTTTGCAGTGCCTTGATTAGGCTACAAGAAAACAAATTAAGAATTCTACAACAGCTACTGCTAAAGAATGACTATGAGGGTTTAAGTTTTTCTATAGTGTACTGCCGCACTTTAGGATACGGCGCAGAACAAAATGTTGCTGAGAATGCAAATTCATGGACTAGTTTATAGATCATTTACAATGACAAAAACGTATGTTTCTAGGGAGAGTACCACCACAATTCCGAACACATAAGGAGAAGCTAATGAACTTTCAACTGTACAAAATTATTCCAATCCTAATTAAATTTCATCTTATTTGAGTAACTTCTCCGATTACAACTTTTTCCTTGATATTAGATATTTTATACATTTTAAATTTCATGATGAATGTATAAGAAATAAAATGAGTAAAGAAAATTCATTTTAAGTAATAATATCAGAATAATAGTTTATAACATTTTTTGTACTTCATGACTACTGTATTAAATGCATTACGAAATTGATATTATATTTTTTCAAAGTTAATACCGATTAAAAATTCGTTTTACTATTACAACAAATACTTTTATAATTTTAAAATAAATAAACTGCTATATCATACCTTAAATTACTTCAAAGTAACCTACAAGACGTTCAGTTGGGCCGATTGGGTTTACATTAAAATTTGTCCTGCTTTCAACTATCTTATCTTGAATATAGTCCAAAATGTAATTAAAAGTTGCAATTTTTATTCGAAATTATGATTGAAACTTGTCCGAATTTTTGCGTAATTCCTTGTATAAATGATAGAATTCGCCTTGATCATGCCGGCTATTATTTATTGTATGAAAACTTTGTCCACTGCCAAAAGTCACAAACTTGCTGCAACCAATGGACCGGTCTGTTATCGAGACCATGAAACGCTATTACAGAAGGCAACTCTGAGGAAACTTTTGATAGAGGGTGAATACGCAGGTGTTTTGGACGGTCACAAAATATAAATATGAAGATTTGCGCTTACATAGTGGGGAGAATTAGAGCTTGGTTAAAGCAGCCACATTAAAACGTGTGCGGAAAGACGTATCGACTGAAGAAGAAAAGAAAAGAGACCATCAAGAAAAGGTAAATGTAGAGACAGAAGAAGATGAGGATGACGAGGCGCTTGAGAAATTCAGAAACGTTTTTCTTTTAATCCTGGATGTTCATAAATTATCGCTGGATATATAGAAGAGTGGATGGTGCGCGATTCGTCAGACCCTAGGTATCAAATTCTAAATGATGATGAACTTACTGAAAGAGTGAGAGAGGAAAGTTTCGAGGAAGAAGATGGCCACTATTCAAAATCGAAGCAGACACGAGACCATCAGCTTGTGAAGCATTTGGCGGCCTTGAGATTGCTTTGAAGTGGATGGAGCGTCAGCCCGAATGTGACCACGTACGTCTCAAGGTGCGATTCCTATGCTACGACTGTAACGACTACAGCCGTGTGGCTCTAGCCTAAGGTGACCATATTTGTAATGACCTCAAAGCGGGACACACATTAGGAGGGTCAGGGGGTTCCTCCCTCCCCCCGATATCGTGTGAAAGATATTTTCTAAATTGACACAACTAAACGTCCTAAACTCATAATTTTATCTATTTTAGCACTTAAATTACAGAAATAAGCATAGGAAAAACTTTACTGTTCAGGTAGTAAAAGTACTACAATTACACAAATCGGACCATCAGTTAAATTAATTTATTAATAATGAAACAAACAAAAATACACATTTAACAATTGAAAATATTGTAAGTTATACAGTAAGTAAGAGCAAAACCCCACAACTGTATCAGTAATGTTCTTAGTTTGAAGAACCCTGATTAAATAATTTGTTATTATTCTGACGTTTCTGCAGGGAAAGCTTCAAGTTCAACTAGTTTCACTTGTACACTTGGGTGAAAATATCGGACCAATATAGGAAACAATTTTATGTCTTTGTGATTTGACGCATCAACATATACTGAGACAAATCTAGTTTGTTCAAGCTCTGATTTAGTAGAATTGTCTACATATGGGGCGAGAACATTGACAACTATTGCTTCTGTTTTTGTGCGAGCACAAGTGAATTTTGGCTCAAAAATTTTCTGCACTAACCTTAAAGTACAGTAAAAAGTTGCGAACTCACTCACTGAGATAACCTATGCTACGCGATGACAGATTAGTTAATTAGCAGAATTGCCAATCCAAAACTACAAAATTCCCCGATGCAGGTATAATTTACAAGGGACCAAATAAACAATACCTTTAAGTGTATGCAATGTCCTTGTTGCTTTTATATTGTGAAAGAGTCAGTCAAGAACATTTTATTTTGCGATATAATATTAAATAATATTTAAAGCGGGACGTTTATCTTTATCCTGCCAAAGCGGGACATAATAGCGTCCCCCGAGTAAATCTGGGGACAGCAGGACACTAACCTAAAAAGCGGGACGGATGGTCACTTTACTCTAGCCACGCGATTTATCCCGTACGATCCGAGTCGCTCGGTTAAATTCTTATGGCGCGACTAGTACAGTTGCATTGGGAATGTCATGACCGACAGATCTTTTTGGCTGCGTATCTTCTGCTTGAAGAAGAGGAGGAAGAAGTGTTATTACTGGCCGAGCTCAAGAAACCCAAGCCTAATCTACTGTATCTTGCCAGGTGCGAAGAGGGGTTTCAAAACATTCTAATTCAGAGACATCTTATAAAGGTGAATCAATGTTTAGCAAGTTTTTCCGTTTCAACCAGTTTAATTACATTTTGTCGTTAATTGAAAGTGATTTAATAGGACAGTCGTGTAATAAAGTGAAACAGCCCATAAACCCTGCAGAAAAACTAGGATTGATGCTCAGGTAAGAAACTAATCAAAGTAATAATTGTTTGAACTCAATTTATACATATAAGAAACATTGCAAAGATAAAAATATCATTAAATTTGATATTTTAAAATGGAATGTAAAAACTCATTAGTTGGTCTATGGTAATACCTCATGAAAATTGAAACCAGACATGTTTATCATAAACAGAATGTCGTCCTCTTGCAAAGAAGGCGGTGATTGGTGAGAAGTAGATCCATGAGAAGTAGGATTAGGCGATAGTGCTGAAGATGACGAGCTTGAAGTTTTACGGATTTTGATTACGCACAATATTTGATTCCTTTGCGTACTAGGGGAGGATTTGGAAACATTGATGGCTTTGAAGTACGGGAAGGTTTTTCTGATTACTTCAACACTAGCAGTGGATCCGTACATTGGCAAGTTAACCAGGTGAAAATCAAGATGTTACATTTTTGAGCTTATGAATACACAAACAATATTATTATGGATTATTATGTATGTATTATTGTATGTTTATAATTTATGTATAAATTAATAATATGATATTGTAATTTATATATTAAAATTGAATACTTTACCTGATATTTTCATTATAGCCGCAATTTCATCCCATACATTATCTCTGACATTCGAATATCTTTGTATTGGCAGTGCTTTGGGTTATAAATAGATGGGTGTTCTCGGACTAGCTTAATAAGTTTGGAATCATCCATGTTTAAGATACAAAATGTTCGAACACAGTGAAAACAAACACTCCAGTCGCCACGACAGTACGACTACACTGCTCATGTCAGCTGTTGTGCCGTACGGTTCAAGCCGACTTACCAGAGTCGCCTCAAGGTGCGATTCCTATGCGACGACTGTTACGACTACAGCCGCGCGGCTCTAGCCGACTTACTTACTCCTTGTTAGTAAGTAAACGTAACCGTTTCCTCAGGAGCGTCTGGCGCCGTACGGCTCAACAGCTGACATGAGCAGTGTAGTCGTAACCGTCGTCGCAAAGGAATCGCACCTTGAGGCGACTCTGGTAAGTCGGCTTGAACCGTACAGCTCAACAGCTGACATGAGCAGTGTAGTCGTACTGTCGTGGCGACTGGAGTGTTTGTTTTCACTGTGTTCGAACATTTTGTATCTTAAACATGGATGATTCCAAACTTATTGAGCTAGTCCGAGAACACCCATCTATTTATAACCCAAAGCACTGCCAATACAAAGATATTCGAATGTCAGAGATAATGTATGGGATGAAATTGGGGCTGTAATGAAACTATCAGGTAAAGTATTGAATTTTAATATATAAATTACAATATGTTATTATTAATTCATACATAAATTATATACATACAATAATACACACATAATAATCCATAATAATATTGTTTATGTATTCATAAGCTCAAAAATGTAACATCTGAATTTTCAATCGTTTTTGAATGTCCTGTCAACCTGGTTAACTTGCCAATATACTGATCCACTGCTACTGTTGAAGTAATCAGTAAAACCTTCCCGTACTTCAAAGCCATCAATGTTTTCAAATCCTCCACTAGCACGCAAAGGAATCAAATTTTGTGTTGGTACTTGTTCAGAGTTGGAAACCTCAAAAAAACATTGTTAATTTTCTTCAAAAAATGCTTCCCTTGACATATTGTGATGACAACAGTCATTATTAAGCCGTCTGTAACAACTGGATTAACAGATATTGGGTATAAAAAATACGGAAAATTTGACTCAGTAGAGCGAAAGAATTTTCAGACACTCTTCTTCCATGTGCGAGTCTGTAGTTGTAAACAGCTTTTTTCTGTCGCTACGAGCATCATTTCTTGGGAGAGGTTTCATAATATGTGTTGACAATTTGAAAGCTTCGTCCCCGTAAGGTAGCAGTTTTTCTTCTATTTGTCTAGGAGGCGGATAAAACTTGCTAAACATTGATTCATCTTTTATAAGATGTCTCTGAATTAGAATGTTTTGAAACCCCTCTTCGCACCTGGCAAGATATAGTAGATTAGGCTTGGGTTTCTTGAGCTCGGCCAGTAATAACGATTCTTCCTCCTCTTCTTCAAGTAGAAGATACGCAGCCCAAAATGATCTGTCGGCCATGATGTTCACAATGCAACTGTACTAGTCGCGCCATAAGAATTTAACCGAGCGACTCGGATTGTAAGGGATGAATCGCGTGGCTAAATCGGCGCGGCCGTAGTCGTTACAGTCGTAGCATAGGAATCGCACCTTCACTATCAAGCGAACGCGCGACTTGGCTACCAGCAACCAGATGAAGTCGATCAAACTGCTTGCTGTGACAGATATTCAGCAAGCCATGGCTTATTTTCAGTGCGATATGAACCTACTAAGTAGGCCTACCTACGCATAACATGTCAAAGTGTTACCTATTCATTCATTTATCAGCTCTTTTTCTTTAAGAAAATAAAGTTTTTCTCCCACTTGCAATATCGACAATTTTTTTTTTTTAACTTCAATTATCCGAATTTATGTTTAACTGAATGTGGTTCGGTTCCAATTGATTCGGATAATTGGAGTTATCTGTACTGTACTGCATTACAAGATTGGTGTAGCAAAGCAACCACAGCGCTACCTAGCGGAATTAATGTGCTTCTTTATACGTACATAGAGACTTTAGCACTATCTATTAGAACATTTATGTACTACTTACGAGAATATATTTGAATTGTATACATTATGTTTCAAAATAAAAATGACCTTTTAGAAGAGATATGTAAATAATTTGTAATAGTAATAGAGGAATACGAACAATTATTAGAAATTAAATTCCTTTCAGATCCTGAACATTACAAGTGTAATATACAACTACGATCGATTTAAAGAAAGATCATGACTGAAAGGTTTAAAAGAAATGTTACTTTTGGTGTAATCAAATTTCTATACCTACATAACTACTTATCAAATCAACCGCGATTATTTAATTCTATTCTATGTAAACTGTTTTATTCCACTATCTTTACTATAAATTATTTGTTGTGTTTTGTATATTAACCCTAAAAAGGTAATGTGTAGTCTGCCAGACGACGCATTTTTTGTCATTTGCATCCCCCTCCCACATCAATCATCGCTGTACTGTCAAATTTCTTCTACCTTCAGTTGGCCTTAAAACAGGGTGGGAGAGTCAGTTAAACATAGTTCTGTACGTTTCATCAGTGTGTTGTAGTTCTCGCATCGTCTCAGAGACGAAACATTAGCTTTAACGGTAGTTTTAACTTAACGTTCTCGCAGTACTTTAGACCAAATATTTGCCTGACCTGGCTGTGTGTGAGTTTACACGACTTTCTTACTGTGTAAATACGAGTGTAAATATTTATTTTAAAAGGTATATTGTATAATAATAGTGTAAGACACTAATAGTGTATCCTTTGGTTAGGTTTGTCATAATGGATAGTAAAATACTTTCAGACGAGCAAATTTCAAATTTGCTAAATGGATATGAATATCTTAGTGAATACGAAGGTAGGGAAAGTGAAGGGGAAATTGGATCATCTAGAGACTGAAATCGTTGAAGGTATTGATGACTCTGATAAGGATCCAGATTTTATATTGGAACCAGAACCGGCAAAAAGCTTCAGATCTGATGAAGATGAACGCCCTACTGAGATAAATAAACAACGTGAACAACATAAACAATAATGAACTGCTGATCCTCTGAGAAATACATCTTTGGCCCTTCAACAGCAGTCTAAAATGCTGTTGGTCAGAGTACAAGCCCACAATTTTTGGGAACACTACGCAGAGACAGATTAGAAATTCCGCCTGAGATGTTGACCACAAAAAGTAGAGCTGATGGTACTTTAATGTTTTGTTTTGCTGGTGCAAAAACATTAGTGTCATACAAAACTAATAAAATGTAAACATATTTTAAAATTTAATATTAAATATCAAAATCTTGTTGCTGTTCATGACGAGCTGATTGTTAATTCTTATTACACTTTTGCTATTACTAGCGATCAGACTTTTTGTTAACTAAAAGTTGTTAAATTGTTAACTTACACTTGGAGGAAACGTTTTTGTCTTACGACTTCTTCAGCCTCGTATTTTTGCCGCTAGGAATGCTGCAGTTGTGCTTCCTCGGTACCATTATTTGAAAGTTAGAAGTGATGTGATCGAAGATTATGCGTGACAACTTAAATGAACAAACACGGGATCACACATACTCTTCGATCACATCACTTCTAACTTTCAAAATAATGGTACGAGGAAGAACAACAGCAGCATTCCTAGCGGCAAAAAGTCGTAAGACAAAAACGTTTCCTCTAAGTGTAAGTTAACAATTTAATAACTTTTAGTTAACAAAAAGTCTGGTCGCAAGTAATAGCAAAAGTGTAATAAGATTTAATATTTATTAAAACAATTTCACTTAACTTCCACAGTCAATATCAGTAATAAAAAAAATATTCTTATAGACAAAATGTCATTTTGATATTCCAAGTGTACATTTTTGGTATTTAATTATTACACATTGACATGCTTGAATATATAAACACATCCATATAGTAGCATATACGTTTTGTATAAATTAGGATAGCTACTTCGGGAGATGTGTGTTTATGCTAAATCAAAGTACATATGTTATATATTTCTATACATTTATGTGCATAAGTGTATATTAGGTGGGTCAAATTGAAGTTGGAAAAAATATATATTTTATTTATGCCTAAGAGAAGTTAATAATTTGACATAAATTAAGTAATTTTTTCACTACTTTGTCCAGTACTAAATGTACGTATCTACAAAATTTAGCTTGAACACATTAAACTAACTACTAAGACTCTGTTCTAGTTAGAAAAAAATACTGAAATTTGTTACATTGCTATGCTATATATCAATTGAGTGTGAACGTTAATCACAAAGCAAATAGCTATGCCTGGAGCATTGTTCAGCACACCAGGTAATGCATTTCACTCCTAAGGCCCATTTTTGCTAACCCCAATGCTGCAATCTCTACTGTAAGTGGTCAAGGTATCATCTATTTCTACCTCAGGAATATTGGTGGACTAAAATTGTACTTGCTTTACTAAAATTATGTATGTTTTGTTTAAGGAAATTAATTATAACATAAATAGGTAAAACTTTTTTGTATAGTTTTAGTACTTTATGTTTCTGGTGGAAACTCATAATGGTTATTTAAAAAAAACATGTTGCAGATTAATGGAAAAGTAAATAGCATAAACTATAGTAATAATGTGTCACAGTAGGCACCATGAAAAATATATTATACGCTAGCAGAAACGTAAAGAAGACTGACTGAAACCATCCGTTACATATTATATGGTCACAATGGGTGGCTAAAATAAATGTATGAAGAATTGCTGACATCATACTGGTTGTGACTTCTATAGACTCTGAAAATGGCCACTAAATAAATGTGAGAACTTTTTTGCTCGCGTAAATAGTAAGTATTGTATAAGCAAATTAGAAAACTGAGTCGTTTCTCTAAAAATGGAATAAAATACAATAAACTTTATATAATCCGGCCCTTCACCTATCCAACCCTTCAGTAATTAGACGTTTTTGTCAAGGATGGAAGATGTAAACATAATCAAAATGTGCACATAGCTAGTATATTTTTCACTGCATGTTGATGTCAGTGACCTTCACACCTTCTAGTTGTGTAGCTCGTGATATACAATCGATTTGGGCAGTATATTGTTACAGTAATGTACAGTGTCTGCTACTGAAGTTCAAGTGAACAATGTTGTTGCAATGTAAATGCAAACATATATAAATTTTTGTTTTTACCATTAAAAAATAAGATAACCTTTTATGGTAAAGTCAGACTAGTACATTCATTCTTGTTTTATAATTTCAAGTACAGTGCAGGACTATTTTCCAATGATTTCTTTATTTTTGCCCAATATACATAAGTATTGTACATTGTGATTTTCATGAACCGTCCAGTAATCTGGTGGTATCGCAGCCACATATCTGCCAGATTATTAAGAGTTTACTATACTTGGGGCTAAGATAAGAAAGTAATAATTGTATACATACTAATAAAATTATGAAGTATAAATTATAAATTTTAAAATTATAACCATGCCAAGGTCTAGGACAGTAGAAAACCTATAGAATATTGAGAGAATCTTTATATACGTCCAAGGATTTAAATATTTCAAAAATATTCTGCCCTAAGCATTTTTATAGCTTTTTCAGCTATATGTACAGCTGATGTTCATTCGATGTATAGTATTCTGTTTACGAATAATCTATAGGCTTATTCTCATTGAAAAATATTAATGATTTCTATTATTAATGAGTTGAACAAACTAAAAACCATTATGGTCTTTTTTTCTCAAATTACTAATAGTACTTCTGTAACAATTTCTTTAAAATAAAAAGGACTCTACTACACTAAAATACAGACTCTGCTTCGTTTATATACATCTCCTTATGGCTCCAGCCAGATAAAGGTCTACTTCACATAATTATATCTTGCACAGTTTTTCTTAATAATATCACCACAAATCATTAGAGCCCTTTCTTTCATTTCTAACGTTTAAAAATACATTACTCATTTACTTAAGTAACAGAATCTCTTAACTTACCTTGATGAAGGAAAGGTTTTCGGGTGGAGAAACATTGGTGGTGAGAAATACTGAAACTCCTTTACATTCTCTTCAAAAAGACTAGTCTTATAGCTCTGTGCAATAGACCTTACAAAATCATCTGGACCAATATTCCTTCCTGGAGACTTTTTTATTCTTTTACGAGATTTAGTTGGTGTAGTAGGTGTTTTCAAAGTTGAGGGTTCTATAGAAACTTGAGGGACTTCAAGACTAACTGATTCCTGTGAAAACTGTCTCCAGGAATCAACTCTCTGAAAATAAAAATTGCGAGGATGTATTTTATACATTTTAAGAAAGGTCAAAGAATCAAATGTGAAATCTATATAGAGTTAAAAGTGTTAGAAACAATGGAAAGACTACATTAATATAGAAGCATAATCACAAAGAAACTATAGAACAATATAATAGTAAAATTGGAAAGGAACGCAGCTAGTAGATCATGTAAGTATCATGACTACAATATCTAGCATTTGATAGGAAAAAAGGAAAAAAAATTATCCATTTAACATTGATAGACATAAAAAATACACATGATACTGTCCCAAGACAAATATTACAAAGAAACGTGACATATTATAAACCACTAGAAGTAGAGTGAAAAATGTTATTAATATACTAATAGAAATGTTAGAGGCGAATTCATAGCAAATTTTTACTCCTTGATGGAATCATTTTAAGATACTCGACCTCATCTAGACTATTCAAAATATTTATAGATGTCAGAATAAAACTCTTCAAGTGGAAATGTAATGGTACTGTGTGGGTCCAAGCTCCGTGTGGTTGCAGGGTGAGGTGCGGGGGAAGAGGGGCTACGGCCTTGTAACTGTTATGTGCGTGTATTCCTTTTCAAATAACATTCGGCCAGTTAAGCTAGTGGAAGTGTGTGTGTTAATAGAATTGTGCGTGTTTCTTCTATCGTCTAGCCTAGTGTTTTTGTTTAGTGTTGATAATTATACAACACTAATTTTAATTTTTAATTAGTGTTGATGTTTTAATTTTTTAATTTAGTGTTGATTATAGTTAGTCATGTCTCAAAGTTCGTCAAGTGGAAGTAGCCGTAAAAGAAGTTTTGTTGTACATAGTGAAGCTCGAACATTAATAGGTAAAATAATTGAAAAATGTGACGAAGAAGCAAAAACTAATTCATTGCGTTTCCCATTAAAACAGGCCACAAAAAGAGCAGCAGATTATTGTGGAAAGTCAGATAATTTTATTCTGAAAGTCCGTAAAGAGGCTAGGCACTTGAAAGAACAAGGTTCAAGCAGTAAGCTCTCCTCGCCTGGTAAAAAAAGAAAAACCAGGTTCAATGACAGAAAAGTTTCTGTTGATGACTTCGATAAGTGTGTCATTAGAAATATAATTCAAGACTTTTATAAAAGTGAAAAGGTTGTACCGACAGCACGAAAACTGCTACCCATAGTGAAAAAAAGAATTCACTTTCCATGGGGAAAGAAATCTTTGATAAGAATTATAAGGGGAATGGGTTTCAAATGGAGAAAGTGTAGTAGTAGGAGAAAAATTCTTATAGAAAAATCGGAAATTCGGGAATGGCGACACAGATATTTAGTGCAAATAAAAGCCTTACGTCAATCTGGAAGGGATATTTTTTACGTGGACGAGACATGGGTAGACAGTAATATAACTGTTAAAAAAATGTTGGCAGTCAGATGATGTTTTCGGTGTATCAGAAAACTATAGAGCAGGATGCCGCCTTATACTTCTACATGCTGGTGGCAAAAATGGATTTGTGAAAGGAGCCAAGCTTCTTTATAAGGCAGGAACCACTTCCGGTGACTATCACGGTCAAATGAACCAAAATAATTTTGAGAAGTGGCTCAAAGAGATGCTTTTGCCAAACATTCCACCCGCCTCTGTAATTATAATGGACAATGCACCATATCATTCTGCTCTAGCAGAAAAGTTTCCAACCAAATATTCAGTAAAAATGGAAATGATAAATTTTTTGAGGAAACGTGGTATTAACTGTAACGAAACAATGAAAAAAGAAGAGCTCATTCCTTTAATTAACATTCACCGACCGAAAGAAAACGTTTAAAATAGACCAGTTTCTCTGTAGTTTAGGCCATACTGTCGTTAGAACTCCACCTTACATGTGTGACCTAAACCCTATCGAACTAGCTTGGGCTAAAATAAAGAACTTTGTGAGAGAACACAACCCTGACGGCAACTTAAGTTTAATAAGGTTACAGGAATTAACCAAACTGGGAATAGAAGAAGTGACAGAAAATGACTGGATCGGATATTGCAACAAAGTCGAAGACCTTGAGAAATATTACTGGGAAACTGATGGCATAGTATCAGATGTAATAGACGAACTAATAATTAATATTAATGCTCAAGACGACAGCAGTACAGACGAAACTACCAGTGACAGCGATTCCAGCATCAGTGACGCAGATAGCACACTTGCTAGGCCACTGTAATACGTAAGTTATCAGTATTTGAATAGATGTTTTTTTTATGGGTAGTAGCTTTACCCTCACTTAGCCTGTGTTTACGCATTCCTCGAATTCCTAGCAAACACACGGAGGTTGGACCCGCACAGTACATGTGTCCCAGACAGACACAACCTTTTATCCACTTTTGATTTGTAGATGAACAATTGGTTAAAGGCATGGGCGGAGTTAAGGAGGGGTATTTTTGACAAGCTTTTAAATGTTCACTTTTTTGGAAGGCAGTACCTCGGACCCTATTTGATACCCCTCAGGGCAATCTTATGTCCCTCTCAGAACAAAACCTGTAACTCCCCCCATGGTTCAGGGGTTGTGATAAATAAGAACTATAAGTCCACTAATTTTTGTACTTTTGATTAGAGAAATCAACAAAGATCAGAGGCTCTAGGGCTTGAATAAAAATCAGTATGGTTGAGAGCACTCTGTGTTAAACCTGTTCAAGTGCTACATTCTAATGGGCCCTTCAACAACTCTTTCTGTACCATAATACTCAGAATATTTGTTGGAGCAGATGATTTTCAGTTTTTAATTAAATAAGTAAATAACTTCCTGTATATTTTGCAGTTCATACACAATTTCTCGTTTAGATTTGGAGATTTCGCCTTAGGTTTTCTGAAAACGTAGTTAATTCTTAATGGTATTAAATAATTTTGCTATCTGAATCATTTCCAATTGTAATTTTAATTTGAGTAATAAAACAAACATGGTGATTGGGCACATTCACTCACATATTCTGAGAGTAAACACACAGAGAATACACTTACCCAAGACTATGATGAACTAATGGTTTCCACTGAGGAAGCTACAAAAAATGTTGGTTTTAACTCTAAAAACTTAGTTAATTATTGTACATAAATTTAATGATGTTCCGCTTCAGCTATAGACAGCACCGCTGTTGGATACTCTCCCTAATAACCATGTTAAGGTACATGATCTCCCTGAGCATTGTAACCTAATGTTTTATCTGTCCAGAATGCTGCCACGTGATCAAAGAGCAAGTAGTCCTAACAGAAGACTAATATCACATTTTATTATTAGTCCCCCAGAAGAAGACATTATTGGGGTTTCCAATAATTGGGGCTGACAAAGAAAAACAAAAGAGAAGAAGAATACGAATAAGAGCCATATTGACTAGCTTTCCAGTCGAAGAAGCCGCAAGAGAAGATAAGATAATTATCCAATCAGACTGAAAAAATAAGAAAAATAGCAAGAAAAATCATTTTACTTAGAATCAACAGAATAGTATTGAACACCACGCTCTGAAAAAGCATAAATGTAATAGTTCAAATAAAACTAAAAAAATTAAATATATTGAATCGGAAGTAAAATGTTTAATATGTGTTTTTATATGCAAGAGCAATAAGTATGTACAGCAAGTCCTATAAAGTGTAAAAGATAGACCCATAATAAGCGTGTTCCAGAATATGCTTGTTTTGTTTTGAGCCATAAACATTTTCTTGTTTGTGTAAATTGCAATAATGATAACTAAAGTGTTTTTTTTTTATAATTATAAGTGTTTTTAAGTTTTATTTTTATTCTATTTGTTATTTTTTTAAAATTTGTTACTATTGCTTGGTGAATTAGTTCACTTTCTTAGATCCATAGTCATATCATACATTACTGTATATGTAATTAACACCTGAACGATTTATACTTATTGCATTGCACAATTTTAAATTCCATATGTTATGTAAATATACCCATTGAGATGTGTAAACTTGCCACTTGTAAGGCTTTGTTTTGTCAAATATTTATCTGTGTACTACAGAAAATATTGATAATGTTTAGGAATTCCATTAATCTCTGATTATACTGACAAAGTTTTGTTTTCAGCTATGATTTTTACTAAAAATACAAAATTCAATAAACCAAAACTAATCTAAATTTTCCCCAGTCTCCTATACTAAGTAGCAAGACTGAAAGTAAATTTGCATGTAATCATCTTGAATTCACTGAATAAATCATAAATAATTATTTGAGTAACTAGGTGAATACTATTAACTTACTTGCTGACATGTTTCAAATCATTGAGCACTGGGTTAGCTTTATCAATAAAAATACCCGGTTTCAAAATACGTCAGCAAGTAAGTTAGTAGTTTTTACTAAGTTATTTAAATAATTAATTATGATAAAAGTAAATGTTTAGAGAACAGAAGCATTGTAACTTCAATAAGTAAAAGAATAGCAAGTCAAATATATAAAAACAGAAAGCAATATTGAACTTGAAGAGAAAAATACCTGGATTTTATGATAGCAAAATTTATCATAAGATTAAGATATCAACAACAGACTCGGACGAATAAGGAAGTAATAAAAAAGTTGCTCCATACATGGTACTAAAGTATAACAATAAAAAAAAATACAATGATCTATATATAACCAATAGTACAAATCATCTTGATGTATAGTAATACTTCATCTAACCATCACTCTTTAAACCAGCGGTTCTCAACCGGGGGGACGCAGTGATGTGTTGGCTTTGTTTACTTATTCTATTTTAGTGGCATGTGTACCATGACTATTAGCCACTCAGATGCTGAAACAATAGTGTCAGAATGGTTTGAAAGTCAAGAAGATGCCAATGCAATGCAGATGCTACTGCCTGAAAAATACAAAATTTTGCCTCGGTGAAAAGTCCAGCATCAAAGTGGCAGAAGAAAATGACTGACTATTTTCAACCTACATGAACTATTTCACCTGTAAGTTTATATTACTTTCCATTATTTTGCCACATTTGTAGCTACTGTACAGATGTTATTATCATGTAATAAATAGTTTTATTGCTATTATGATTGTGCTTAATTTCTTTTCACTCCAAAATATATTAATTATCATGCGATTGATATCTGTCCATAGTTGATTGAGGTTAAGTTTTGGAGGAATAATACAGTGTTTCTGTTAACCTCTTAACACATTTACTGCGGATGGTAGAGATCCCGGCCATGGTGGCGTGTCCCCAGATGCGCGTGGTAGGGATTCTTAAATCTGTCCAGCGGTGATTCATTGGCTCAGTGTGCTTCTTGCACATGGTACAAGTGAATTTTGTCTTTGTCGTTCCTCGAGAAGTATCCTATTGACATTTAAGACATGTTCGTTTTTGGCTACGGTCTTTTATCATTTTGTTGTTTGAGATATAGTTTTGATATACTAATGATATGGTCACTTCGATCAACAGGAGGCAACTTGAAAAGGAAAAACAATTGCCTATAGTCACCTACAACTACTTTATGAAAAGCTCAGATGATGAGCTACTATCCATCTGAGCGTAAAACATTATGTTGGTATAAAAATATTTTCGTTCATGCGCTCCAAATGGCCATTATCAGCGCTCACTACCTTTTCAACGAAGTGCAAGTTTCAACCAAAGGGAAAAGAATGAAAATGTATGATTTTCATCTGTTAGAGGATGATTCTCTGCTTCTCGCACTACATGCTCCAGAAAGACCATTGAAGCGCAGATGTGTCCCGCACGTACCTTCAAAAATAAATAAGAAAAGGCGCAGCGGAAAAGGTACATTGGCAAAACGGTGCCGTGGTATTCAAACCATATCAAATGGTATGCGTTCCAAAGTGTTTTGCTGACTGCCGCAGTAATTAATCTCAACTAATTAAGTTATTCGAGTCAGTTTGTAGGGCTGTATATATATTTGACTTTGGCCTATTTTTATTCATTTCTTATTCTTTAATAACAATTGTTTAATATAAATATAGACAAAAATTACTAATGTTATCATAATATATATGTTACAATGGAAAACTGACCTTATTTTAGTGCAAATCAGTGCAGACTACTTTCCCCAGATGTGCGTGGTAGGGATCCCTACGACGATTTTAAAATGGTTACTACAAGGTCTTTATGGCTTGTATCGACAAAAATGGTTTAAACAAATTTAGCATTTGTCATACTACATTGCATGTATTTTAGCAGTCAATGTGTTAAACATCACCACCACAGTCCCGACAATGACAGTTAATCAATGGAATTCTCACAACAACAAATAATGAATATGGAAATAAATTAACAAATTTCATAGAAAACAAGACGTTATTATGATATCCACATATTAAGAGTGCCAAAAACAATTAATAAAAAAAAGAACACTGGTTGAGATCGAGGAGGAATGGTACGCCAACAACCAGGGGAACATAAATTGGATGAATATATGTCCAGAGGAAGATTAATAAAGATTAGTAGAATAGAGAAGACGGGAAAGACTATTTATAATAAGGCACATGGCATGAAATGTGTTATCAAAATATAGTGAACGTTTTCAAGTATAATTTTCAACTATAGACCGCTCTGAGCTTTTTGCCAACTATTATTATCCGCATTTTCAAGACCCTGTTAACATATCAAGCAAAAACAGGATTGAGTATTATTTAACATGTATTGATTTAACATGAGCGTTGAAAGGCTAGACATATTTAAGAGGCTTTTGATAATGCTAAAGATGATTGTTCGCAAAAAGGTTAGAGCAGTAAATTGTTAACAATTATTTTTGTATATGAGATGTACATTGTAACATATATATTACATAGAAACTTGATTATATATGTAGAAAGAAATATGTTCACAGATCACAGCGTATTATCAAACTAATGAGGTTTATCCAACAAGTAAATAAACGTGAGAAGAATGTGTTACCAAATCTTTAAAGTTAGATTCATTTACTGAAAATGATCTGTTAGAATAGTGCGGTTTATGTTTATCACAAGAACCAGGCATCACTGGAATAATATAACTAGCGCAAACATCAGTTTCAGATGTAGGAGGCTCTATATCTTCTTGCCATGTATCACTGTCTATTCCTTTGGGTTCTCCAGGGTCTTTTCTCTGATAATACCACTGTAAATTAAAATCTTATTATTAACAACTACTTTACACAATGTATGTAAACAAATATATTTAGAAATAATTAAAATTTCTGCTAATGGTTTGTTTAGGAGTTATCGGTCCGATAATTTCAACTACGGCAATTTTAGAACCGTAGGGTAATACTTTTTTAAAGTGGCTGCCTAATAAAATGTTCTTTTAAAAATGGTTATACATAGAAATAAAATTCTATCATAGTGAAAGAGTTAATAACCAGTGAAAGTCCAGGATGAAATTAACCAGGAAAATGTAGAGCGTAAAAATTCAGTAACTCTAGTTCTCTTTTCCTTATTGTCTTCTCCGCACCTCAATTTGCTTAATGTCGTGTTAAACCGCCGCTAGTTTCAATTACCGCTATTTCATGTTAGATACAGGTAGTTTAGTAACCAAGTAAACCTCTTAGTTCTAATTAATAGTGGATGCCATTGTTTAAGATTGTGTTAATAGAGTGTTAGTGCAAAATTCCAAGTTACGTTCATTGAAGGCCTATTGTACAACAAGTAGCTATCCTTGCGAAAGTGAACATTGTGTTTAACCTCGTGTGCAATTTTATGACATTTCAAGTGTAAGACAACTTTAGTCAGTTTAATGAGTGCACTCAGGCTTAAGAACTTGTGTGATTTTAATATATTAAAATAACCGTTTAGTGTCCTGTTCAAAAAAACGGTATATAATATAGCTTACAGAACAACAAATAAAAGCTAAATGCCTAATATTGGATAAACAAGCCGATCTTTCGCCGAAAGATATAAAGAACACAAAAGCACAATGCACACCTTATCAAATCACCTCATGGACACTAAACACTCATGGAAAATAACATGAGCATCCTCCACACATGCAACAAAGGCCATAAATTAAACACACTAGAACAGTATGAAATATATAGACATAGCAACACACATAAAAATGACATCTTAAATGAACAAACCCGGCACAGATCACATATACTCTTCGATCACATCACTTCTAACTTTCAAAATAATGGTACTGAGGAAGCACAACTGCAGCATTCCTAGCGGCAAAAATACGAGGCTGAAGAAGTCGTAAGACGAAAACGTTTCCTCCAAGTGTAAGTTAACAATTCAACAAATTTTAGTTAACAAAAAGTCTGGTCGCAAGTAATAGCAAAAGTGTAATCAGATTTAATATTAATTAAAACAATTTCACTTAACTTCCACAGTCAATATAAGTAAAAAAAACATTTCTTATACACAAAATGTCATTTTGATATTCCAAGTGTACAGTTTTTGTACATTAATGTGCATAAGTGTATATTAGGTGGGTCAAATTGCAGTTGGAAAAAATATATACAAATATATATTTTATTTGCCTAAGAGAAGTTAATAATTTGGTCGCAAGTAATAGCAAAAGTGTAATAAGAATTAACAACTACCTCGTCATGAACAGCAACTAGATTTCGATATATAAATAAATATTGATTCTTTCCATCCTTAAACCTTTTTGTAACATGCAGTATATTCCCGTTTTATTTAGTGCACTTTAGACTAACGGAATTGTTAATTTATTTTATTTATCTAAATAACAGATTTTTTTTTGAGGTAGGTTGTCTAGCATTTGTAATTGCCAAAGGATGTTAGCCAGTAATAGATTAATATAAAGTTAATTTCTGATCAAATCTCTAATTACAACTCAATTTATTTCTATCTTTGTGAAAATATCTTGTATTCTTGGAAACTTCTTGAGTATTATAAAGTTGGAGGTAATCTAATATTAATCTATGTATACTTATTATTCTATGGAACTCTAATGATAATTGTTGACATTTTTAAAATTAAAAACCAGTGAAGACTAATGTAATACTTTCTTAAATATAAATTAAAACTCAGTTCAGTTTAAAAGATCATTAAAACTATTTTATAGAATTTTATATCATATGCTAAAGAAAATTAATTGTTATGATATTTGGTTATCTCCTTCTGTTTCAACTATCAATAAGGGACTGATAAAAACTAAAGCTTAAGCTATTTTTGTATCTCTTTTAACTACTGTACTTACAGAAATCAACTGCTTCCAGGCCATATAAGAACATTCAACTATGAAAGGGTTGATTTGCTTTTCAAGATAGTTTTCATAAACAATATCCAATACCTGATCTAATAATTTCTCTCGAACATACAAGACAACCATCATATTTTCCTCATCCTCCTCAATTTGTAACCTGTCATTAGTAATTTTAATTATCACTAAATGATAATTGAGTGAGAAATTAATTTCTAAAAAATAATTATGTAGTATTTATTTTGAAGTTAAGTAACTATACAAATATTTGTACTAGAACATCTTTCATAACCGACCTTGTGTAAGATAAATTTATTATGAGCTCATAGCAATAAAACTTCTAAGTGAACATAAAAGCCAATAACTGGTACACAAATAATTAAAATTTAAATAGTGTAACAAATAACTGTATAAAACAACTGTGGTGTAATGTTTAATTTAAATAAATGAAACCTCTTTATCACTATATCCTGCATTTTTATTGTAAATTACCTCTGAGGTAAATCCCATTTCCTCTCAATTACCTTCAAACACCCCATCCTACTAAACATAAACTACAATAATGCCCCATCACAAAAACCACCAAACTACATGGACAAAATAATCAGACCCATAATTGATCTTATAAAAAATCAGAAATCATAAAGAAAAGAAAATCCATAAGTATCCCTCACAATCCAATACTACTTTTATGTGAAAAACAAATGTATTTAACAATACTCCTATGATTGAAACAGGAAACATCTTAAAATGTCAGCAGCATCCTCAGTGGAATAATCCTACACCACTAAGGAAAACACAGATCCTTTCCAAAAACTTACAAAATTGAGAAAAAAGTTGACTTTACAGTCACTTAACATTTATTTCAATAAAAAGCGACAATTTAACAGCTAATTTGCTATTTTTACAGTAATTTATTCCTAGAATACATAAATGAGATTCATTTTTAATTAAAATTTAACTCTTACTGCTACAAAAATTATATTAGAAATAACATTACATAAATAACAAATTAAATTTTTAAAACTGAAAAAATTTTACAACCACTTAATAAAGTTTTAAATAAATAAATAAATAATATAAAGTATTCAAAAAGAACTAACCTGCTAGATCACAATTGTTAAAAACTCTTAATAATATTAAGGACTGAAAACATTTTTAAAAAATATTAATAATATCTCCTCCAATATTATATATAAAAATAATAGCATCAATTCTATTACGCAAAACAAAAGACAATGCAATATAAATTTCAAAAACAATCATTGATGACTAGAATTATAATACTCAAATCATCAATGGTATAATACAGTACTATATATTTTACAGAGTACATTATATTGTATATAATTTATTGTCATTTAATACATTAATTTTTAAAAAACAAATCTAATTTGATAGTGAAAATCTACCTTATCTTCATTAAACTAATCACACCTAAATTTAAATGTGAAAATGAAACGATGTAACCTGTATATGTTGCAAAAGTTATTACTGTGAGTTTTTCATTTTAAGTGAGAAAGGGTTATAAATATTCACTAGTTTATTTGTCTCTTCTATTATATTAATTCCATTTTTTTTTTTGTAACTTTATACTACCATTTCAGAGAAAATATGTCAGTTCCAGTTATTTTTGTTATCTAAAATAAAACGTTATATTGAAATCCAAAGTATTATTGTGTTTATTTATGAGGTCATAAAGCAACTGTACCTGGAAATTTCTCTTTTTTCATGCTCAAACATATATATTATATGTTTACCATTTACACATGATTCACTCTTTCTTTCTCCCACATAAGTCATATCACAATTCTTACGTTTACCTTGGTAAATTATGTTACTTTTTTTTAAATTGTCAGTACAGTGCAATCCCGGCAATTTGAAATAATTGCTACAGGTGGTTGTTCAGATTACAGAAAGTACCTAAGTATTTATTAGGAAAAAATGTTGAAAATAAGATTCAACTATATGAATGCTCATAACTATTTTTATTTAGTTTTTCACATATTTTAGTAATTTAATTACTTAAAATGTATTTTATTCAAAATTTGATTAATAGTTTTAAAAAATTAATTTATAAAAAAAAGTCAGTTATTATTTTTTTTTTTGCTGACACTTCAGCAGAAACTTTTTTACTGCAAACCAAATTTCAACATACACATTCAGAAAACACTACACTCACACACCAATATAGTCACTAATCTAAAAATCCTACACTACATCAAGAAAAGCAACAAACTAAACACAACAGAGAACTATGAGATATACAAACACCACAAAAACTATCCACAACACATTCTAAACGACAAAACACACTCACAATCAAATACTATATTTGAACACATAATTAACAACTATTCTAAGAACAATAATACACCTCAGAACACCAATATACCACAGACTCACACCAACACAACACACCTGAGAAACAGTCTTATCCGTAACTCACAGCATTAAACAATGCACTGATCTAGTGTGAAATGCATCTGCTGAAAAATAGCAGTAAGTAGTGGTTTTTTTTGCTAATCTGATATCAAAAGTGTAGTTATAAGAAAAACGCCAAGATGTACAAAACAAAAACTATATTAGTCACTTAAACAATAGTTTATGACTATCCGAACTTTGCTGAATTTAGTAAATTTGTTAAAACTTACTGAGACAGAACGTTTTCGATTGTTATGTGCCGATCTTCATCAGTGTCTTCTGCTTGGAGATGTTGGGTCAAGCGGTGACGGTTTTAAAGGTAGGTTTTCGATATTCTACATTGGACAAGCAGGTCACAGCTTTAATTGAGGAGTCGAAGAACACAAACAGAACACCAATTCAACATTTTACAACCACATCAAAGATACAGGACACAAATACACAGACATTTACCATAACCTAGAAATCCTACATATCAACAAAAAATGACTACATCTCAACACACTAGAACAATATGAAATTTACAGACACACAAAAACACAAAGTACAATCATATTAAACAAACAAACACAATAAAAATCACACATACTCTTCGATACTATCGAAAACCTACCTTTAAAACCATCACCGCTTGACCCAACATCTCCAAGCAGAAGACACTAATGAAGATCGGCACATAGCGATCGAAAATGTTCTGTCTCAGTAAGTTTTAACAAATTTACTAAATTCAAAGTTCGGATAGTCATAAACTATTGTTTAAGGATTAATAAGATTCACCGAACCTTATGGACTATAAAATTCAAGAAAAACTATATGTTTTTAGTGAATTAGTTTCATTTAAAAAATAATGGCCAATTCTACTTCTTATTCATATTGCTATTATTTTTATAATAAAATTTATAGTTTGGAGATATGTGCATATCTCCAAAAAGTGTTCGAAATTGTTATATTTCAAAGTGTATAAATGTAAATGTTGGTCAAGTTATAAATGGTTACAAAATAACAATTACAGGTATTATTTTAATATAGTTTATTGAAATATTTTTCTCAGTACTAGAATTACCTATAAATAAAAATTACATACCATTTATCATAAGATATATCAGTTTTCATGATCCATTTATTGTGTATAGGTAAGCTGTCATCATCAACAACTGACTTACTTCTCCTTAAATGTTTGTTTTTATATTTTGAAAAGGACATTGTATGGGGGTTATCCTAAGCTTAATAATGTGAATAAGTATATAGAGCACTCGCTGTAATTCCTAGTTTCTACCTGAAATTTAAAAAAATATAAAGCTATGTTAATAAAAATAAGACTGTACTCTTATTATTGTAACATTTATAACCATGTCATTTAAGTACAATGATTATATTATTTGATTCCATCTTCACGTGAGCTACTAGTTTTTAACTAAAAACATTTGTACATATGCTACACTTGCGTATAGCAAGCAGCACTTACTTTTATGATTGTTGAGGATGGCCGTTTCGGGTCCCAATGTCAACGCAGAGTTACCTAAACTACCAAGAGCTCAGTTATGGTCTGAGTTCACAATGGGGCACATCTCCCAAAATGGCCATCCTCAACAATCATAAAAGTAAGTGCTACTATAGGTGAGTGTAACATATACACATGTGTTTTAGTTACAATGATTTTAGTTCTATTTTGATTCTTTTACTAATTATTTAATTTCGTTTGATATTACCATAAAATAAATATAGTGAAAGTAGACTATATAATTAAATACTTCTTTCCTGCAATATTTATAACCAATATGCTACATGCTGGTTAAATCAGGTTAAACTATAGCCCTAAAATAGTTTAAAACTTAAAAAAAAAAAATAATAAAGAATGGCATGCTTAATTTTTCTTAGTCAATTGTATGGCCTCTAGTGTAAGAAACAAATAACTAGGCTTAGTAATTTAGAAAGGCTTTATATATTTTGCTTCTAATTGGTAACTTATATGATCCAATTTTGTATAACTTTAACAATTTTATTTTATTTGTTGATTCATCTTCACGTGAGCTACTAGTTATCACTAAACACTTTTAAATGTTTATAAACTTGGCTATAGTAGCACTTACTTATGTTTGTTGAGGACGGCCGTTTCAGGAGATGTGTCTCATTGTCAACTCAGTTTACATTTAAATTTAAATTGCCAACAAATTGTTACCAAATGTCTGGTCACAAGTAATGGCAAAAGTGTAATTTGTTAAATTGCCAGTTTACAGTTTACATTGGCAAGTTCATAAACATTTAAAAGTGTTTAATTTTATTTTGTATGGTAATGAGAAATTTAAGAAGTAGTAAAAAAGTAAATTATTAATTTTTATGAAAAGTAAAAGAACCAATTAAAAGTGCATGTAATATGATTCTAAGTAAAAAAAAGGGAATGTTTTACCTTGGATTTGTAACAAATCAAAAAAATTTTTTTAATTTTCTCATAAGCTGTGTATTTCAAAGCTGAAATTAAATACGTTTTTTAATAAGGAAAAAGGTTTTTGAATACAAGTAATCTAATTCTTTCCTTGTTTTTCCTTTTTGACCACAAGGCTTTTTTTAAGCGATAGCAAAACAAAATACTATCACAGCCTTTATAATTAGCCGTTCCTATATAAAACTAAAATGTGTATAATTTTCCTTCGTTTTTATATACATGTATCATCTTTTTTGTAACTTGCACTACAGTATGTGTATAGGTGTGTGCATATATGTTTGTGCTATATATGTATAATTTTAATTTTTAAAAAAAGCTTTGCATAATTCTCTCTTACTGTATGCTTACGTTGTATTGCAAAGATACTGAAAAGATATCAAGTATATATCATTTATAATTATAGTAAGTTTACAATTGATTTTTAAATCAGTCAACCAATATGAACACTATATTTCATTTACGGGAAAAGTGAAAACACTTACCTTGAAGAGATTCTATTTTGGTACTTAAAATATAAATTGTGTTTAAACATAGTGTGCCCTGACTTTGTGAAATAGAAGTACTAACAAAATTAAAAATCTCTACATTTTATTGTCTATATTATATGTCGATTTTTTAAATCAACATGTAATCACTTAAACATTGTTCAAGTGATTAATTAAGATTCACCTAACATAATGTACTACAAAATTCAAGAATCAACTTGTAGTTATACCTTCTTTAATATAAGAATTTTGCAAAATCCTTTCTTAGTGAGCACGTATATTATTACGAAACAAAAATATTATAGTAAAAACTTCCTATATATTAGTATAATCCCAATAATTGAACCACTCGGGGTCAGCATTGTTTGGTACGATTAATAACAGTTTCGAAAATTAAGGGTAACACTTTTATGTTTTTTCCACATATATTACCAGGAATAAAAAAATGTTAATTTCAAGAAGGGGAGTTAATAAGCATTTCTAAAATATGGGCTCATAAAGTGGTAAGATAGTTTTGATATGTTATCTCTAAAATACAGAGTACTTTTGGATGGTTAAACATAGTTCTTGTGATGTGAATGTAACAGCTGTTTGTATCCACAAACAAACTGTCGATCGAAGTTAGTTTTCTATAAAAAGTCGTATAACAGTAATTAACGAATATATAATGTCTATGAATGTTCACTGTTCAATGTAGAGCGTGTGTCACGACGACACAGCTATCTTCGATTTTTTCTGTTCCGATCTGTTTAAAACACATTAACACAATACGACACAAATTATTTTTGTAATGATTACTGTACTATTCTGTTTTTAAATTGTAATATATTTGGTTTTGCTATTCCAAATAACTCTTAAAGTTCATTTGTACTTTTATATAGAGAACAAGAACTTATTAGAGTTTAAAAATTTGACACATATTTTTACTTATTTAGTGGAATCATTTCATGTGAAGAAAAGTTAATGTTGGTGCTCCTGTAAAACTAGATCGTTGTTTTTGTAAGAATAGATAGATTCAATTGCATGTTTCAGTCTGTGAATTTGAATTGTTATCACCTGTTTATTGTAATTATTGTATGACGTTTTTAAAATTCATTATTGTATAAATTAGTTTGATCAAAACAAATTATAGATAAATCGATTCGTAATGTTGTAAAATATGTAAACAAAATTTTTAAAGTTTAACAGTTATGTGTGTTGTGGTACTGCTATAGATATATATACATATATTTTTTTTGTTTGAATTTAATTATTTTTGGTAAGGATTAATATTTTAAATGTTTTATTAAAAAATTGTTGCACTTCACTTAACAATAACAGATATTTTTAATTGAAATGTTTGCTGTCATTATTTTGGTTATTACATGCATTTGAAATTAGAGTCACAACTAACTTACCTTGCTCAAAAAAAGGCACTCGTGCAAGTAATTTCTGCTCTTTAGTTTTTCGGAACTTCGTCCCATATTGTAGCTAGATTTCTTGATGTATCCATTTGTAACAATATGAAATTTGGTAATCTCAACACAGCTATCTTCGATTTTTTCTGTTCCGATCTGTTTAAAATACATTTTAAACTTAACCTCACTGTTTAACACAAGTGTGTTTTACAGTGAATTCATCACAAACTACCACAACTCACTCATGTTGTACCAAGTCTAACAGTTTCCCAAGTTGAGTGTTACTGCTAATAAAGTACTTTTGTTTATAACCAAACCAGTCCTAGCCAGACACTTTGTGAGCATGTTGTGAATAGCTATTTTATAATGTAGTGTAAAATAATCGAATTTATAAAGAACAATTCTTTCAAATATTTTTGTATGTGTTGGCCCATTAAAGTTAATTTTAAATTAACTATATGTGGTTTATGATACTTAAAATAACCGTAAAAATATAGTCTCATTGGTTTTAAAAAAAAATTATTTTTAAATTACTCGTTTTAATGTGTAGAACACGAATATCAACCTTTTTTCCGCAGAAAGTATGGAAAGTTACTTTTTTCACATTTTAAATGTTAGGTTGTAATGGCATCTAAAGCGTAAACGAGTCTTTTTGATATTGTTTGGAAAATTATTTTTTTTAATCACTCATTTCAATGCATAGATCACTAAAATTAACTTTTTTCTGCCAAAAATTTAAAAAGTTTTTCTGCACATTTTTTATGTTAGTCTGTAATAGCATGTATAGCGTGAACCGGCTGCGCAGTAGCTACTGCTCACTGCACTACGTCAAAGTCAGTTTATTTTAATACTAAACGTAAAATCTAAATATTTAACTTTTGGTTATAATTTTATACAACATTACTATATGCCTACATTAAAATATACCTACAAAGTATCCAGTGAGGATAGATTTGGTTGTAATTTTCTGCATAGGCAATAAGTCTAAATATTTACCAAAATTACAACCAAATCTATCCTGACTGAATACTTTGTAGGTAAACTTTAGTACAGATAGATAGTAATGTTAAATAAAATTGTGACCAAATCTATCATGACTGGATACTTTGTAGGTATATTTTAATATAGGTAGATAGCAATATTGAATAAAATTATAACCAAATCCATCCCGACTGGATACTTCGTAGGTATATTTTAATATCGGTAGATAGTAATGTGTATGAAATTACAAATCTAGGCGTAGTGCAGTGCACTGTATCTACTGCCTGCCCGGTTCACGCTAAAGGTCTATATGCCTTTACAACCTAACATTGAAAATGTGGAAAAGAGTAACTTTCCGTATTTTCCGTGGAAAAAAAGTTGATATTCTAGTTCTACACATTAAAACGAATAATTTAAAAACAAAAAAAAAAATTTTAACCGACATCACTAAGACTATATTTTTACCAAAATAACTTTTTCTTGAAAAGAATGTATTGGATATTATGCAGTTTAACCACCGCTTGTGCAAAGTATATAAAATTAATCAAAAACATGTCCTAGCATTATGTTCATAAAAATTTTTTTTTACATGGAAAGTTATTTTTTATTGAATTTAGGTTTGGATTAATTTCTTGCGTGCAGTATCGTTGCTTGCCTTACTACTTATACGTGTTTTTAAATATACCAATAAGGTCTGCAGTTAGGATAGATTTGGCCGTGGATGACCAGCTATCCAGAATCGGTCGTTACTGGGAGGCTCGACGCCGAATGGCACAGCCAGGTGTGGGTATTGACTAAAGTAAAATAGGATAGATTTGGTTATAGTTTTATACATTACTATATACCTGTATTAGAATATATTTATAAAGTGTCCAGTTAGCATAGATCTGGTTGTAATTTTATACAACATTACCGAATTAGACGTCTGATTCTGTAAAGCAATACCTTTTGCCAGGTCATGTCACCTGATCTCTATTCTTGCCTTACATGTGTACATTTGTTTGATTAAATGTATAAAATTACAACCAAATCTATCGTGACTGGATACTTCATAGGTATATTTCAATATATGTATATAAAAATAAACTTCTGAGGCATTAACACAAATAGTAATTATCAATATAGCTTCAGGACATGTTTTTGATTCATTTTTTATGCATTCCATTGGGGGTGGACGATCTGCGTATTTACCAATCTATTTTTGAGTAATCATGTGGAAATGAAATAAATAGAGATAGCTAAATCTTAATCAAGTATTACTTTACGGTAGTACAACTTATTATATAAATGTTATTTAAAGTCACATTGTAAACAAGAAAACATAATCATAAATGGCACAGACCATTTAAGTAAAGGTTAAAATTTGAAAAACAAACATAATCTGAACACATCAACTCATATCGGTTTATGGCAAAGTGGAATTCATTTACATAAATTCTATTTCGTGGAAAATATATTTTGTTAAAAAAGGCTATAAATTATCTCTTTATGGTAGGTTTGTTTAAAAAAAATAAGGTATTCAATATAATTTTTAACTACTGCTTCCTGAAACAAGATAGTACCCCATTTCCCTCGGTCACGCACAATAACCTTAAGAAAGTTTAGTGTTATGGATTAAAACACTATATATCTGTATTAAGATATTGCTACAAAGTATCTAGTAATACAGTAATAGTTTTGGTTATAAAAAATGAAAAATCAAGTTTTATGCATAAAATGTTTTTCAAATTTAACTTGGGACCTCCTTTTTCCTTGGTCTATTAACAATATCTTGCCAGATCTACTTTCATTAGATAATTTTGTTTTTTCCTAACCAGATGTAACATCATAAAATAACTATATAATAATTTTATGAAGCATAAAATTGGCTGTTATTTTTTTTATGAAGTCATTTTTTAATTACTACTTTTGTTATCGCTTGGCAAAAAAACACTATTTACTGATATTTTTTCAGCATACACGTTTTGCATTAGGTCAGTGCTTTTTTTAATACTGTGGGTCACAGACTAGATTTGTGACTTACAGCCTTGTTCGTGACTCACAAGACCGTCTTGTCCGTGCCTCACAGCATTGAAAAATCCCCTGACCTTGTGTGAAACGCGTTTGCTGAAAAATATCCGTAAATAGTGTTTTTTTGCCAAGTAATATCAAGAGTAGTAATTTAAAAAAACCTCAATATATACAACACAAAAACTGAGTTTTTTAAATGTTTCATATGTCTTTGTAAACTGAGATTATAATTGTATTTTTTTCAAATTTTAACCATTATTTCTGGTTTGTGACATTTATTTTAACTTTTTCTTGTTTATAATATATTTTTATCTTAATATATGTAATCGTAAGTGGGACTATCTTTGTAAATCACACAAAAAAAAGATTTAGAGTTATACAATATATATATATATATATAAATCAGTAATGGAGATAATGTTTTATTTTAAATGACTAAACTTTAATTACTACTTTTCTATTATCATAAACTCTATGACAGTATGATTAACTCTAATGTGCTTCACTGGATTAAGGGTTTTTTTGTAGTTTTCTTTTAATTTAAGATAGAGGTAGATTAGATAATTTATGAGATAACTATTGAAATAATAATGATAGATATGAAATTAATTCATTGCCACGCTAATAATTGTAGAAATTTATTTTTGTATTTTAGGCATAGTCCCAGAAAAACTTCAAACATGACATCAATAAAGGACCTACTGTGGCAAGGTAAATATGCTTGAAATTAGAAATGGTTTCACTAGATGTGAAACTTTGTCAAAAACTTGCAATTTTTCATTTAATGAATAATGCAAGAAATATTTCTAGTTTTAATTTCCAAATCACAGAGTCCCTCTGGGGAATAACATAAAACAATAACACTTGTTTTATAAAAAAAATTTAAATATGTAATCTATATTTGAAAATAACTCATTTTAAAATGTATTACAACTTTCTTCTACATAATACATTGGACAGGAATCACAGGTATTGAAAACTGTAGTTTCAAGTATATCACACAATCAGCTCCTGTGAACCATCCACTAACCACAGAAGAATTTTTATCTGCTAGTAATAAAGTGTCTACTTTTGAGAAGATGAGTAGAGAGGATATATTCAAAGATGATGATGAAGAAGAAGGCAAAAACTGTGGTGATAAAAATAATGTGCAAATTGCGACTCAGAACAATTGAAACTGCTTGAAACAAACACGATTTTATATAGAAAATACTCAAGTATTTTGTAATTCAACATCTTACTGCTGGAACTAATGTAGAGAAGAAATCATCTTAAATCACTGATTTTTTTCGTAAAAATTAAGTATGCACTGAATTATAAAATGTTTTTTTCTAAATGCTCTAGTAAATTTTATTGCCTACTGTGCTGATGCATTTTGAAATCATTGTTTCATTGACAAAGACTAGCTGCTACTCAATGAAACAAAGGTTTTAAAATGCGCCAACAGAGTAAGTTAATAGTTTCCATTTAGTTCTTTAAATAATTGCTTATGAAATAAAAAGTAATATTCTTTTTATAAAGACATGTGTCTTAAGTTTGTCTTGTAAAGTATATTCTTTTAGATATAGACATGTATCTTACTTTAATTTGTACAAGTTTTTTTTGGTTTATCTAAATTAATAAAAGATTCTGCTAAACACTTGTAAATATTTATATTTATAGCTTGCCTATAGTAGCACTTACTTATATTAGTTGAGGACAGCCATTTCGAGAGATGTATCCCATTGTCAACTCAGAAAGTCTGAGTTACGGTCTGAGTTGACAATGGGACACATCTCCCGAAATGGCTGTCCTCAACTAATATAAGTAAATACTACTATAGGCGAGCTATAAATATAAATATTTACAAGTGTTTAGTGAAAACTAGTACCTCACGTGAAGATGGAATCAACAAATATAAAAAAAAAGATTCTGACCCATAAATCATTGTAGCCTATTCAGTGTAGGTAATACATATTTAAAAATCATTAAACAAAAACAGTATGTACAGTGCAAAATAAATATAGACGTGACAGAAATCTGTTTATTGATTTCACTTTATTAAATGTATTATATAATTCTTGTAATATTAAATCATAATTTTTATATTGGCAGTTCCATAACTTTATAATACCGTTTTAATTTTATCCTGATTTGCTAAAATTTCTTGTAAAAATGTTTTTCAATGGTGTCTGTTTAAATCAATATGTTGTACAAAAGTGCTTGGTTGTGGTACAATTAGTTCAGTGACAGAAAATAAATTGGGTCTGAATAACAATCAGGCAGCAATTGATGGAGAAATATAAATGGACTAGGGGCTTGTAAGGGCAAATACCCCTATTCATATTTAAACAAATTTTAAACTTTTGTATAGTAATTTTATTTTTTAATACAAATTAAATTTATTTTAATTCAAGTTTTTCATGGCAAAATTTCCTTATAAACTATATTTTTTGTAAATGTGTTTTTAATTTGATTTTTATAACCAATCGTATTTTCGATATGTATCTTTAATCCATCTTGAGATTTTACTCCGCTTAGTGTTATATAAATTTTGGCTTAGAAGTGTATTCTGTTTACAAATCATACTCATCTGTTTATCATTGCAATATATTTCTTATGGAGATTTTTGTTTTTAATTGAGAAAGACCTATATTTTAATCCTCCGTGTCAATGCCTTTAATTTAAGCCATCTCCCAACTTTGTACAACTTTCGAAGCTCCCATAATCTTTCTCTCGAAATTCGGCTTATGAATTTATATATTAAGATTACTCATTCAAAACCCAGTCATTGAATAAAAACTTTTTCACATTCTCTGCTTAACAAAACGTATTTCATACTTTAACACACTAAACATGGTTTTATTGTATCTGAGTGTTTGTTATTATAAATTAAAGCAAATAATAAATAGTTCTGTTATATGGATTTAATAATTTTTTATTGATGCCTTAAGTAAATTCAGTGCAATAACTTAAATTTGGCCATTTTCCGCAGGAAAGTGTTTAGCTTAAGTTTGAATTATACTCTTATTATTTATTTTTTTAAAATATATTATAAGTTACTATTATGTAACTCAGTGAATAATTTTTTGTACTGCTGTAGGTAGCAGGTAGCCGACCCGAGAGCAGTAGCGGGTCGGCTTTGTCAATGAAATGATTATTTCGAAACGTATCAGCAAGTAAGTTCAATAGTATTCACTCAGTTACAGAATAATTACTTATAGTTTAATTAGTGAATTGAAGATGATTACAACAAGCAACTTTATTATTTTGTTTGCATATTTTTGTTTTGAATGGTAAATTATTAACTAACTAATTAGTTATTTTAAATGAGTTAATAAAAAGTCTTTTTATAGACAGTCCTAAACCAAAACGGAATTTTATCAAAGAAAATGCAAAAAAAATTAAGGATCCAAAAAAATCAAGTCAATGCACACAGAGTGATGATCAACATAAGAGACAACAAAATGCTTCAGCGTTAAGTTCTGTAAGTGTAATATTTAGGTATTTTTATTAGTAAGAGTCTGTAAAATATCTCTTAATGTTAATGATCAGTAAATTACTCAAAAAAATGTACAGGTATAAAAGTTACAAATGGCTTAAAGATATTTTTCTTTAATGAATTAAAATTGTAAAGTAATGTTTCTTAAAAATAAATCAATGCAAGATTATTAAAATCATTGCATTTAAAATAAACACTGCAACCAAGAAAAAATACACATTTTATTAATGTATTGAGTGGTAAAAATTAGTTTTGAATTAAAAGCCTTAGTTGGTATTAACGTGTTTTCTGGGGGAAAATATATTCAGCAATTCTATAATATGGCGCTTTATACTCCAACTCCCTCAGACCCTTGTAGACTTTGAGGTTTTTTATGTATAAAGTCAAATAGCTCCTGGCTAGAGCTTGTTTATTTTGTCAATGTTGGTTATTAGAATCTGCTTCTGGTAATAAACCAATTAAATTATTCCTTTATGCAACTCGGAATTATGACCTGTGATGGTTCCCCATGTTCCTTGTGCTTATAACCCTCATCCCAGCCTCGAATACAATTTTTCTGTATTTTATATCTTTTGTTCGTTTACTTAAATTAAATTTTGAAGTGTGAATACCAGACAGATAGCAGATAATAAATATTAACATAAAATATTTACAATGTAATATTTATTTCTGTACTTCATGTATTATGCTATGACTTTATTATATGTGTTTGGAACAGGACCCAGCGGGAAGTCTTAAATAACAACTCAGAATTCGACATCATGCTGATGTCTTTTGTTTAGTTTTTCAATAATAACCACCCTTGATGGGCATGAGACCCTGAGCAGTTTACCATCTTGCCGTCCTGGAACTGCCCCTATCTGGTATTCTGTATATCAGGCATCCTCACTACGCGGCCCGCATGCGGCCCTCGGAACGATTTTTTGCGGCCCTTAGGCGGTTAGGATTGAAGTCAAATTATTTTTTGTTGCTGTGTTATGAAAGACGTTGTTAAGATCGTGAATTTCATTAGATCAAATGAACTGAACCACAGAACTTTTACAAGAGTTTTTGAAAGAACTTATTTCGCAATACGGGGATGTGCTTTACCACACAGAAGTTAGATGGCTGAGTAAGGGTAAAGTTTTGGAACGTTTCTTCAGCATTCGACATGAGATTACTTTGTTTTTGGCTACAAAGAACAAAGAGTACCCTGAAGTTTATAATTTTACTTGGTGGCTTAAAGTAGCGTTTCTTACTGACACAATGGGCATTATGAATGAAACGCTGACTAAATTGCAAGGATACTATAATAACATTGTAACTAAGATGATGAGTATCGTATTTGCACATGAACAATATGTATATTGAAGAACTATCAAACAGTGATTATTCCAGTATCTCTTCAGTTAAAACACGGTTTGATGAAAATCCTGATGAAAGTCAAAATGTTTCCGTTTTACTAAAATTGTTGAAAGACCTGAAGGAAGAAATGTCTCAGAGGTTTAGTGACTTCAGGAAGTATCAGGAACCATTTCGCTTGGTAGAAAATCCATGGGCAATGAAACCAGCTAATGTAGCTCATCTTTCTGTTTTTGGATATGAAGCTAGGGATTTGAAAAATGAATTAATCGATCTTCAGAACGATACGGAACTCAAAAGTATTTTTGAAGAAAAGATGAAGAATAAAGCTCACTATAAGTTTTGGAGGGTTGTTGAAAAGGAGAAATTTCCTAACTTACTTGAATGTACTCAGAAAATATTGTGTTTTTTCAGTAAGCTGAAGGTTTTAAAAAACAAGTACAGATCTAGGCCAACAAGTGAGAATGTTGTAAAAAACAAGTACAGATCTAGGCCAACAAGTGAGAATGTTGAGAACATTTTAAGAATTTCAGTTTCTTCCCAACCTGCCAACATAGATGCCATATTAGAGGACTGTGAAAGATTTCGCCCATCAACTTCAAAGAATTAACTAAGTAAAAAAAAAAGACATTTTCAAACTTTTTTATGCGCAAAACAGTTTATTTATGTTGGTAAAGTAATAAACGTATGTTATAATATTGTTTGTCAGTTATTTAGTGCCTCTTGTACTTGCAGCCCGCAGGAAAATTTTAAGCAAAATGTTTGGCTCTCAAAGTATTCCTAGTGAGGACTCCTGCTATATATACTACCAGAGTACTGTACTTACTATATATACACCAGGGTGTTATTACTTTTTGTTTTTTAGCGCTGTTGCATTATCCAAATTTTGAATAATTTGGCATGAATAAACTTAAAAACATAAACACTTTAGGTTAAGGCAGTTAAAATTTTGCAGCATGTAGCGTATATATACTGACAGAAATAACGAAGTGGTTGCTTGCTTGAGCCTTATGTGACATCAGAAGAAACTGATATTGTACAGTGAATCATCTGTGTCTTTCTTATTGCGGATAATGAATATGTCAGCATTGTTGTGTTAATTATATCTACTTCTGTTATGTGCAAACCTCTAAGAGAAGGTTTTGAAAAAAGGAATGAATTAAAGCAAGGAAACTAAAATTTTAAAAAGAAACATTTAGATTATATTTTTTTAATTTAAAATAAATAAAACCTCTTAACCACATAAACTTTTTATATAGACCCTTATGTACATTTCAATTACAAAGCAATCATTAAAATAAAATCTTACAAAAATAACTTAAGAGTTATTTGTTATTAAAAACAATAAATTAAAGAGGTTTTATTTATTTAAAGTAAAAAATTATGCCACATTTGCTTCAAGTTGTTTTATATATATATATATATATATATATATATATATATATATATATATATATATATGCTGATGTGTATTCCTTCACAGATGGAAAAATATGATAAATAGTTATTATCTGGAGTACATCCGTTCATTCTGCAGTCCATAAATTCACAGTTCCAACGTTTCACCAGAATCTCATCTAGCATTGACGAGGTGAACCCAACAACTCTTGGAAGAGAAGATGTTTAAAACGAAAGCATAGACATTATTACCCTTGCTGTTCTGAAGGGATCAAATAACAAGGGAGCACCAGTTACTTTCAATAAGATTGTAAACTACACAATTGTTGCAAACTATGAGACTTGACCTTAAAATTCATTTTATGTATTTCATTTCCCTCATTCACTTTTAATAACAGTCTAATGGTTGAAGTTAGGAAAATAATGTCACTAAACTTAGTTTTAAACTAAATAAAAATTCCAATCTTTAACACTTCAACATCTTTAAAGTTTTTTCTCTGGAGTACTCCTAGAAGAAATTCCTGAGTGCTGGGAAAGCATCAGTCAGAGAGGAAAATGCATCCACCGTTGGAGAGAAGTAACCAAAGGTAGAATCCTATATGCCCTACATAAAGAACCAAATGAGCTACAGATGTATCAAGAAGTACCAAGATCCACAGCCCCTTTTGCAGCATGAGCAAGGACCATATTGAGCACGGTCATATTGTGACAGAGACCTACCTTTTCAAATTCAATTGAAGTGAATCTTCTCTCTGCCCCAACTGTAGAACAGGAGAGGAGAACTCTTGCGATCCTATTTATCAATTCCATCAAGAGTAGTTCTGCTGTCTGTACTAAGAGGCCAAAACAATATTAAGTAATAAAAAAATTTGGACCTTAGCTGCAGCAATTTATTATGGACATTGAACCATCGGAGTCACATGACCCTGGATGTCTGCAACAAGAAGTAAGTAACATTTTCGTCTATTAAAAACTTCATTGCAATCCATTGTACAGGTTTAATTCAACTTAAATCACAGTAGAACCTTTTACTATACTGAAGAGAGAACAAAGAGTAAAAGCCTCCACAAGTGGTCTGAGAAGACAATGAACCATGGTCTGGTTTATCCTTTTATTATTTACGTAACATACAAGCAAATCTGTTATAAAAGTAAATGAAATGTTAACATATCTACATAAAACGTAAGGAGATTTTTTTATAAAAGTAAATGCACAAAATCAGTGTGATATTTTAACATATTTTTCATCATGATTGTAAAAGAGTTTGTGGTATATAAAAACTTAAATATTTTAAATGTATTGTAAGTTATTTGAAATTTTTTACAGAATAGGATAAAATCTATACCCAATCAGCAATATTCTGCAAGTAACAAAGCACAAGTAACAGCTGTGCCCCGAACATTGACACATCGAAGACCTTTAAGAGCATTCCCTATTAAAAAATTGACTACACAACCAGAACCAAATATCAACCAGTTTTCGCTTTTCCATGATAGAGATAAGCCACCAATAAATCTGTCCAAGTCAAAGGATCCACCAAAAGGTTTTAGAAACCAAGGTAATATACATACTATGACTGATTTAAAATGTATTTTTTCATTAAACAAAAATCTTTCCTTAAACACTTGATATTTTTGGGCGTTTTTGTGTGAAATGCAATTATTGTTGTTTACATTACCTTTATAACCTTTTTTTGTACAAGGGGTATATCAACTTCATAATTAGACGTTAGATATGTTTTCTGTTTCACTGACAATGTATGGTCTTAGTTCTTGTTTTTTAAACCTTACTTTTCTGCCGCTTGTTCTTCCAAAGTGTAATAGTTAGATTAAGTTTGTTTCACAGTTAAGTTAGTTCTCTGTTGTTTTACAGATTATGAATTCACAAATATCCATTTGATACTTTTTATTAAAAGGTTTCCTTCTTAATTGAACACAAAATATAAAAAATAGTGGATCTTAATATTTAGCTAGGGAAGTAAAACTTTAATATAGATTTTTCATTAGTATTTTTCTTCATTCTATATCCATCATGCGCAGACTTGTGATAAATCATTTTTTAAAGTAATGTTACAAATATTTGGTATTAAATTAGGAGGTTTCTATAATTCTTTCTGCTTGCCAATTTTTAGAAAAGTTTTTATTAAAAGTACCAACAAAATTGTAGGATTTTATATTAAGATCACACAGAAATTAAGGTTATCCAATTTCTTATTAACATTAAGCTTCATAAAAATTTCCAAAATAATTTTTTTAATTGAATATTTCTCTACATAATTTTAATTGTTTTTTAAAAAGACCTGTCAACACTTTATAAGGTTTTTTATATGCTGAAATCTTAAAATTCTGGCCCCTGTAAGGATGTGTTTTAACTCCTTCTTTCACCTCATTATTTCTGCCAAAAAAACTATTTTAGATAGCAGAACATAAGAAAATCGCTTAGTGCCTAGTCGACAATATAGTGGATGGTCAGTCGGCTCTCAACCCAAAATTCTGATCAGATTTTGAGTTAGATTGGCCTTCAATACAATATTTGATGGAATTTATTTTATTTATTTATTTTTAATAAAAACCACTCGTTTTAAGAATTAAAAGGTAAGACCTTCACAATTAAAATTCAACACTTGAATAAGGAGTGTTTGTATTGACAGAGTAAAAGTAACATATTAGACTCTGAAAAAACTGAGTAAATAATAGAGTGGATTCCATATCTTAAACAAGTAGTTTGTGAACAATTTTATTACAGGATGGGGAGTTTAGTTTATTTGCCGATTCATTGATTTTACCCACTCCTTTACTGTTTTCATTAATAAGTGAAAATGCTTTCATTTATATTGACTCATTAGAGTCAACCTTGTGGTTATTTGCCACCTCTATATTGGGTTTTCCTCGGCAGGTATATTTATTTATATCACTGCCCCTTCTTAATCTTGATTCCTATATAGTCTCAGGAATTACTGCCTTATATTGTGTGACTAGTGTACAGGTTACTAAACCTCATTATGATTGGTATTTTGAGTGTAAAGGTGTAATGTTGAAATTATAACAATACAGGTTTACATGTAGTTTTATAATTTCACATCATGTAAAATTTATTTAATTACATAGTTTTTAATACAAGGTTCAATAATTCTATGATAAAATCTTTAAAAATTATTTATAATGAAAATTAATTAAATTTAAAACAAATATTTATTATTTGCAGCTTGCCAAACTGTACAAGGGAAAGAATTGGATCGTATCAGCCATGACAGTGTGATTCGTTATCCAAGTAGCAGACTGAGAGGATTTGAAGAGACCAAATCATTAGTCCGAGAGATGGGTTTGCAAACAGATGATTCAATACTTAATAAAGGTGCTGGAGATTTAATTGAAGTAGATAAAGTTGGACCAAAGGTAAATATTTTATAATTTTATTGGTAGAATTAGGAGTAATAAACAATAGATAGATCACTGGTGTTTACACATTAAATTATTTGAGTTTGGTTTCAAAGATGTTTTTTGGTCACATACAAATCTGTTAAAATTTATTAACAGTTTAAATCTGATAATTTGAATGTTTTGCATTATTTTATTCGTTATTGATGTTTGTTTGGATAAGTGTTAGTATATTTAAAGTTTAGGTTTTGCACATTAATGTACTGTGAAAATACGAGCCAGGTTGTACAATAAAAATCTATGAAATTTTGTCTAACAATCCATAAAATTTGTCTCAAATTTAAATCATTAATACATGATTTAAATTTGTAAGTGTAGATTGTAAGAACAAAGACAAAAATTTTAAATTAAGTAACTCTACTAGCTTGTGCAACATATTATGAAGCTTGATTATATACATCATATTTGGCTATCAAACGGCCTACAGCAGAACTGGTTACAGATATTGTATTTGAGGGGAAGAATGTTTGACATCAGAACAAGGTTTGTTATGTTTTAAAAAATGTTTTGAAATAATACAAGTGAGGTTGGGAATGATTTCTTTTGTAGCTAAATGTAAGAAAACCTACTAGTGCCAGAATCATATTTATAAAATAGCAGATTAATAAAAAGTGCAATGATTAAGATTTTTTTAGTTTTGAAAAAATCAGTTAAAACTGTTCCAGCTGAAAATAGGTGTTTTATTGGTAGATAACTTTAAATAGTTAAATACTAAGATATTTTTACATAAAAATAAGTTATTAGCTTTTACATTCATGAAAGGGAAACTAAAAACATTAGTTGAATACATGTTTCTATTGATATAAATTTGGAAGAAATTTATAACTGTCTGCTGTATCAAGGGAAATATATTTTAGACATCAATTATTATTCTGTGTATTTAATGTACATGTGATGTATCAGTGGTGAATCAACGTTTTACACAGAAGAAGAAACCAAAGAGCTGATGTGTCATTAATAAACTACATTGCTGATAACTAATTACATAAATCAGCAGAGAATTTAAGTGTTTTATTACTTTTTGTAGTGAGGAAAACAGTAACTTAACTGGTCAGATATTTCCAATACATAACTGCTATGTAAAAGTTTATCTCATTGACCCAGTAAATAAGTGAATCAGTCAAATTTAATATAACTTGAATTTAGTTTACACTTAATTAACAATTTTAATTTTCTATGGTGTTTAAAAATTGGATTTAAATATACCATAACAGTTTTCAAAAATATATTGTTGTAGTATATATAAAACATTTAATTATTGTTGATATTAAAAAAAAATTATAGTCCCCATATCTAGACAAACTTTTCTGAATTATGTAATGTAATTTTAACATTATAAAATTATGTACTCAAATTTATCTTAGATGTATGTTTCAGAGATAATTTTTGTATAGACTGCATATACACATTTTACATTGTCAAGATGTTTTCAGGATACTACAGATTTTGTGAAATTGAATATGACAGCACCTTTAAAACCAAAACAAACAAATACAAAAGAAGACCCTAACAGAGCTCCATCATCATACCAGAAAGGAGTCTTACCAAAGTGAGTGAAGAATTATTCTACAAATAGGAGTTATATTCAATATTATTGATTATTTGTAACTGTCCTTCAACTTCCCAGTATAGCTTTTGTCATACTCCAAAATTTATTATGTATATACTTTAACACACACATCAATTATCTAGTAACCTATCAATATCATGGCCGACAATATCATTCTCAGAACTGTCATCAGTTTATAAACTTGACTTAATACTCAAATCAATTTGAGAAAACTCGTATTATACAGAAATAGGTCTTGTACATTAGAAAAAACAGGAGTTCTAATGAACCCTAATACTATAATTAAGAATCTACAAAATAAGTTTAGAGAACTTTATATATTACAGTACTTGCATAAGTTAATGTTGCTTTGGAATACATTGTTCATCACGCTCGCTACATTTTTTTGAAAAAGTTGTTAAGTGCTTCTGCGTTTGCTTATCAGATAGTTTTCATGCTATCGTGTCGCATAGATGTCTTAGCAGAAGCACATCTGGTGGCATAGTGTCTGTCTGTTGTTCAGTATAGCATAGTGTTGTTTCCAAGGCAGCTGTTTCTTCACCGTGATTAATTTTCCCTTCTTGTACTGCCTTGGTCAAACTTTCATCTTTATTCTCGTCATCACTGCCTTCACTAGTTTTTTTTACCATTTCAATAATTGGAACATCTGTTACCTCAAATTGTTCACATTGGAATTTTCACAATCTGGAAGTTTCTTAATTAGAAATGTCAAATCTGTTTCTTCTTTTATTTTGTTGCATGATTCGGCTATCCATTACACAACTGCTTTAACTGTAATTTTTTTAGAAAGCCTAAAATTTGTTCCCCCTTCAGTAGCTTCCAAGAGAGATTGTAAAAGATAACGTGTGTATTTTTTTCTATATATTCTAGAACACACTGATCCATCAACTGGATTAGGCTAATAACATTTCCGGGAAGATATAAAGCACGGATATCATCAAAGCCCAATTGATCTTCATCAGGATGTGACAGTAAAATAGCCTTCTGAGCCAAATTCTTTGCTTATAAAGCCTTTTCGGTGTTGGGCACAAACTCATTGTAAAACCGCTCTTCGAATAGTTCTCCGTCCAAGCAGTTCTTTGGTTCTTATATAAATCAACCAATACTGACATGGAAATGTTTTTATGTAAGTATTGCTAACAGGCAGCAATAGCAATTATAGAATCTGTGGGTAACATTTTTGTTCTAAGGACCAAAAATATTCCCTTCACAGTTTGGAGAAAGTGTGTCCGTGGGCAAAGTGTGTAGTGTAATATGCACAGGATCTCTACAGTTTGGTCAAAGCATTTCTGGTGACCTAAATACAAAGAGATAACTCAATGCACATTAAAATTAATGTTTTAAAGACTATCTAATATATAAGTGGTACAATTCCATGCATTTTTATGTTAATATCTGATTAATGGCTGTGATTGGTTATGTACATAGATAATGTGCAAGATAAGAAGTACATATGTTACGTTTAACACATACCCATTATATTTAAAATTTAATCATGAAGTAAATCCAAATATTTGATAAAATATTTTTTTCTAGATATTTGCGAGAACAGAAAAAAGACAAAGAAAATGAGAAGGATGCCAGAGGGGATGTATTGGAAGATGGCATCACAGCTCAGATGTTGTTACCAGATGATATGAGAAAAAAATTACTTACAAAATTGAAAAAAGGTTTGTAGTAGAAAAGTAGCATAAAATGTTTGTGAAATAAAAATCATTTCTAAATAGATAAATAGTAATACACCTTACAGAAAATTGAAATGTATGTGTTTAGTGTTATTAAACTGTTAAATATATTAATCCTTTGAAAGCCAGGAAAATAAAGCAAAGAAAGACTAACAAAATATTGCATTAACTGGGTAATATTGTAATAATGTTATTCATTGACATGTTAGGATTAGAGATGTACCTACCTAAACAGTATATAAGTGTCACTAGCTAAAGGTGCCTGAAAATGATATTAATTTATTTAATAAATATATATAAATATCGCAATATGTATTCTTGTGTAATAATAAAGAACTAAGTCAAAATACAAATACAAGAATTATAATTGAATTTACAATTCAAAGCTTTTCGTTGGCTAACAGTACCAACATCATCGTGTTGTTGGATGATGTTGGTACTGTTAGCCAACGAAAAGCTTTGAATTGTAAATTCAATTATAATTCTTGTATTTGTATTTTGACTTAGTTCTTTATATATATATATATATATATATATATATATATATATATATTGTTATAATGGTAATTTTTTTATACAAGTCTTAATAAAGTTATAATTTAAAAGAAATAACAATTCAATGCTGCTTTTTGTTACAATAAACTTTTAATATTTTAAAATGACATTCCTTGTTATCTTTTACAAAGTCACTTACTAATTAAAAATTCTTATTTCCTCTACAAAGAATTACAAAAATTAAGCTTTATTAGCCTAAGTCTAAATTTTGTTATGGCAGCAAGAAGTTTAGTTATAAAATTTAATATGAATTGAAATTGATTTAATTATTTCAATTTGAGCTTGAGCTCTCTTTATCTCGGGTTAAATAGGTGGGTTTTCTAAATTTTGACTAATAAATTTTGAGTTGGCACTTTCAAAAAAAAATATCTAAATTACAATTCTTACAAGTTAAAATTTTTACAAGTTATTTAGTTTCTAATTAATATATTTTCCTGAATAATGTCTTCTTAATTGATCAGTTCAATGGTTTGGCTTATTGTTACTCTGTATTTATGATTTAAACACGATACTGCACTTTCCGCACCAGTTAAAAAAATAAAATTTCGACAGCCAATTCTGAATACGTCTTCCTCGTTCCAATGCTTTGTTCCAACTGCGTCCTGACGCTACCTTTGTTAGAAAAAAATGGCCAAGTCGTGAATTTCCGCTATTTTTTCGTTTATTCCGTGTAAGTACAGCTTTACGGATGTCATGTTCTTCTTCTTTACGGATACACTTCTTCTTCTTAACAACTGCACTTAAATTTCTTTGCATTTAAATCCAAAACTGTTTTAGATTATATTTAAAACGAGAAATATTTAAAACGAATATCTTTTGCCGGTCAATGCGCACGCAACTCCACAAATCAGTTATGCATCGTGTTTACTACAGCACATTTCACTAGCTTGCCGTGTGAAAGTTTTAAGTGTATTTTTACATAGTTCTATTTAAATTGTTACCTATCAATTATTTCTAATACATATTCTTATAAATAGTGATTTGTGTGTTTTTTTTCTTTTATATAAAATCTTGTGATTAGATCTAAAATGTGGCCGTGTGCATTTTCTACACAAGTGAAATTAGGTTATGTTTACAATTCGTTCCTGGTATATTTTAGTAATTTTTTACATACTGAATTTATTTATATATATTTATCTTATTTTGGTAAGTGCCTTTTATATATATCCTATTTCAAAATGTTACATAGTCCCCAAATTTAGATTAAAAAAAAAAATTTTGATTCCAAAATTCCTTTTTTTTTAATCTCAATTTTCACATTTTGGGAGTAAACTCTTACTCTATCCTTCTTGCTTGTCTGCTGCCATCTAATTACATATGATATACTTAACTCCTAACAATACAATAAATTAACAATTAACATTTAATCAACAATCCTTTTACTCTTAACTCTCAATTTTCACATTTTGGGAGTAAACTCTTACTCTATCCTTCTTGCTTGTCTGCTGCCCTCTAATTACATATGATATACTTAACTACTAACAATACAATAAATTAACAATTAACATTTAATCAACAATACTCTTACTCTTAACATTTCGTACATTAATCATTTTCTGATTCTTAGAATCTATTTTATAAACTTTTTCTTTTTCTTTCTTTATTTTAATTTTAATAGAATGGAATCTTTCCAATCATAAGTCTTTTTATTTATCTATATAATCTATCTTCTGACACAGTGTTTTTTTTTTAAATTTTTAGCCTAACCGAGTCATAGCATGTCTAGGTTGTTTGTAGGTTAGGTCCTTGTTCTTATTCATTCATCCCTTCCTATTTTATTTATTTTTACATATTTTTTTTTTATTTCTTTATATTTTTTTTCAAGTGTTTGTTTAATTATTAAGTCATTTCTGGTCTATTGTCATTTCCGGTTTATTTGTTATCTATCCCTCCTACATTCGCTTCCTTCTCCTAATACTTTTATATCCTGAGTCATTCCTGTTGTTACCATCTTATTATCCCTTGTTATTTTCCTTTCTCTCGACTTCTCCCTTTATTTATTTAATTTGTTCTACCTGAAATTTATCTGATTCTCCCTGGTGTGCCTCCCTTGGTTCATAAAATTTCTTTAACAAGCTAATATGGAAAATTCCTCTAATTTTATTGCTTCTAGCATCTTTGATTTCATAAGTCGCTTTGCCATATTTCTTGGTGATCACATAAGGTCCATCATATACATAAAATAATTTTGCCATCTCACCTCTTATACCCTGTGGTTGCCAATTTTCTTTTACTAATACCTTGTCCCCAACATTTAATTCTTCTATTTTATGAGTTTTATTAAATTTCTCTGCTCTCTTATGAGCCTTCTTCTTAATTCTACTCCTAGCAATTTCTAAATGTCTTTCTAAATTTATTAATTTTGAACTCCAGCCAAAATTTTTTATTTCCTTTTGCCAAAACCTTTCATCCTGAATTCCTAGTTGTAGCTGGTTAGGTGTGTATCCTGTAGTCTCATGAGGAATTTCATTAATTGCCTGGTTAATAACCTCTACATACTTTCCCCATTCTCTATGGTTATGATGACAATATGTTCTCAAACATCTAATGATCTCCTTATTCACCCTCTCAACGATATTGCTTTGTGGCCTCCTTATTGGAGAAAATATTGGTTTCATTTCTCTATTTTTTATATACTCCAGCCATTTCTTATTATTAAACTGGGTTCCATGATCAGTCTGTATTCTTTCTACTCTCCCGAAATTTTCTATATAATTTTCTAAACATTTAATTGCCTCCCCTGTGGTTGCCTTTTTCAATTTATAGATTTGAACGAATTTTGTAAATACATCTAACATTACTAATAAATACTTATAGCCTCCTACAGTTCTTTGAAATGGTCCTATAAAATCAATTGACAATTGCTCCTTTGGTTTTTCCACTTGGATCCCTTTCATCTCTCCTTTAAATTTTGTCTGCCCATCTACATTCATTTTTGATTTATATGATTTGTTTTCATATTTAAACTCCATTTCCCATTTTCCAAAATCAAGTTGTGCCTCCACATCCATCAACATATCCGTACCTATAATAAATTTTCTCAATAAGCCTGGCACCACTAGGCATTGAAACGGATATTTTACCCCTCCTATTTCTCCTATTACCATGATCATTTTGTTTATCTTTTTAGTTTTCTTATTTGTTGCAGTCCGAATGGTTAAATTTTTTATTGGTAAGATTTCTATTTTTCCTATTTTATTTTTATTCTCTAACATCCATTTCTCCTGGATACATGTTACGTTACTGCCTGTGTCTATTAATGCTAGTAAACTTGTATCTTCCATCTTAATCTCTATCTCTGGGTTTATTATTTTTTTTTCAATTCCTAAATTATAATTTCTCTCCTCATCTTCTTGTTCTAAAAAATTTTCTACTGATTAATACATTATTTATAGTTAACTTAATTTTATCGTAGGAGCTTTTATCAAATTTTATCACTGGCAACCTCATTTGTTCTGTTTGATGCTCCTTTTCCTGATCCAAGGCGACGATACCAGTGTTCTCTAGTTTTCCGTTTGACTATGTGCACCATCCTCCTTCCTTGTCCCCACACATCTCCTTGTCTCTATCTGATTTATTTCCTTCTGGCCCGTGTCATTTGTTCTGTAATTCCTGTCTCCTCTATTTTTTCGATTATTTTCCTGCCCTGGTCTTGGTTCAACATTCCCCCTCATATGATTATCTATTCTTCTGTTAAAAAACTGGACATATGGCCGTCCTTCACTTCTATATTCATTCCTTCTATACAATTCTCCTGGTCCTGGAAATCTTCTATTTCCCTGCTGTCTCATCCCTTCCTCACCCCTTCTGGGTGGAAATCTATTTCCAGTCTGTTCCTCTCTAGGGGTAGGCCTATTCCATGGTCCCCTGTTTCTCTGTCTTATTTCCTTATTTCTCTCCTCTATATCCTCCTCATTTAGCATCCTTTCCATCTCTCGGATCGTCTTTATATTTTGTACTCTTCTTGACAACTGTATCCTTTCATTAAAATGCCGGCTTAATCTCCGGACTATCTCTTCCTCATTTTGCGGTGGTGTCATGTTCTTTAAAACTATGACTCTTTCTATGAAATAATCTGCTCTGGCTCTTCCATTTCCCTCTATATACCTTTCATTTTCTATTCTCTCTTTGATGCCTTCCTGTATTTCTTTGGCCCAGTATCTTTCTATAAACCTATCTTGTAAATCCGCGAAATTTTCCACCTCCTCTCTAATTGATTCCCACCATCTTGCCGCTCCTACTTCCAAGGCTCTATCTATGATTCCTCTCCATTCATTTTCAAATCCTTCCCCTGTCCTACATCCAAATTTTTTCTCCACATACCTATCCAGTCTTTTTAGGAACTCCATAGGGTTACCATTCCTACCATTAAATTTTGGCATCTCCTCCTGATTCCCGCATGACACCTGTATTATCCTTAGGCCTTCTCCTCCTTTATTTTCTTCCACCTTCTTTTCTACCTTTTCCATTCTCTGGGTCAATTCCCCTTGTTTCTCATTATTCCTCCTTCCTTCTGTTTCCAATCGGTCAATTCTATCATTATTATTGTTTTTCTCAATCGCTATCTCCCTATTTAAAACTCTTAACTCTTCCCTGTTCTGTATTGTCATTCTTTCTACCTTCTCTATCTCTTTCTTATTAATTTCTGTCACATCAGCTATTATTTCTTTTGTTTCCTCTAAATTCTCCTTAATCTTCTCCTCTAAGTCTCTTCTCATAACTCCTATTTCAGCATTATTCTCTGTTCTCAACTGTTCCCTCATATCCTCTATCATTCTCCTATTTTCTTCCTTTAGGCTTTCGAATTTCTTATCCATTTCCAACCTACTTGAGGCAAATCCTCTGTTCATCTCTTCTTTCATCTCCTTATTTTCCTCCTTTATATTCTCATTTAATTCTTTTCTTATTTCGTCCATCTTATCTAATTGTCTATTCATATTCTCACTCATTTCTTTCATCTCCTCTTTTCCTTCATTTATATTCTCTTTTAATTCCTTTTTTAATTCTCTCATATCCTCCTTCATTTCCTCTCTCCCTTTTAGACTCATTTCCATGAGAGATCTCATCATTTCCCTCAATTCTTCATTCTCATTATTTCCCTTTTTCTGTTGGGTTTGCATCAGTGGTAATCCCCTAGCCTCATCTACTTGGGTTTCCACCTCACTCTCTTCTATAGGCATATCTGTGCCTTCCATTTCTGTCTCTTGTATTTCCAGGCTTGTCCCTTCTTCCAATTCTATTAGGCCTATTGTAGCTTCTTCCTCTTTTTCATCTATTTTTTTTTTAATGTCACATATTTTCCTTTTGCAGCTTCCTCAATTGCTGTACCCTTCCTAGACCTACTATGTTTGTTATATTCCTCTAATTTTTTTGTTTTTTTTCGCTTTCTCCCTCCTTAAATTATATGTACCTGTTTCAGATTCCATTTTTTTTTTTATTTCTTTATCTAAATTTTCAAAATTCCCCTTTATTCTATTTAAATTTTGAAAATAAAAAAAATTATTGACTTATGGTTGCAAAGTCCTGAAAAGTAAACAATATTAATACAAATATTTAATTAATAATCTTATCTAAAGTGCCTTGAGGTTAATTCTTAAATTTTTTTTTATAATCGAGCCCCACGTTTGTGTGCCAAATGTAATAATGGTAATTTTTTTATACAAGTCTTAATAAAGTTATAATTTAAAAGAAATAACAATTCAATGCTGCTTTTTGTTACAATAAACTTTTAATATTTTAAAATGACATTCCTTGTTATCTTTTACAAAGTCACTTACTAATTAAAAATTCTTATTTCCTCTACAAAGAATTACAAAAATTAAGCTTTATTAGCCTAAGTCTAAATTTTGTTATGGCAGCAAGAAGTTTAGTTATAAAATTTAATATGAATTGAAATTGATTTAATTATTTCAATTTGAGCTTGAGCTCTCTTTATCTCGGGTTAAATAGGTGGGTTTTCTAAATTTTGACTAATAAATTTTGAGTTGGCACTTTCAAAAAAAAATATCTAAATTACAATTCTTACAAGTTAAAATTTTTACAAGTTATTTAGTTTCTAATTAATATATTTTCCTGAATAATGTCTTCTTAATTGATCAGTTCAATGGTTTGGCTTATTGTTACTCTGTATTTATGATTTAAACACGATACTGCACTTTCCGCACCAGTTAAAAAAATAAAATTTCGACAGCCAATTCTGAATACGTCTTCCTCGTTCCAATGCTTTGTTCCAACTGCGTCCTGACGCTACCTTTGTTAGAAAAAAATGGCCAAGTCGTGAATTTCCGCTATTTTTTCGTTTATTCCGTGTAAGTACAGCTTTACGGATGTCATGTTCTTCTTCTTTACGGATACACTTCTTCTTCTTAACAACTGCACTTAAATTTCTTTGCATTTAAATCCAAAACTGTTTTAGATTATATTTAAAACGAGAAATATTTAAAACGAATATCTTTTGCCGGTCAATGCGCACGCAACTCCACAAATCAGTTATGCATCGTGTTTACTACAGCACATTTCACTAGCTTGCCGTGTGAAAGTTTTAAGTGTATTTTTACATAGTTCTATTTAAATTGTTACCTATCAATTATTTCTAATACATATTCTTATAAATAGTGATTTGTGTGTTTTTTTTCTTTTATATAAAATCTTGTGATTAGATCTAAAATGTGGCCGTGTGCATTTTCTACACAAGTGAAATTAGGTTATGTTTACAATTCGTTCCTGGTATATTTTAGTAATTTTTTACATACTGAATTTATTTATATATATTTATCTTATTTTGGTAAGTGCCTTTTATATATATCCTATTTCAAAATGTTACAATATATATATAAAATATTTTGCTCAATTGACCGAAAGGTGCCTCATCACTCAAGGTAAAATTATTGCACTTAATGGTGGAAAAATTACTTACAATAGTAATATATTAACTTCATAAAGTCAGTGCAACGGAAAAACAATGGATAACGTTAAATATCAAGAATATATATATATATATATATCAATTTCTGTGGTGAAGATTTCTTTTGCAACATTACTTGGAAGCCACCTGTCTAATGTTAAACATGCACAGGTTAAACTGTTGAACTATAATAGTAATTCTTTGCATTACTGGGTAAAGTGGCCAATTGTTTTTAATAATGTAATTTTAAAGATTTTTTTTAAAGAGACAGTTAAATTTAAAAGCAAAGCTACTTAAACCTATATCTATATATCATTGAATGTTCTAATTATCTAAAATAAAGAAAAATTAAGATATTCGTAAAGCATATCTATAATAATGTCTTTGATAGGGACTGAACTCATAATCAGCAGCTACTAGTGGTGCTCAGTTCATTGTGATCAGGTTAGAACAGATATATAGCGATCCAGGGGCAGGATCATGAACCAACCAGCTCATTCCCTCCTGACAAAGAACTAAAAGGGTTATTATTAATATAACAATCTTCTTGATTCTAAGAAGTTGAATCAAGGGGGAATAGTATTTTACTAGTAATATAGTTTTTTTTTCAAGTACAAAGTAATACAAATTTTTTTAGATGCTTTCCAACTGCTTAACTTCTATCTTCCTTTACAGTTATTTCTCATCTCCTAACCTTTAATGTTTAACATAATAATTTATAACTTTTAATATTAATTTTTTTTTTTTTTTATTATATTCATGTACTTCCTTTATTTGCTATGTTATTAGTTAAATTTTGTTAGGCTGTTCTAAAGCAACATTAAGTTTATGTATTTACTGTAATAAATAGAGCTCTATTATTGTATTTTGTGCGTTCTTAATTATATTATTAGGGTTCATTGGAACCCCTATTTTTTCTAATGTACAGAAACTTATTTCTGTTTAATCCAAGGGAGTTTCTTACCAATCTACCTCGAATTATCGAAACTACTGTACCAATTCAGGCTGTTCATTTAATGTAATACCATATTACTGTTAAGGGAAAGAGCATTTGCCATCCTCTCTCAGTTCCTGTTAAGGGTGCAAACCATGTAAATAATCTGATTCCGTCTTCAAAGTTTTCAGTAAAATATCTCTTATTATTCAAAAGCAATCTTCATTAACGTGCTTAGAAATTTGTGATCATGTTATTTTAAAGAATAATTTGTGCTAGATTTATACATATGATTATTTCGTCTAAGAATTAATTTATCACATTCACTGTAGACCATCTAAAATTTGCTAACAGATCAAAAATCATAAGCCTCATATTCCTATACCTTAATGGTCATTGATCCTGAACCACAAAGTGAAACATATCATCTGAACAGGACTATGGGGTGGTATGACGCGGTAGCCTCAGATGGCATTTTGAGGGGGAAGCATGAGTGATAAGTAGAGTTTAATTGTGTTAATACAGTGCGTGAGGTTTAACCGTGTCTCTGACCTTGAGGTCGCTAGTGTGCACTGGGCTGCAGTGCGGGTCAAAACCCAACACTTCAGAAAACTTCAGTGTCGTGTTTAAAGTGTAAACAGCTCTAATTAACTAAATGATAATACTGTAATAGTTTGATGTAGTCATGATCTTTAAATATGTTGCTGTGCTTCTGCAAAGAAAGGAACGCGATTACGAAAGAGACGATATATGTATTGTATAATGTTTTCAGTTAGGCTAGTAGTCAAATGCTAGAACAGAACGAAGGACGCTGTTAAACCTCACACACTGTATTAAGCATTAAAATATTAGTAGTCTAGAATTGTATTCATATCTGTGTTAGTCTAGGCTTTAGTAGTATTGTTAGTGTCCTATTAGCAGCTTAGACACATACTTTACATTCATAATTTTGTATTAGTAGTATTCTAGTATGATTAGTATAGTTTGGATCTATTAATCAAAGTTGGGACTAAGCATGTAAGAAATTTCTCAAAATAAGAAAGTGTACTTTAGGTAACTGTGCAATTTTTTTCTTCTTGAATCAGGTACAATTTTTTTTGTTTTCTGTATATACAGACTTATCCACGAGTTGAATTGTCTATTGACAATGATTTTTCAGTTTATTGACAATTAAATTTAGTAAAATGTTTGGGGCAACATTTTGTAGAATAACATCATGCTCTGTGAATGTACCACACGTCACTACATCTGAACCTATTAATTTAGGTCTTTTATTTCTAAATAAATTTTACATTCTGTTATAATCTAAAATGAATTAAATTGAGTTCTGCTTGGATAATAAGTTAACAAAGAGCATTATGTGTACATAATTCTTGTATAATAGGTCTTATTAAAAACTACCCATACAAGCAATATGGTATACTATATTTGGATTTCTAGAATTTTTCTTTTATGTCCCTTTTTTGTTTATATAGATCATAAAGAACTGGTTGATCAGCTTAATTTGCTACCCTTCAGCACAAGCTCATTAAAGACTCTTCAAAGAAAACAGCAAATAGAAAAGGAACTAGACATTTTAGAAAAACGGATTTCCAACTTTTCTAGAGAAAAAGTTTTTATTCGGGATGTAACAGCTGTATAGTGTTAATTAATTTTCTTCAATATTTTTGGTGATAAATATTCAGTGCCTTTAGATGGATCTCATTTAATGTATATTATAAATTGCTATTTATTGTTAGAAAATAATACATAAATATATTTATTTTAGCAGATGAATCTATTTTATTGAAAAAATGAAATGTAATAAAATATTAAAACTTAGTTCAAGTATCATTTAATTGTATATTATATATTTTAATTATGAACTTGGGGTTTACATAAAAATCACCGTTTTAAAAATGTAAAACTTCTCTACATGCATAAAGTCAATCACTTTAGCAGATGTGTTTTATCTCACACTTTAGCCAGATTGACATTTCCATTCCATGTGATTTAAATTAAGAAGATGGTAAATTAATGTATTAGATAGTAAAACGTAATTAAAATAATTTCTTGGTTGTTATTTGACTAACCTTTTACATCATATTATACAAAGCCATTGTGTATTTCCCCACCTTTCCCTTCTCCATTTACTGCTCCCAAAATGGTCATCCACAAACATCATTAATGGTATGTGCTATGCGTGGATGTTTTTATATTTTTAACACTTTTACCGAAACCTCAGTCTGTCAGGCCCACGTTGAATTTTACCGTGTTTATATTGGCTGAACTGGTGAATTCAGGAATGTCAACTCCCTAGTACCTTCCTCCCTTCTCTAGCCCTACACAAACAACCATTGTTTGTTCAGTTTGAGTGAAGTATGTGACCTTGACAGCCCCTTTGTCAAATACTAACCTGTCTCAGAGGCCCAGGGTTTCGGTTAGCGCTCTTTCTCGCGTATTTTCTCAGGACCACGGTTTCGGATAGTGTCGAAGAGTTTTCAGTGAGTTTTTATTATTTATTATTTGTATATATATTGAACTATTTTTTGTGTCTTTGTACGTGGAAATAGTATGGAGGGCTCCAGAGCTCAATATGGACCATCAGGAAGAACAAGACGACATGTTACGAGAGTAGATATCGCTGATCCTGACTTTAGTGACACTATACGTGATCTCCTTCAAGAAGAGGATGATTTTAGTGAAGGCAGTGAAGTTGATGACTCGGATGCTGACCCTGATTTTATTCTAGCAGTTGACGAACATTGTAGAGGAGATAGTGGAGACGAGAATCGTCACTCTACATCTGAGGATGAACACAATGAATCACATTTGTTAGAAATTGAAAATCGTGGCCAAACCTTACCACATAATATACCTCAAGAAAACTTACCGAATTTGTACTTTTTAGAAAGAAGGAAAAAACTGAGGCTAGCGCACCAAATGCATGGTACAATCGTCCACCACCCAAAAATGTAAGAGTGTCAGCCAGAAATATTATTCGTACATTACCTGGAATTCAAGGAAGAACTAGGACTTTGGGAAGCAAACAACAAAACGAGAAGTTTGGGAACTGCTGTTTGACAACAATATTATTAATCAAATAGTGATGAATACAAATAAAAAGCTACAATCTGTTAGATTGACCTTGGCAGACAATACAAAGAAAAGTAACTATAGAGACACCGACAAAGAGGAAATCGATGCCCTGATTGGCTTACTTAATGTGTCTTCTGTTCTAAGTTCAAATGATGAAAAAATAAACTCGTTCAGGAAAGATTGCTTTAGTAGACCAATATACTCTTCAGCAATGTTCGAAAAAAGATTTGAAATATTACTAATGTGCTTGAGGTTTGATGATGCAGTGACCCAGACTGAAAGACGAAATCAAGATAAGTCAGCCCTTATTAGTGAGATTTTCCAACAATTTATTTCTAATTGCAAATGTGTCTACTCAGTTTCATCTGACGTTACAATAGACGAGATGTTAGTTCCATTCAGAGGAAGGTGCAGCTTTAAAGTTTTTATGCCAAACAAACCAAAAAAGTATGGTATAAAAATAATGTGTTTGTGTGACGCCAAGACCTCGTACCTCTTGAATGCTTATATTTATACTGGAAAAGAAAGTGATTCCAAGACCCTCAGTGAAGCAGAAAAAAAAACTGAGCATACCAACTCAGGCTGTTGTGAGGCTATGTAAGCCAATTCAGTCATCTAACAGAAACATGACGGCTGATAATTGATTTGGCTCGATAGAGGTGGTTGATGATCTTCAAAAAAGGGAAGCTTACTTACGTAGATACATTGAGGAGGGACAAAAAGTTGATTCCCGAAGAGTTTGGCCCAAATCCAAACCGACCTGTGACTATGGATTTAGAGACCAAGCAACTCTGATCAGCTTTGTTCCACAAAAAAATCGGGCAGTGGTGCTCATTTCAACAATGCACCATACTGTGCAACAGAATACTGAGAAGAAAAAACCAGAAATCATATGTCACTATAATAAAACTAAGTGTGGCGTTAATTTAATTGATATGAAGTGCGCTATTTATACGTCAAGTCGAAGAACAAGGCGTTGACCTGTTGCCATATTTTATCGATTGTTGAATATTGGTACAGTAAATGCCTTTATTTTGTTTATGGGGTTTTGGCAATATCACCTTTTGATTTCTTAAAAACTTTGGGATATGAATGGTTTCCCAACTACAAAAGAGACTTTCAATGCCAAGCCTTCACAGAGAGTTAAGAGAGAACATCAAGAAAACTTTGGGTGAAAATCTGTCACTAGACCAGATTCAAACACACGGACCAGGAGGTAAAGGTGCAGCCCCTAGTGATAGATTGGAGATAAGGAAAACCTGTGCCACTTGTAAGGAAGACAGCGTACAAGTGTATTGTGTGCAAGAAACCTATCTGTTTGGATGAGTGCAGCAGGAAGGTGTGTGTCCACTGTGTTAATGACTGTGTGAACTAAGTTCACAATCGCAATCATGGTAAGAGCCACACATGATTTCCTAGAATTTCTACTTACGTTTAATTATTACTTTATATGATATTTGTATACCAAATTATTTTTTCGTTTGCTATTCAGTCATACTTTGATAAAAATACCATATTTTTAAAATAAAATTTTTGTGTTTGTTGAAAAGGCAAATTTTTAATTTTTTGCAATAGTTAACAATAGTAGTAGTTTGAGACTTGTAAATAAGCAGTTTAAAGTAAGTTAAATGTAAATATAAACCAGTAAATTTTGCTTGCTTGTGTGCATTTTACGATTATATCTAATTTTGTCTTATAGTATTGCTATAAGGATACATGTGATACACAAGGATACATGTGTCCTTTTGTAGTTAAGTTCTACTAAATGCATATAAATGTAGACTATTTAAATGTAAATAATTTCTTTAAAGAGTATTGGAGTTACTTATTAGCTAACCCCTGATATTAGGTTTAAAAAATCACTATAGGAAAAAATAGGGTACTAATACCAAATGGGTCTCTCAGACCCAGGGTTTCAGTTGGTGTTATGAAATTACGGTTTCGGTAAGAGTGTTAAAAATGTGTTTTATTTAATAACATAAACTTAGAGTTAATTTCCTCATTTTTTTTTATACACAGTGCTATAAATTAATGTATACAGATATTCTGTAAGACCTATTCTTATTTTAAAAAGAAATAAATACGAATAAGTACGGAATACTTTGTACTGATACACCTATTGAGATCACTTTGATTGGAGTATATTGCCAATTTATATTAATTTATTTCATCAACATTTTTTCAAATTAATTTTATTAAAAACTTTTTCTTCACTTGAAAATACCATTATTCTATTATCCCCAAGTTATAGGGTATTCACTAAAAATAATTTTCCATCCCGACCCTAACCTACAAAACCAATGAGATTAGTTACAGCCCGAGTTGACAATGGGACACTTCAAGTGTAACAATTCAAAAGTGTTTTTAATTAAAAACTAGTAGCTCGAGTGAAGATGGAATTAACAAATATAAAAATAATAACCTATAATTTTACATATTTGTTGAAAGTCTATATTTTAATGGTTTTTAACTAGAAATATATGTCATGAAATTAATCAGCTTAAGTTTTGTTATGATATTGATCAGCTAATTCATAGGTATCTGGAGTGATGTTTTTAGATACCCCTACTATGAACTAATAGTACAGGACATTAGTTCATGATAACTAATACTCCAGATCTGAAATAGACAATCAGTAAAAAAAATATGTACTGTAATAATTTGGTAAATTCACTTTTATAAGTCTTAATAAAAATTTATAAGTTAAAAGAAATAACGATTCAATGCTGCTTTTGTTACAAAAATTTTAATATCTTAATATGACATTCCTTATTTTCTTTTATAAAGTCACTTACTAATTACAAAGTCTTATTTCATCCACAAGGAATTACAAAAATTAAGCTTTATTAGCCTAAGTCTAAAATTTGTTTATGGCAGCAAGAAGTTTAGTTATAAATTTTAATATTAATTGAATTTGATTTAATTACTTTAATTTGAGCTTGAGCTCTCCTTATCTCGGGTTAATAGGTGGGTTTTCTAAATTTTGAATAATAAAATTTGAGTTGGCACTTTCAAAAAAATATCTAAGTTACAATTCTTACAAGCAAAACTTTTTTTACAAGTTATTTGGTTTCTAATTAAATAATTTCCTGAATAATGTCTTCTTAATCGATCAGTTCAATGATTTGGCTTAATGTTATTCTGTAATTATGATTTGAATATGATACTGCACTTTCCGCACCAGTTAAAAAATAAAATTTCTACAGCCAATTCTGAAACACGTCTGCCTCGTTCAAATGCTCTGTCCCAACTAACTGACGCTCCCTTTTTAGCAATAAAATGGCCAAGTCGTCAATTTCCGCTATTTTCTCGTTTATTCCTTGTAACAGCTTTACGGATGTCATGTTCACCGCCTCTGATACACTTCTTCTTCTTAACAACTGCACTTAATTTTCTTTGCAAAACAATTGCATTTAAATCTTATTCCCAAACTGTTTTAGATTATATCTCCACGAGAAATATTTAAAACGAATATCTTTTGCCGGTCAATGCGCACGCAACTCCACAAATTCGTTCTCCCATCTTGTTTACTTCAGAACATTTCACTAGCTTGCCGTTTGAAAGTTTTAAGTGTATTTATATCGTTCTATTGTTCTATTCAAATTGTTATCTATCAATTACTTCTAATACATTTTCTTATAAATAGTGATTTGTGTGTTTTTTTTTCTTTTTATATAAAATCTTGTGATTAGATCTAAAATGTGGCCATGTGCATTTTCTACACAAGTGAAATTAGGTTATGTTTACATTTCGTTACTGGTATATTTTAGTAATTTTTTTACATACTGAATTTATTTATATATATTTATCTTATTTTGTAAGTGCCTTTTATATATATACTACTTCAAAATGTTACATAGTCCCCAAATTTAGATTTAAAAAAATTTTGATTCCAAAATTCCTTTTTTTTTATCTCAATTTTCACATTTTGGGAGTAAACTGTTACTCTATCCTTCTTGCTTGTCTGCTGCCCTCTAATTACATATGATATACTTAACTCTTAACAATACAATAAATTAACAATTAACATTTAATCAACAATCCTCTTACACTCTTAACATCTAATACATTAATCATTTTCTGATTCTTAGAATCTATTTTATAACCTTTTTCTTTTTCTTTCTTTATTTTAATTTTAATAGAATGGAATCTTTCCAATCATAAGTCTTTTTATTTATCTATATAATCTATCTTCTGACACAGTGTTTTTTTTTTCTTAATTTTAGCCTAACCGAGTCATAGCATGTCTAGGTTGTTTGTAGGTTAGGTCCTTGTTCTTATTCGTTCATCCCTTCCTATTTTATTTAAATTTATATATTTTTTATTTCTTTATTTTTTTTCAAGTGTTTGTTTAATTATTAAGTCATTTCTGGTCCATTGTCATTTCCGGTTTATTTGTTATCTATCCCTCCTACATTCGCTTCCTTCTCCTAATATTTTTATATCCTGAGTCATTCCTGTTGTTACCATCTTATTATCCCTTGTTATTTTCCTTTCTCTCGACTTCTCCCTTACTATTTAATTTGTTCTATCTGAAATTTATCTGATTCTCCATGGTGTGCCTCCCTTGGTTCATAAAATTTCTTTAACAAGCTAATATGGAAAATTCCTCTAATTTTATTGCTTCTAGCATCTTTGATTTCATAAGTCGCCTTGCCATATTTCTTGGTGATCACATAAGGTCCATCATATATATAAAATAATTTTGCCATCTCACCTCTTATACCCTGTGGTTGCCAATTTTCTTTTACTAATACCTTGTCCCCAACATTTAATTCTTCTATTGTATGAGTTTTATTAAATTTCTCTGCTCTCTTATGAGCCTTCTTCTTAATTCTACTCCTAGCAATTTCTAAATGTCTTTCTAAATTTATTAATTTTGAACTCCAGCCTAAATTTTTTATTTCCTTTTGCCAAAACCTTTCATCCTGAATTCCTAGTTGTAGCTGGTTAGGTGTGTATCCTGTAGTCTCATGAGGAATTTCATTAATTGCCTGGTTAATAACCTCTACATATTTTCCCCATTCTCTATGGTTATGATGACAATATGTTCTCAAACATCTAATGATCTCCTTATTCACCCTCTCAACGATATTGCTTTGTGGCCTCCTTATTGGAGAAAATATTGGTTTCATTTCTCTATTTTTAATATACTCCAGCCATTTCTTATTATTAAACTGGGTTCCATGATCAGTCTGTATTCTTTTTACTCTCCCGAATTTTTCTATATAATTTTCTAAACATTTAATTGCCTCCCCTGTGGTTGCCTTTTTCAATTTATAGATTTGAACGAATTTTGTAAATACATCTAAAATTACTAATAAATACTTATAGCCTCCTACAGTTCTTTGAAATGGTCCTATAAAATCAATTGACAATTGCTCCTTTGGTTTTTCCACTTGGATCCCTTTCATCTCTCCAAAATTACCTTGGGTTACATTTTTAGCTCTTTGACAAATATTACATGTTTTAATAATTCTCCTAATGCTTTTTCCCATTTTCTTCCAAGTGAAGCTCTCTGATAATATGGTATGACATTTCTTAGCTCCTGCATGCAGGTAATATTCATGACAAGTACCCACTATTTCTTTAATCATTCCCTTTGGTACTACTATTTTCCAACTTTCCCTATTTCTTTTATATACTAAGTTATTAATAATTTTATAATTTTGAGGATAATTTTGAATGTTTTCTTTTATTTCTCTAACTTCCAAATCTTCTACTTGTAATTTACTAAATTCTTTAAATTTTGTACACATTTCCATATCCATAACTATTTCTATATAATTTATTTGTAATTCTGAATTTTGGTCTCTTCTTTCAAACTTATTTTTGTCACAAGGGTTCCTGCTCAATAGGTCTGCAACTACATTTTCTTTTCCTTTACAGTGTTCAATAGTATAATCATATTCTTGCATTAGTAATATCCACCTATGCAATCTTGAATTTAAAATTTTACAAGTCTTAATAAAAGTTAAGGCCTGATGGTCAGTCTGGATCACAATTTTTCTTCCTAGGATGATCTGTCTTGCTTTCTGCAGACAAAACAATATAGCAAGTAATTCCTTCTCAGTGGTATAATATTTAACTTCACTTCCTTTTAATGTGCGGTTCATAAACATTACTGCCTTTTTCTCCCCCTTTTCATCAATCTGATAGATGTGTCCTCCTATGGCATATTCACTGGCATCTGTTTGTAGGTAAAATGTTTTCTGGTAATCTGGGTGAGTAAGTACATTTGTTTCCAAAAATTTTTTCTTTAATTTAATAAAATTTCGCTCCTCCTCTTCTGTCCAAATAAATTTGTTTCTATTAGATAATAATTTTAATAATGGTTGTACAAATTCTGAATATTTTTCTATAAATTTATTATAATAATTAGCCATTCCAATAAAACCTTTTAACTGTCGAGGATTTTTAGGTGAGGGAAATTCTAATATAGCTCTAACCTTCTCTTCATCCATTTTTACTCCATTTGTAGTCAATCTATACCCTAAGAATGAAATATCTTTTCTACAGAACTCTGATTTATCAAATTTAATGGTCATGTTGTTTTTTAAAAAAATTTGGAAGATCTTTTCTAGGTGTTTTTTATGCTCCTCAAATGTCTCAGACATACAGACTATATCATCTACATATATTAAGGTGAAATCTTCTAATTCCTCCCTCATAATACTGTCCATAGCTCTTGCCAATGCTGCTAGAGATGTTTTCAATCCATAGGGTGTAACAACAAACTGGTATGTTTTCCCTCTATGTTGGAATGCAGTATATTTTCTTGACTCCTCTTCCAATTCAACCTGCCAGAAACTGTTAGTGAGGTCCATGGTACTCAACCAATTAACTCTCTTTGCTCTGTGTAGAATCTCATTTATTCCTCTATAGCAATCATAATCCGGAATTATAATTTCATTTAGTTTTCTTGCATCTAAACATAATCTAACTTTCCCATTGGTTTTGATGACTGGGACTATTGGATTAATATATGGACTAGTACTTCTTTCAATTATACCTAACCTCAACATTTTCTCTATCTCTTCTTGTACCTGATCTTGGTACTTTGTAGGAATTGGGTAATTTCTTTGGTAAAATGGTACATCTTCCCTAACTTTAATCTTATGTTTATATGCAGTGCATAAACCGGGCTGGTCTGAAAATACTTCTTTATACTTCTCTATTAAATCACTCATCTCCTGTCTTTGTTCCTCAGTTACCTCTTCATTCCCTATTCTTTCAAAAATATCCTCTTTTTTTATCTCTCCCTCCTCTTGTACAATTTTTATATAATTTTGACTCTGGTTTCCAAAAGTTTCAAATTCTTCCCATTTTTCCATATCATTCATTCCTTCCTGTTCATCACAACTCAATTCCTCCTCCATCTCATTTTCAAAATTATTCATCTCCCCTTTAAATTTTGTCTGCCCATCTACACTCATTTTTGATTTATATAATTTGTTTTCATATTTAAACTCCATCTCCCATTTTCCAAAATCAAGTTGTGCCTCCACATCCATCAACATATCCGTACCTATAATAAATTTTCTCAATAAGCCTGGCACCACTAGGCATTGAAACGGATATTTTACCCCTCCTATTTCTCCTATTACCATGATCATCTTGTTTATCTTTTTAGTTTTATTATTTGTTGCAGTCCGAATGGTTAAATTTTTTATTGGTAGGATTTCTATTTTTCCTATTTTATTTTTATTCTCTAACATCCATTTCTCCTGGATACATGTTACGTTACTGCCTGTGTCTATTAATGCTGGTAAACTTGTATCTTCCATCTTAATCTCTATCTCTGGGTTTATTATTTTTTTTTCAATTCCTAAATTATAATTTCTCTCCTCATCTTCTTGTCCTAAAAATTTTCTACTGATTAATACATTATTTATAGTTAACTTATTTTTATCGTAGGAGCTTTTATCAAATTTTATCACTGGCAACCTCATTTGTTCTGTTTGATGCTCCTTTTCCTGATCCAAGGCGACGATACCAGTGTTCTCTAGTTTTCCGTTTGACTATGTGCACCATCCTCCTTCCTTGTCCCCACACATCTCCTTGTCTCTATCTGATTTACTTCCTTATGGCTCCTGTCATTGGTTCTGTAATTCCTGTCTCCTCTATTTTCTCGATTATTTTCCTGCCCTGGTCTTGGTTCAACATTCCCCCTCATATGATTATCTATTCTTCTGTTAAAAAACTGGACATATGGCCGCCCTTCATTCCTATATTCATTCCTTCTATACAATTCTCCTGGTCCTGGAAATCTTCTATTTCCCTGCTGTCTCATCCCTTCCTCACCCCTTCTGGGTGGAAATCTATTTCCATTCTGTTCCTCTCTAGGGGTAGGCCTATTCCATGGTCCCCTGTTTCTCTATCTTATTTCCTTATTTCTCTCCTCTATGTCCTCCTCATTCAGCATCCTTTCCATCTCTCGGATCGTTTTTATATTTTGCACCCTTCTTGACAACTGTATCCTTTCATTAAAATGCCGGCTTAATCTCCGGACTATCTCTTCCTCATTTTGCGGTGGTGTCATGTTCTTTAAAACTATGACTCTTTCTATGAAATAATCTGCTCTGGCTCTTCCATTTCCCTCAATATACCTTTCATTTTCCATTCTCTCTTTAATGCCTTCCTGTATTTCTTTGGCCCAGTATCTTTCTATAAATCTATCTTGTAAATCCGCGAAATCTTCCACCTCCTCTCTGATTGATTCCCACCATCTAGCCGCTCCTACTTCCAAAGCTCTATCTATGATTCCTCTCCATTCATTTTCAAATCTTTCCCCTGTCCTACATTCAAATTTTCTCTCCACATACCTATCCAGTCTTTTGAGGAACTCCATAGGGTTACCATTCCTTCCATTAAATTTGGGCATCTCCTCCTGATTCCCGCAAGACACTTGTATGATCCTTAGGCCTTCTCCTCCTTTACTTTCTTCCACCTTCTTTTCTACCTTTTCCATTCTCTGGGTCAATTCCCCTTGTTTCTCATTATTCCTCCTTCCTTCTGTTTCCAATCGGTCAATTCTATCATTATTATTGTTTTTCTCAATCGCTATCTCCCTATTTAAAACTCTTAACTCTTCCCTGTTCTGTATTGTTATATTTTCTACCTTCTCTATCTCTTTCTTATTAATTTCTGTCACATCAGCTATTATTTCTTTTGTTTCCTCAAAATTCTCCTTAATCTTCTCCTCTAAGTCTCTTCTCATAACTCCTATTACAGCATTATTCTCTGTTCTCAACTGTTCCCTCATATCCTCTATCATTCTCCTATTTTCTTCCTTTAGGCTTTTGAATTTCTTATCCATTTCCAACCTACTTGAGGCAAATCCTCTGTTCATCTCTTCTTTCATCTCCTTATTTTCCTCCTTTATTTCCTCACTATTTTTATTTAATTTCCTTATTTCTTCATTACTCTGTTCAAATTTTCTATTCATTTCTTTTTTTATTTCCTCCTTACTCTCTTCAAATTTTCTATTCATTTCCTCTCTCCCTGTATTTATGTTTACACTCATTTCCATTAAAGTCCTCATTATATTCCTTAAATCAACACCCTCATTATTTCCCTTTTTCTGTTGGGTTTGCATCAGTGGTAATCCCCTAGCCTCATCTACTTGGGTTTCCACCTCACTCTCTTCTATAGGCATATCTGTGCCTTCCGTTTCTGTCTCTTGTATTTCTAGGCTTGTCCCTTTTTCCAATTCTATTAGGCCTATTGTAGCTTCTTCCTCTTTTTCATTTATTTTTTCTTTTAATGTCACATATTTTCCTTTTGCAGCTTCTTCAATTGCTGTACCCTTCCTAGACCTACTATGTTTGTTATATTCCTCTAATTTTTCTGTTTTTTTCGCTTTCTCCCCCCTTAAATTATATGTACCTGTTTCAGATTCCATTTTTTTTTTTTTTATTTCTTTATCTAAAATTTCAAAATTCCCCTTTATGCTATTTAAATTTTGAAAATTAAAAAAATTATTGACTTATGGTTGCAAAGTCCTGAAAAGTAAACAATATTAATACAAATATTTAATTAATAATCTTATCTAAAGTGCCTTAAGGTTAATTCTTAAATTTTTTTATAATCGAGCCCCACGTTGGGCGCCAAATGTAATAATTTGGTAAATTCACTTTTATAAGTCTTAATAAAAATTTATAAGTTAAAAGAAATAACGATTCAATGCTGCTTTTGTTACAAAAATTTTAATATCTTAATATGACATTCCTTATTTTCTTTTATAAAGTCACTTACTAATTACAAAGTCTTATTTCATCCACAAGGAATTACAAAAATTAAGCTTTATTAGCCTAAATCTAAAATTTGTTTATGGCAGCAAGAAGTTTAGTTATAAATTTTAATATTAATTGAATTTGATTTAATTACTTTAATTTGAGCTTGAGCTCTCCTTATCTCGGGTTAATAGGTGGGTTTTCTAAATTTTGAATAATAAAATTTGAGTTGGCACTTTCAAAAAAATATCTAAGTTACAATTCTTATAAGCAAAAATTTGTTTACAAGTTATTTGGTTTCTAATTAAATAATTTCCTGAATAATGTCTTCTTAATCGATCAGTTCAATGATTTGGCTTAATGTTATTCTGTAATTATGATTTGAATATGATACTGCACTTTCCGCACCAGTTAAAAAATAAAATTTCTACAGCCAATTCTGAAACACGTCTGCCTCGTTCAAATGCTCTGTCCCAACTAACTGACGCTCCCTTTTTAGCAATAAAATGGCCAAGTCGTCAATTTCCGCTATTTTCTCGTTTATTCCTTGTAACAGCTTTACGGATGTCATGTTCACCGCCTCTGATACACTTCTTCTTCTTAACAACTGCACTTAATTTTCTTTGCAAAACAATTGCATTTAAATCTTATTCCCAAACTGTTTTAGATTATATCTCCACGAGAAATATTTAAAACGAATATCTTTTGCCGGTCAATGCGCACGCAACTCCACAAATTCGTTCTCCCATCTTGTTTACTTCAGAACATTTCACTAGCTTGCCGTTTGAAAGTTTTAAGTGTATTTATATCGTTCTATTGTTCTATTCAAATTGTTATCTATCAATTACTTCTAATTCATTTTCTTATAAATAGTGATTTGTGTGTTTTTCTTTTCTTTTTATATAAAATCTTGTGATTAGATCTAAAATGTGGCCATGTGCATTTTCTACACAAGTGAAATTAGGTTATGTTTACATTTCGTTACTGGTATATTTTAGTAATTTTTTTACATACTGAATTTATTTATATATATTTATCTTATTTTGTAAGTGCCTTTTATATATATACTACTTCAAAATGTTACAGTACATAAACCATTCTTAAAGCCAAATAAGATGAATGTATACCATATTTCTATTGAAATAATGATCTTTCTATTTACTGGCATTTTGAACCGGTTCTGTACACTACTCTACATGAATTCATTTTTAAAATTTAGTGTGGGTGTAAATAAAATAAGCTTGATCATTTTTTATCATTCCACAGTTATTGATAGCTCTATCCCACTTCAAACAGAGTAATGTTGTAGGCTACATTCTGTGATAGACTTTTAATATGACAGCACTTATTACACTTTATTACTTGCGATACACAGCAATAGCTATAATACACGTGTCACACTTTTTATTTCAACTGCAAACTTTATGAGTGCATAAAGATATTTAAAAAAATTCTATAACATTTGGAATGTGAACAAACAGAAGAGTCAAAATTTCATTAAACTTTGTTATGTTCTAATATGTCTTAAAAGCCTGCATTAAATAATTTTATTAGTTTATTTAGTTTTACTACTCATGTCAGCTGTTGCCAGATATGAACAGTTAAGTTTTGCTGTTCATTCAGTGGGAGGCCTAGATGTGGCAAGCGGATTTATTTGTTCACCAGACACCAAGCAGTTGAAGTTTTTTGCTTACTTATTTTATATATATATATACACATACATTTCATAATTAGTAAATCAAATTAGTGCAATCATAATTAGTAAAACAAATAAAGTTTTCTTGTGGTTTGAAATTTGCTTAGATTCTAGGCTCCCATAATTAGTGTTCATTTTGTATGTACACAAGAATACACTACTGTCCGACACTGAGTAAAAGCTGTACTGAGCTTTTCACTCCAGATGATATAAAATCTGCTGAAGTGTTCTATTATGTCTAGTGTCTGAGAGAAGGTCAATGGGGCATAAATATCTTTCGTTATTTAAGATGTAAGTTTGGAAAGTCGATAAATATCCTATAGAAAGCACAGATATATAGTCTTGTGTGAGTCATATCAGAAATAAACTCTCTTGAAGCCAACAAATCAATCAATGACAGTATTTATGACTAGCTGGGCTAGTCTTTGTACTCATTGCTAATATATTGTCATGACTAGCTGACCTAATCTGTAAACCATAATGGGTTAATGCCTTACTAATAGTATATTGCAATATAGACATGTATGAATAACACATATTTCACAAACAAGATTATTTTATAAACACAATGTTTGTAATGTTTCACCAATATATATACTTGTTGGGTATAAAGAACTATTCATGTCTGACTGCAAACAAAAAATGTTCTGGAGTTAAGCATTGTTCCTATGCCATATAAGAATTGTTCTTGATAATACAATTGAGAACCAAAACCATAATCCAAAACCAAAATTAGGATATTGTTAGGAATTATAAAAAAGTAAGAAAGAACAGCGAATAAGTGTATTATGTACTCAAAATTACAGTACATTTCAAAAACAGACACTGTAATGAACAAAATAGAACAATGTTATGTATTTCCAAACTATATAGGTTTAAAAAAGAAACAGTTTCCGTTGGGGTCTAGGCGGACTGTTGTTCTTGCGTAGCTTAGCCCTACATCAAAGGCAGCCACAGCGTCTGAGTGGGGTACCCTTTGCTCGCTGTCTTCGTCTCCTTCACCTTCACTCTCGACTGAGATGTTGTCTGGTTTTTTCAAATAATTTCTTACTTGATGAAGAAATACAAAACTGATAAATTTTTTATCGATTTCCCTTTCAGTCGTTGATTGTAGAATTTCCTACTCAAACTCAACCGCCAATGATGCACTTTCCCCATTGTCTAAGCTTTTTAACACTTCAAGCTTGTCTTGTAGTAGAACCGAAATATGTTTCTGTTTCACTAAATTCACATAAAAAAACAGTATATTAAACAACACAGATTATATGCAAGATATAGCGCACTAGCAAAAAAAACAATTGTTAAGTCTTGTGATTCCTCCCTCAGCTAATTGTGGTTGCTAAAGATACGAACAGTAGAGCAGCGAAATCATTCTAGCTAGCTGTGAATCATGAAACTAACACCACCACCAACAATATGAAGGATGAATATGAGTGTCCTTGCGCTCAAAGTGTTAATTATCGTAGTTATACGGCACTATACCATATTTTTAGCATTTTAAGATACACGGTAGATTTTTAGTACTGTTTTGTACGTTGTATTTAATAATTATGTTTATTTTGATAATAATTTCACTTAATCCGAAATATTTGTTAATTCGAAATGGGTCTGGTCCGCGTTAATTTATGACTATCGGAAATCCACTGTATTGGCAAAAAGCTTTAAGCTTTGTATTCTTCAAACATTTTCTTTTTTTTTGTCTGTTTTTCAACATCAAAAAACTTAACTTTAAAGTAGCTAGTTATCAAATTCAAACTGTACAGCCTGACCAAAACATGTTTCTAAAAAAATTAGTCAATGTGGAAGGGTTTTCAACAATGAAGTCCCATCCATTATTCCATTGCTATTTGTTGTAGTGCAGTGAACTTTGACTAGAATGTTCACTTACACTTTTTAAAAAAGTTTTAACTTGCCTATAGTAGCACTTACTTTGCTTGTTGAGGACGGCCGTTTCGGGAGATGTGTCCCTTTGTCAACTCAGACCGTCAAACTTGATGGTCTGAGTTGACAAAGGGACACATCTCCTGAAACGGCCGTCCTCAACAAGCAAAGTAAGTGCTACTATAGGCAAGTTAAAACTTTTTTAAAAAGTGTAAGTGATTACTAGTAGCTCACGCGAAGATGGAATCAACAAATGTTAAAATGTTCAGTTATTAAACTTTAAGCATTTGGAATACTCACCATGTTTTCCTAATACGTTTTTAAAATACGTTTTGGTTAGACTACCATTTGAATATTTTACCTGAAAAATATACAGACACAGGGTGAAAAACTAAGCAAGATAGGTTTGTACTATATGACACTTTTTGTATTCTTTGACCTGAGAAATTATCTGGTAAAATTTTATAGAATAACTTATGGACACCTATACACATACACACACACACACACACACACTGATATTAAAAATTTGTCAAATCTGATATGAATTATATTCTCTATATCCTTCTGTTTTATATAATGACGTTTAGTATGAAAGGTGATGCGTGGAATAAAAGTAATAAGGAAAACAACATTGTAGGTTTTATTTATCTTCTATCACTAGAAATTTCATAGTTTTACAATTTAAAGAGTTCATAATTACAGTAGAAACCCATCAACAATTCGTCAGTCACCTCTAGCAGAAGCAGCAGCCCATATATTCAACAGTTTTCAAGTACTTATTCTATCATAAACATTGTTGAAATACTACTTTTGATTATTCTGTTTAAAATGTGTAGATAAATTGTACGCTTTAAATTTTGCTAATTAAATATAGTGATAATAATTTGTAATTTTTATGTATTTCCTTTCATAATAAAATGATGTTTGTATTTTCTGGTACTTATAATAACTTAAAAACAGAGTACAAAAACATTACCAAAAAATTACCCAAAAATTTACAATTTTGAAAAAAACAAGTAGTCACTAAAACACGTAGAAAGTGTTAGCCTTTAACAGTGTTTGTAAATATCCTTGTGACTATATTAGTATAATGGAAGTGATCTGTAATTTTCCATGTGTTTTAGTGTTACATTACAATTTTTTCTAAATTTTTTAATTTTCACGATGTCACCAATTCAAATTCTTTTACAATTTTCCTTTGGTCTGTCTTCACCACGATGTTTTCTTTTTGGAATGTGTGTTTAATTTTAAACCTTTAATTTAGAGTAATAATCCTTAACCCTTCCTGGACAGAAAAAAATCATCAAAATACATTCAGTTCTGAAGGTTAGGGATGGCAGGAAAAATTTTGAGTTATATATTTTCTGAACAGTTTTTATGAGAAAGTAAAACTATCGTACTCATTTTAGAAGAAACAATTTACTTTAACCTTTTTTCGTTATAGAAAATTATGTGGATATATCCGCCTCCCATCCTTGGGATAAAGAACGTTAGCAGATACATCTCATATCCGTTCATTATTATTGCAGAATATTAGTTACTTCACCATGTAGCTTATAATAGGCAGGGTTAATTAAATTAAATTTAATTGATAATCTTAGCCTTTAATGAGATTTCTCAAATTACATTTAAAAGAAGAATTAAAACAATATGTAGTCTCTTTACGAACTTAATTGTTTTCGCAAACTTTTCAACTGATTAATTCTAAAAGTACGCATGTATTGTGTGGTAGGCTTTAAAGCAGGAATCAGGATGTAAGTAAGGTTAGCCAATCCAAGTTTTACAGAGTATGTAGTCTCAACATGCACTTCTTCTTGTAGCAAATATAACATCTGAACGAACCTTTTGCCGCTTTCCCCATCAAATGAAGCTTGCCATCCAATCTTTGATTTGAGCATTTGTATATAACATTGTTCCTCCATACAAATTAGTTCCATCTGATATTGTTTCAATTTGTCGTGAAAAACACTCAATAGGCTTTGACGTAACAGTTATTGAAGAATGCAAATTCAGACCAAAATTAGGGTTATGAATTTGTATATTACTTACAATCCGTAACTTGTTCACTCTTTGCCCATTCTTCTAGTTTGTTGTTTTTTTTTGTTTGTTTTTTGGAGACCCTTGTTTGCACCTTTTTTTGCTGTCGATGTGATGGCCCTCTGTTAATAACATTACTAATTGATGGTAGAGTCACAACACTAGAGTCATTACCCAGTGGTTCAATGTTGCTATACTCAACCAAATCGGCACCTATCTTCAGCCGTCAACATGATGTCACAATGTCATCACTGATTGAAGATTTTGATGTATCTACAACACTAGAGTTATTACTCTAGTCATTTCTCTCAAAATCTCTGCCAATATTGTTTTCGATCACATTCAACGTCATTCCTTTCAAAAACACTATAAAATTCGTTCATTCTCTAAATTATTATGGACAAATTCATCTTCACAGACATTTCAAACAGAAAAATTGTCACCATCCTCAGAAACACTCGGATCTGCTGACCAATGCCTTAGCAGATGTTAGCACGGGACCCACACATCAATGAGACTGAACCCAACTGAATAAAATTTCCACTTAGAAATGAATTCATACCACTCTTTTGTGGTATCTGCATCATAAACTCATTGTTTTTTAAGTTCAATATAGACACTTTTAATATAAACAAAAATTAATTACATTTGATGATTTTGTGGATATATCTGTCATCCGCCCGTATAAGATTAGATTGAAGCAGATATATCCGCTACATAAACCATCAATAGCGGATATATCTGCACCCGTCCGAGAAGGGTTAAGTTTTTTGTTACTCTATCTACTTGCAAAATCTGCTAATTCTTTATGCAAAATCAGCTACTTTAAATTCCAAATGACAGATTACTGAATTTCTACTGTATTTATATTCTTAATGTACAACTACTTTATGTAGTGTAAAATTAAAAGGACTTAAGAAAACTTACATTAAAGCAAACTATGGTATATATTGATAATAAATTATTAAATATTCCTATGCCCTCAGTTAATTCGTTACCTTTTAATTTCGTTACTTTTATATTGTAACAAATGAACAAAATTATTATTGTCAAATACACAAGAACAGTGTTGCAATGCTTCTTGACTTTCTTCTATCCACTTGCTGGCCAAAAACGTAGGGAAGAAGATTGAGATTTCTTTCAAAACGGATTCAGGAGAATCTAAGAAAAATTTCTAGCAATAATTTTTAGGGTACTTTAGATATTATTGGTTTTTGTTATTAAGTAATGAAATTCTATTTTTTCTTACAAAAAAACCATTGTATTTTTGTTATACTGTGAACTTCTTGAAACATTTTAAAAATTCATTGAGAATAACATAACTTGTACTTTGTTGCACAATTATTTAAAAGACAAGCGCACAATAAGGGATAGATTTAACATGTAATTAAATATGTATTTTCCATGTTACATTATAGCCTCTTTATGTTAAAATATTTTATTTTGACTGTGCAAAAATATTTTTTTACTATAAAAATATATTCATGCAATATCTGAACAATATAAAATTGACTCAAATTTAAAGGGTGATTTCTTCAAATTCCTTTATATTAAATTTAAATGGAAAGTTAGGAATGGAAACTACCAATTAAGAATTATTGGTTTAGTGTATAATTAGATTGTATTTGATAGAATGTTCAGCTCAATTCCTTGCACATATATTAAGTAAATAAAACATTGGATTGCAATGACTGATTCTTAAAACTGTATAGTTTTTAGTAAAACATTAGATTTTTTTTCCAATTTGTTTTAACAACACATATATTTATGTAAAATTGAAAACTTTGTCAATTTAAGTTAAACTTTGGAATTAATTAATTAATATTTATCTGAATCTGAATAAATTAAAATTATCTGATCAAGCAATATTAATAAGGAATAAATGTTGGTAAAAAAATTAACCTTCATTTTAAAATGTTATAATTTTTAATATAAAATGTATCTTTTACCACAATTTAACTTTTCTTTTCTCTCTTTTTACTACATAGCATTTAATTAACCCTTGCAGTAAGGTATAGTCAAGCACTGAGAAATTTGTACTCTGGTGGTATGTCGGGTATATGCCCTGAGCTATTCCATCTTATAGATTTCTTTGCCATCTCTTTTGGAAAAATTTTAAAAACCTATCACATGGAAAGGCATTGACACTCAGGTCTTCTCTATGATGTCACCTGTGTCATACTTGGATGTGGTTATAGATTAATTATATGAATCATGTATTACTGACTCATACAATCTCACTAGGTTATAACTTGGATATCAAATCCGACTCTTGATTCTCAAGTCGATTATTTTTATTTATATAGGCCTACATGACACTCTCTAATAATAAATTTAGTTAACATCTCGGTCATATGGAAAAGCCTTTTAAAAGTTCCGTTTTAATGTGATACGCTACACAAATCGTTCAACTTTAATTTATGAATAGAAATTTTTGAGAGCATGACATACATGTCGAATAAAAGTGAGAAACGGACCAGAAATGCTTACAATCGTCTGGTAATGATAATATTTTTATCTGAAATCAGCATTTCCTTTAATCATTTAATTCATTCAATGTAACTAATACATAAATAAGACATTGTTGAAAAATGAATTATTTTTTCAATAAATCACACCGCACACATATTTTAAGAGTTAAAAAATAAGAATTGGAATTGGCTCTTTAATCAATGGAGAATCGGAATCGGTCCATCCCTAGTTAAGGAATGGATTTGTTGAAATTTTGGAGTATTTAAAAAACAAAAGACTCAAGCATAAATTTTAGTACTACTGATAGCAATTACGATAGTTATAGCGATGATTCCAATAATAATAATTTTAGAATTACTGAAAATGCCCTTTCTAAATGCTGTAATATAGAGTCAATGGAAATATTTTTTTGTGACTGATTATTAATTTACGTGTGGATTTTTTAAAGTAAGGAGTGAAATGTACTTTATCAGTTTATCTTAGAAGGGATAATTTATCAGTTTATCTTAGTAAAGACAGAGGTACTAAAATAGGTTTATCTACTACGATAACACAGGTACTCCCAATTGGAGAGTCACCTATCTCACGCCACCCCTCCTTGACACAGGTCATGTTACAACGCCACAGTGTTCTGCTATTGGTTGATTGGTTCCTCACCTTGTACAGGTGTATCCTAAAGTTTAATTGGTTCTGTTCTGGTTCTCATATACCATTTAGATGCCCAATCAGAGCTAAGCTATATCATGATTGGTTTTTACACTTTCAATGAATGATGTATTTAACTGTTATGTGTAGCATGTACATTCTAACCGTAGTAATCAATTTTTAATATTTGTAAATTTAATTAACAATATCAATGATAATACAATGGATTATGCATAAAGTTAGTTTCTATCCAAAATGGCTGTCATTTATAACTTCATAACCACCTGTATATTGTTAATTGTAGAGCCATTATTAAATTGGGTATGTTACATTTACTGTCAGCCATGTGTATTTACACTATAAATTATAACATGTTTATATGTTAGTTCTATGAACAAAATATTTACAGAACCACTAATCATCTACTCCCTTGAGACAAGTTTACATGCCTTTGTGATAAGAGTCAAAATGCTTTTCTCAACAAAGTCAGCTTATTACGTAGGCATGTTAACATGTGATTGTTGTGGTTTGTGTTATTTTACCTTTGCAGACACAAAATAATATGAAAAAAGAACACTAGTAAAATAATAAACAGGCTCAGAGAATTTGCAAAAAAACTAACATGTGATTGTTGTGGTTTGTGTTATTTTACCTTTGCAGACACAAAATAACATGAAAAAAGAACACTAGTAAAATAATAAACAGGCTCAGAGAATTTGCAAAAAACTAACATGTGATTGTTGTGGTTTGTGTTATTTTACCTTTGCAGACACAAAATAATATGAAAAAAGAACACTAGTAAAATAATAAACAGGCTCAGAGAATTTGCAAAAAACTAACATGTGATTGTTGTGGTTTGTGTTATTTTACCTTTGCAGACACAAAATAACATGAAAAAAGAACACTAGTAAAATAATAAACAGGCTCAGAGAATTTGCAAAAAAACTAACATGTGATTGTTGTGGTTTGTGTTATTTTACCTTTGCAGACACAATATAACATGAAAAAAGAACACTAGTAAAATAATAAACAGGCTCAGAGAATTTGCAAAAAAAATAGTAAAAAGGCAACAATCATGTTAGGTAGAAATCTAGCAACCTGATAATAACTCGCATCAGCAGCTATGATTGTATTGAAGCTTATGTTTGTCATTAAACTACAGATCAATTCACGCAAACCTGGTCATAGAACTCGGCTGCATTTAATCTAATAATGTGTTAATGATACTTTAGACAAAATTATGCTCTCTTCATATAATTTGATCCATATTATTACAACCTTACCTTCTGAGCTTGATAAACTATCATCAGCCAGTACACTTGGAGTACACCATTGCTAGTCTCTTACCATCTCATCCATTGCAAGCCAAATAGTTACTAAATTCTTTTGAAATAAACTAGATAATTTAAGAAACTAAATATACTAAGAGATATGTTTTACTAAATTCTACCAGATTACATATACTTACACACAAAGTGTAGGACTTTTAGTGAACAATATCAGACAATACTAGAAAAGAAGATGCTCTACTCCAGTATATTAAGTTTTCAGAAACCAATAAATACATTACAACTCAATAAGTAACCCTAATTTTAAACACACACCTTCTATCTTGTAAATAACTCAAGGGTAAAAGAAGTAACAAAAAGTGTAGGTTTTAAAACTATTTATGTATTGAAGTAAATTTATGAAATAATACAAATACTAGACACTATTTAAAAATAATTTAATTAAATTTGAAGACAAAGTCAATATTTTAGGTTTAAGGTATATTTTATCACAGGTAATGATTTTTTTTCTAGAAGTAGCTATGTGTTCATGAAATAGCCATTGTGTTCTCAAACTCTGTAGATAAATACATCACTGGCCATTGATCTTTTCATTTACATGCCATAATTCTTTCTCTAAACCTTTCAATAGTCTCAACTTTTAAAAATGTTACTCTTCACATCTTGTGGTAGGTATTTCCCATCAGTCCTCAGAGCACCAGTACAATATGTATTTAAGAACAATTATGCATACTGTTTTTTGCATGATAACAAAAGGGATAGTCTTGTAATAGTTATCCATGAATTTTAAAATATACTATAGAATTAGTAAACTCATAAAGGCTCATTGTTCTTCGCCTATCCAACACATATGCTTCATTGAACAAGTAGTGTGCATTTATTATACACACTTGAAGGATATGTATAATCATATTTTTGTAAAACCTCAATGTTTTACGTTCAAGGGGATAGTAGGCCATCATTTAGTCTGATCAACCACTCCCTTCATGAAACTGTTACCTGTATATTTTATGATAGGTAATGATTTTTTTTTGTCAAAATCTTTTCTGCTGCATGAAGTAGTCATTGTGTTCTTGAACTCTACATATATACATCACCGGTTATTGATCTTTCCATTTACATACCATAATTCTTTTTCTAAACCTTTCAATAGCCTCAACTTTTTTAAAAATGTTACTCTTCACATCTTGTGGTAGGTATTTCCCATCAGTCTTCACATCACCAGTACAATATCTTTTTTTAATAAAAATTTTGCATACTATTTTTTAGATAATAACAAGAGGGATGCTGTTGTAATAGTTATCCAGAAATAGACTCTGCCCCCTAGGTTTTTCTTAGACTGTGCCCTTTTTAAGTTTTTCTTAGATGTAAGGCTACATTGGCAGTCTCATGTGGATTACCAGACCCATAAAAATCTTTTAAGTCTTCAACAGAATCTTTCTCTTTTGTAATACAGGATGTGAAGACTCTAATTACACCACAATTAAGTACAAAGACTTCTTTATTTGACATCTTTACTATTTTTTCTTAAAAAACAGTGTCCACTAGTAAAAAGAAATAATTAAAATTATTTTGTCCCCTGGTAATGGCATATGAAAACTCTCCCTTTCTGTAAACCAATATTACACAGTAATGAGGAGCTGCAGGTGGAATGAAGGGAGAATTGATATTTAGGTGTAATAAAAATTTAATAAGAGGAGTTCAGCTTGAATACATAATTAAGGTTTGAAGAGCATTATTTCCCCTACAAAATTCTTGCCCCAATTGGAATAAATATTCTGGCAAAGTCCACTTCTAGACGCAAACTGTGTTAAAGCAGTAATAACACTGCCTACTGATCTGTAGTCACATCAGTTACCATCTCAATATATAAAGCCTTTGTCACAAGAAATACGAATAAAGCCTTTTATATTTAAATATATAAATATTGAGCACAAATTATGAATCTTGATGTAGAAAAGACCTCCGTAATCTAGACCGGTGTTTTCGAACCTCTGTCGTACTTCACTGACTTTGCATCAAGTGACTTTCACCTCTTCCTGCAACTAAAAAAACATCCTAGAGGAAGAAAGTCCAAAAATAAAGATAGTCTGAAAAAAAAGTTGAATGATAGCTATCCAGTTTGGCAGGAGAATGGAATGTCGCTGACTGAGAAAGCTCATAACACAGTACAAAATAGGTATTAAAAATCAAAGCAATTTTGTAGAAAAAATATGTTTTCTATATACTTTTCAAAATATAACTTTTTAATATATATATAAAAAATAGTGTAAATTACTTTGAGATAACTCTCATAGTATAAGCCACTAATTGTACGAATAAATTAGCCTAGCTCTAAGCGGTAAGCATATTTTTTGACAAGCTCCTATTTTTCATTTGAACTACAAAATAAAAGGAATTGTATCCTTACTTTAATTGTTTATAGCTCCTATAAACTTAGACTTAGATAGAAGTGTGTGTATGAAATGTTTATTGACAGATAAAAAGTGTTATATACATAAAAGTGATTAAATAAAAAATTAAAAAGTTATATGAAAACATTTATAACTTATTCAAGTCTTGCCTTTTTGACGATTTTGTAGAAAATGTTTTAAAAAATCCATTATAAACCCACACACATAAAACATATTGTATTAAATATATTTGTTTTCATTGTGAAACACAGTAAAATTAAATAATGCAATAAAATAATAACTGACACATACTTTCACCCAAAACCCCTTGTTTTCGACTTGCACAAAAATAGTTAATAAAATACTGTTTCTTCACTTAAACTGTTATAGGTTCTGAACTGTGTGATTAGCAACAAATGCTAAAATGTCCAATGATTCACTCAGATTTATACTGTCCATCTGGATATGTTAAAAGTAAAAGCAAGAGTCATAAGGAAAAATCAAGACAATGTTCTTAGTCCATCTGCATGGGTCAAGTCACATGTGTTGTTTTTTGAATAATCCAATGTGTCCTAGGATGCCAGAAATTGTTTTTTTTTTTACTAAACAGAGATAAAAAGAATGAATGTAGAAAGGTCTTTGTATATGTATCATTGACATGTATTAACAGGTTTACAGAAACAAGAAGCAAAACTTATGGTAACCTATATCTCCCTTTCAGCAAGTGAGGCTGTATGTTGAAAATATTTATCAAAAATATGGCCCAGAGTAGTGGACAATAATGTTATGGTGTGAAAGAAGAATATAAGGATTTATGATTAAAATGGTGATATCATGATTAATGGAGAAACTTAAAGGGAACCGAAGGCTTACACAAATTACTATTTATTCATAAACTAGATGAAATTTTATACACAATGGTTGACTTAAAAACCAACAACAAAAACCTATCGGTATAAAAACATCTGCTCATAAAAGAAGTTTTAAAGAAGCTATAAATCATAAATACAAATGACTGGATCATATAGCGAAAGGTGTCCTTTGGGACAACCCCAATCAACTTGCAACAGGTTACTCTTGCTGACATCTCATTAGCTAGGTGTCATGTCAATGATATATTGTCTGTTATAAAAAATATGAAGGTTTTATAGAAGGTGGTAGAAATTAGGACAGTTGTATGAAGATCATTAATAAGTTTGGCAATTGTTCAGAGGCAATGCAGGATAGAAATATCATCTGGAAAGGGAATACAATATTTTTTAAGAGCGCAGTGCAACAAATAAATATCACAAAGGCATTGCAAGGGGTGGATTAGGCAAACATAAGAACAATGCGGTGATGCGGTTATTTCTTTTTCCTAATTGATAAAACAAATAGGGACATCAATAAGGATGTGTTATATATAATTAATAACAATTTATACCTCTTACTACTGCAGAGATATATTTGCATTCAATTCTAGGAAAATGCAAATAGTAAATTTCAGAAATAACAGTATACATCATCTAATATTATGCCAACTTGCAACAATTAAAAGAGTTTAGAATGTGGGATAGAGCTTTTACGTACCAAAAATTATCTCTTGGCAATGAGTAAAGATCCCCAAAAAACTATAATGTTAAATCTATGCACATGGGTAATGTACTGGCTATTAGCGATAGTGATTAGTGGCCTAGGTAGTAGTTTTAAGATCATGGTTTAGACAAGTGACCTTTTAGATACGGTAAGGTTAGGGTTCTTGTAGAAAATATATTCTTTAGTACTTGATAACTTAGTGTTATAGATATGAATCATATGTCTACACTGAATATTGCAAATGTTTTGTTTATACTTGAACATTAGAATTATACAGTAGATTCTTGCTATTCATGCTTGGCAAAATTACAGCATTTCCAGTTAATATGTATTGTATTTTTAAAAAAAGACAAGAAAGATAGTATAGTTACTGTGCAAACTGTAGGATAATGTGTTCCCGTCTTATTTATTTTGTTAATACTGTAGTTATTTATCACAAAGATACCTGATTATTTTCCAAACATCCGCTAGGTTTGGATGCTACACTACTAGGTTCACTACTCTCAAAAGATAGGCATCCTTATTTATAACTAAGGCGAAAGCCAAGCGGCACAACGACGGCGAGTGTACAGGGAAACAAGTAGAAGGAACTGAGTCAGAGAGTTCAATAGAGACGCGGGCATACCCTTAATCTCATGAAGGCACTTTAGGGCGGTTGATTGCTAGCAGAACTCTATTGAGGACCATCCGTTCCACTACTTTGCACAGTGATAGGTCGATAGCTGTCAATACTACATGGGTCCTTTCCTTTTTTTAGGGTTGGGATGACCTCGCCTTTCTTCTATTGGCTAGGAGCACCAGCATTCCAGGTTATATTTATAAGTTTGAGGACTACTTCCTTAGCTCTGTCATCAAAATTCCTTAGTTCTTCTTAGCTCTTCCTTAGATAGGATGTTTCGTTTCAGTTCTAAGAATTTACTGCTACTTAGACCTCCAGCATTCCAGAAGAGAATCCAAAGATCTGTATCCAGATCCTTAGAAAGGCAGGTTCTATGTCGAGGAGTTTGTATTAAGCCTATGTCTGGTTGGTGCACTGGAGGCGAATCGCTATTGCTCATTTACCGTTACCCAGGGAACAAGTGTGGTGCGAAGACCACAGACACAAGAAATATTGTTCCCCACATTCTCTAGGATTTGCGAATTTCTCTACATCTCAAAAACCAGGAAAACTGCTCTGTCTCTATGATCAGAGGTGGAATGAGTGACCAGGATGATGGGAAAGTGTTTGTCAATGATCATTACTGATCATCAGTGAGATTGGGACCAGTATTTGCAACTCTTTTTGTTGGGATAGCGATTTTCCATACACAAAACTACTAGACAGATGTCTGTCTGCTAATGTGCCGTTTGGAAAAAAAAAGCTCTACCAGAGATCTACAATTTGGGATTAAACCACTGCAGGAGAAAATTACATTATCAATCTCTGGAAGTGACTGGAAGAAATTCATGGGAAGGTTCGTTTTAACATAGAATAGCCTAACAAGATGAAGTAACCCAATGGCATCAATGACATGATGGCGGAGGAATGGATTACAGGCCAAGAAATCGTTTGGCTATATTTGAAGGTTCCATGTATTCTCTCCAAGGCTGCAAATGTCATAAGAATAATGTTCTAACAAGAATAGACAATATCATCTAGAAGGTAGGGGGACAAACAAAAGGCAAACCAAAAAATATGCATTTTAACCTAATCACTCCTTACAGGGGGGACGATAAACTTTTAGAATAGCAGCAAGTTCAGACCATTGGGTAAGGCTATGAAAAACCGTCATGCTGCAGAGGAAATGCAGCGAGCAGCGGCTTGACCAAGTACGTAAGAAGCACTAGTTTTAACAACAGTATAAAAATACCTATTTGCACTGATACAGGACCATGCCCTGGCACAGTGCGTAAGTGCAAACTTAAGGAAATAGGAAATAGCATCGGTGTTCAGGAAAGTGTGGCCGAACTGAAGAGCTGCTGGTCAAGACCCCAGACTCAGAAAAGCTCTGCATCTACAGAATTAAAATCAACATCTATTCTACTTGGTAACAAAGGACCAGTCTTAGTAAAGACTAAAATGGGATTATCTTCTTTGGTCAGAGATCAAAATGCTTGCTCTTCCAAGACTAAGATGTGAATTTGATCGATTGGACTAGAAAATCATAAGAGGCATGATGGAAGAGATCTTTCAAATGCTTTATAATTAATTTACCCACCATAAAAACTATCAATATATAAAAGTTGTTAAATAATTTATATTAGGGGACTAACTAAAAATAAGGCAATATCCAGTAACTTTAAGTGGATGTTAGGGTCTAAGTAGCATAAATTTGCAATGGAGTAAAGGCATCATATCTCGTTTGTTATCTCGTATCATAAATAAGTATATATTAGTTGTGAGATTACAGTTAAATCAAGTTTTTTTTAAATATATATATTTAATTAACAAGATCTTTTCAACCAAGGATTAGGGTGAATTCAAGATTTCACTAATAACTTTATTATTATTATTTCAAAATGATTGTTAATCTGAGAAAGAGACTCAATAAATGTACCCAAATAGTTAAGCTGTGTAGCCTATAGTATTGTTTTATCATTTTGTACAGTCTATAAAATTTATTAAGTTAATCAAAATTTGTTATTAACTCCAACAACGAACAAAATTTCCTAATAGCCAACAATAAAATAAAATAATCTAAATCTCAAAAAAAAAAAAATTGTCTTGAAAACCAAAGGAAGGAAAAACTTCTGCAACAACTTCTGTAACATGACATTTGTAAAGTAAACTAACCTAGAAAGATGAATAACAATCAATTACTATCAGCTGTTTAAATAAATGCAGTGACTGTTACAGGTGATTATCAGCTGATTAAATCAAGTTAAGTATTAAATTGAGTATAGAAAATTAAGTGTTAAGGGGGTTTTCAAGGCCTGTGGGGCAGTGTTCTGATGGAATTTCTAAATAAAAATAGGCCTATGTGTTAACCAGGCACTCTAAGAATGTCTATATAAAATTTCAGCTCAATGGGTAAAGTAATTTTTACATGATTAACACACACACAGACACCATTAGATTTATATATATATATATATATATATATATATATATATATATACATATATATATATATATATATATATATATATATATATATATATATATATATAACTTTGCCACCACAGCAATGTCATCAAGACCTCACTTTTATAATCAACCTATATAGTAGTTGGGTTAGATTAGAAAGCCTTTGATGACATTGCTGTGATGCTATATATATTGCTTAGTAATTTTATAGTCTTGCAAACTCAATAAATACTGAGTGTATGATCTAATTTAATTTAATATTTCATATAAATATTTAAATTGTGTGTATGTGTAGGTTTGTCTGTATTTATTGCTTACGTTTACATCAAAACATAGTTTCAAAATCCACATATTTTCTTAATTTCTTCAACCCTAGTCTCATTTTCATAATATAAGGTATAGTGTGCTTGGTATCACAATAACTCAATGAGTTGTAATTATTGTTTTCTCAAAACATGATAACCTAAAGTAAAGTGTTCTCTGCATGTTCTAGTGCTGACCAGTCTTGGCCATAAAAAATTTTACATTATCAGTGAATGTATATAATATATATATTCTTGATATTTAACGTTATCCATTGTTTTTCCGTTGCACTGACTTTATGAAGTTAATATATTACTATGTAAGTAATTTTATCCACCATTAAGTGCAATAATTTTACCTTGAGTGATGAGGCACCTTTCGGTCAATTGACCATTGTCGAATCACTGATGTTTTTCTGTTGTGGATGTTCGGTCTGTGAAGTTGGTGTTGACGTTACACACACTTTTTCTTGATCTGTGTGTATGATATTTCTATATAGTATGTCTTCTGTATATGTTGTTTGTAGATTCATTAAGTTGTTGTGTATGTTTTTATAAATGTGGTATTTTTCTAGTGAGTTTAGTTCTAGAAATAAATAACAACCCAATAGAACTAAACTCACTAGAAAAATACTACATTTATAAAAACATACACAACAACTTAATGAATCTACAAACAACATATACAGAAGACATACTATATAGAAATATCATACACACAGATCAAGAAAAAGTGCGCGTAACGTCAACACCAACTTCACAGACCGAACATCCACAACAGAAAAACATCAGTGATTCGACAATGGTCAATTGACCGAAAGGTGCCTCATCACTCAAGGTAAAATTATTGCACTTAATGGTGGATAAAATTACTTACATAGAAATATATTAACTTCATATATATATATATATATATATATATATATATATATATATATATATATATATTCTTGTATTCTTGATATTTAACGTTATCCATTGTTTTTCCGTTGCACTGACTTTATGAAGTTAATATATTACTAAGTAAGTAATTTAATCCACCATTAAGTGCAATAATTTTACCTTGAGTGATGAGGCACCTTTCGGTCAATTGACCATTGTCGAATCACTGATGTTTTTTTCACAAAGTGAAAAAAAAGAAAAAAAAAAAAAAAAAAAAAAAAAAAAAAAAAAAAAAACATCAGTGATTCGACAATGGTCAATTGACCGAAAGGTGCCTCATCACTCAAGGTAAAATTATTGCACTTAATGGTGGATAAATTACTTACTTAGTAATATATTAACTTCATATATATATATATATATATATATATATATTAAGACTAATACTAATACCTACCAACTAATACTATTAAGACTAATATTAACACTAATACTTAGTGTTATAGATTATATATATATATATATATATATATATATATATATATATATATATATATATATATATATATATATATGTATATTATATACATTCACTGATAATGTAAAATTTTTATATATATATAAACTGATGAAACCTGCCATGAAGCATAATGCAGAAAAAAGTACAGTAATGATGAACATTCTCAGAGATTAACCATTTCTCAATTTGTCAAGTACAATTCTGCAACAACCAGGAATCTCAGTGAGCCTTATATGTTGTCATTTATTAGTAGTCTTGTATTCTAGACCAGATACCAAACAACTCCCGCAGACCTCAGGCAATCAATCAATTTATTATTTATCATAAACTGATCAAAAACAATGGTGAATCAAATCATAATTTTACCTACAAAGAATTTAGTAACAGATTGGATTGCAATTAATATAAAAGAGATGGGATGAGAGATTACTAAAAGTATACTACAAGTTATCTCTCTATATCTCAATAGTTTATCAAGCCCAGAGAATGAGAATTAATTAAAAAAAACAAAACAAACCTCTTATCAGGATGCTAAGAACCTGATCTAAGAACATTTAGGCAAAGGAAGAGGAATGTGAATGAGAAGTAGCTACAGCTCCAGTCGATTTTACTTACGATAATTTCAAGCCATTAAGGAGAAGCGGTTAATGTTCATATACTCCACATAAAACTTATTAATATTTCTAAAGCTAAAATAAATCTTGTAAATGACAATGTGTACTGTTTTTATATCACAATGTTAGCACAGATCTTTTTTTCCTGATACCTGACATACACTTTAGGCTAAAAGAACGTTGTTGTTCATGTACCTCAGTAAAACATACATCTCCAGTCAGTTATAGACAAGATAGCTCAGTTTTAACATTTAGGACATAGTGTTAACATACTTCTAACGTGTGGTAACACTGTTTGAATGCTGCATAGAGAACACAAATTCTTCTTAAGTATTATTAACAGATCTTAAAGCTTAGCTCAGATTGTCCTTTGAATAGGGTGAGATATCAAAGTCAGGGACATTTACAATGTCAAGTTATATGTAGGCAGGAGAACCAGATAAAGACCAATAACAGAACGGTGGTGATGGGACAAGAAATGGTGAAGGAACCAGAAAATAACACAATGGGTTTCATCACATGAGCTAGTGATGATGGAGATGAGAAACGCTGCTCTCTGATTGGAGGGCTATATCTCCTTCATTTTTACTTAACTTGAGTAGTTTTTCTGGTGTTATAGTTTTAGTTAAGCACACCAAATAGAATAATTGTATTGCCTTTTAAAAACTGCATTAGAAAACCAGGTGAGCTATTTAAATACTGGTTTGAAATTTTAAGCGTCTTCAATGGGACTCACAATCCTTTCTTACATCCCAGAATAAAGAACTTTGTTTGCCTTCCCTAATCGTATTTATTCTTCACAACTATAAACATATTGCACTACATCACACAGATTCCATTAGTATTCCATAGTGTCATTTTCAGATGTATTTATATAAATAAAATTATTGTTGGTAAAATTAAAAAATCTCTCAAGTTTGAACTTAGTAAAATTGCAACTTGCTGAACTGATTATTTGAGTAAATTTGTAAAAAAATAATTATAGGTTTTAATAGATTTCAATTATTATAAACATCAAACATTTACTTTAATTATAACTCCAGCAAGTGTTATTTTAATCATTTCAAATCTAAATCTTTCAGCAAACAACAAAATCTAAATGTCATAGGCTTTGTACCAATATATTGCATGCAGATGATCAGACAAAATTACATAGGCTTTGTACCAATATATTGCATGCAGATGATCAGACAAAATTACATAGGCTTTGTACCAATATATTGCATGCAGATGATCAGACAAAATTACTAACTCATAAAAACTATACTTATACTGTCAATGGCACACGAGATGGGTCCCTATAAATATTTTGGTAACTTTTTCAGAATACCTAATGCCGTCCTCTACCCACTTTCATATACTGATTTGTTTATTCCAAAACCCCAATGAAATATAACCAGTGACAATATTTTCACAAGTACTAATGTGATACCTAGCAGTTTTGGTTTGGAACAATCACTAATGGTTTTATGATTGAAGTGTTTGTTCCATTTACAGTCAAGATGGTTAACATAATGAATAATACACATCATGAAATGTGGAACAGTTCAGATTACTTCATCATTCAGTTCCTCATTACATACAATAGACTATGAACAAGATGATATAAACCACGGCTCCCTAAAACTGCTGCCATAAGAGTAAGCTGCTGCCTAAACTGCTAATGGCTGAGTAAGTATAAAACTTATGAAGAAACAGTGACCGAGAAAGTTTTGCAGTAAATTTATTTGCATATCTATTTCCCACAATATAAATTAATAAATGCATTACTGGTTAAATATATTATCTACTATAAGTATAAACTCGAACTATACATATAAAAAACCACACGTAATGTTTTTACAGGTTTGATACCTGTGAGGTCTAAAAAAGGTGAGTCGACTTAAGGCCCTTCTTGTGTGTGATGATAACATTTGGTACAACCACATAAAATGACAATACCCTATTAAACTGAACTGTTATTCGAGCCAATAAACTTTATTCATCAACTTGATTAATTTTGTTACTTTGTTTCAATTATAAACTAGCAAAATAACTAACCTGAACCATGGGTTGCATTACGAGTGTCTGTCAAACCATACAGTCCTCTTATACTATTAGGATCACTGTATATAGCCTGATATACTTTAGTGGGACCCATTAGCTTTCTCCATTCTTTAATTGCATTTTCTTTAGCTAGTATATATACCTCTGATTCTCCACTAAAACAAGGTCAAAACATTCTTTACCCACCTATTATTTTTTTACACAAACATTATTTCAAGTTGATGAAATATAAATATTTACAATGTTCAGAAATTATTAACATCCAACAGTATTAATGAAAGTTGTATACACTATTTTTGACTATACAGTATTTTTTACCAGCATGTTCCTGCTTTGTTGATGATATTCATAATATATTTATTTAAAATCTATGCTACAATTTACATGCACATAGTGTTATTTTACTTACCTAGTCATAAATGTTGTTAAACGGTTATAAAAAAATTTATGCCTATGCTCTTCATAAAACTCTTCTACTTGGTTCTTTGTAAGTATCAATCGTTGGGATCTTAAAATAAGGAATCCATTTTCCAAAATAAGATCTCTGATACCCTGAAAAAAATTTCTAAAAATAAATTTATAATTTTCATTAAAATTTTATAATGTAATAGGAGTAATATCTGGGGCAGGAATTGCAATGAATTACATTCACACATCAAGCAAGAATATGTTGAAAAATAGAAACATTCATAAAAGCAATAAAAACAAGTAAATTTAATTACTACCCAACTGAAAATGTCTAACACTATAGAAAACATTGAATTGAATAAGAAGATAATATTTGTTGATTCCATCTTCACGTGAGCTACTAGTTTTCACTAAACAATTATAAATATTTATAAACTTGCCTATAGTAGCACTTACTTATATTTGTTGAGGACGGCCGTTTCGGGAGATGTGTCCCATTGTCAACTCAGACCGTAACTGATCTCAAGATTTACGTAGGTTAGGGATCAAAATATACCCATACTACCATAATATACCACCCCTACCCTAACACCCTAACCTACTTAAACCTTGAGATCAGTTACGGTCTGAGTTGATAATGGGACACAAAAACAGCCGTCCTCAACAAATATAAGCAAGTGCTACTATAGGTAAGTTTATAAATATTTATAATTGTTTAAAGAAGATAATACCAGGCTAGCTTTAAGAAAAAAAAATGATATATATATATATATATATATATATATATATATATATAGCAAAATTATATTTAGCAAAAATATATGTACAATAAAAACATTTCCTATTTTGATAATTTTAAGCAGTGTTAAGCATTTTGGTTTTTTATTACTTGAAATGACATGTTTCTTATTTAGAATGCCTTAGCCTGTACAAACATTCAGTTTATTAATTACTTAAACAATAGTTTATTACTATCCGAAAGTTCGGCTAGTCATAAACTATTGTTTAAGTGATTAATAAGATTCACCGAACGTAATGGACTACAAATTTCAAGAATTCAGTTTATGAAATGTGATTGTATTAAGACAACATTGTTCCTTGCTATTGAGTGAAGACATACCATTTCATATGTAGTGAACCATTTCTTGATGAGTGTTATCAGTAATGCAGATATTATTTTTTATATAAATGAATCTATTCTGGCTAGAGATATTTTCTACATGTATTGTAATGTTCAGGTATAATAATGTAGTAATAAATAAGAAACATTTAGATTCTAATGTTTTGTGTGTCTAACTGAATTCACATTGTTTCACATTTTTTAAATTCAGCATTTATTTATGTTTTGCCACAATTGAAATCCATAGTTTCTTGCCTAGAATGTATTTTTGAGAAACATACGTAAAAAAAAATCAAATTTATGATTACCCTTATAAGTATTGTACCATGCTGGTGTTATTGGAACACACCAGGTGACAACCAATTATAATAATGTCTAAACACTTATGTTTATAAACTTGCCTATAGTAGCACTTACTTTGTTTGTTGAGGACGGCTGTTTCGGGAGATGTGTCCCACTGTCAACTCAGACCGTAACTGATCTCAAGGCTTACGTAGGTTAGGGTGTTAGGGTGGGGGTGGGATATTATGGTGGTGTGGGTATATTTTGTGTGTATTAGGAATTATGATGTCAAAAAGTCTGTGTAAGTTGTAATGTAATTGTGTATTGAGTATGTGTGTAGAGTGTAGTTTGAAGTGTCTGTATATTTCATATCGTTTGGTTTGTAACGTCGGTTATTTCTGTGTTGCTTATGAAGAATTTGTAGGTTAGATGTTATGTCTATGTAGTCATGTTTTGTGGAGTTAAGATGATTGGTTTGAAACCAGGTCTGAGTTGACAATCGAACACATCTCTAGAAACGGCCGTCCTCAACAAACAAAGTAAGTGCTACTATAGGCAAGTTTATAAACATTTAAAAGTGTTTAGTGATAACTAGTAGCTCACGTGAAGATGGAATCAAATATTATATATATAATAATTTGTAATTTCTTTACATAGTTTTAATTTCTAGTTGAAAACGAATCAAGGTAATGCATTAAAAGTAACAAATTACTACAAAATGTTGTAAAATAGTTATAATTTTATTGTAGTGTAGAATAATGCTTTGCATTATTATGAATTTTTGAGTTTATACAATTTTGTGTAGGTTGACAATTAACATATTACATACAAGAAAATACTTACTTCAATCATTTAAACATCATCAAAAAACATTTAAACGACGTCACCAAATTATTGTTTCTTTTTTTATAACCAAACGTATTTTAAAAGGATACTTTCTAGCTATATTTGCACATAGGAATACAATAATGTAGTATAACACAGTGTGGTAATTCATGAATAATTACTTTATAAATGACTTGTTTTTTAAGTTTAATTTCTTTGGTGATAATTAATATCTTATTATTACTACTTATAGCTAAACATCTTTTAAATTACTTTCAACTTGTTTGGAATGTGTGATATTTATTTTATTTCGCCACGTAATCGATATTGGCGCAACAAAATTATACTGCGCAATGCAGAAAGTCATCAGGAACACAAAAAAAAAACAGAAAAACTTCTACTCAAAGGAAATAAATTTTAAAAACATATCCTAACTTCTTGAATTTTATAGTCCATTACGTTTGGTGAATCTTATTAATCCCTTAAACAATAGTTTATGACTATAAATTAAAGTTCGGATATTGAAGTTTGAATCAAAGTTCGGATAGTCATAAACTATTATTTAAGTGATTAATATCCTAACTTATTACCAAGCGAATTGGTAAAATGTGAATTTTTGTATAGGCTAAGTTTATAACAAGATAGCATGGAACAAGAAGCTCGAGTTCACGCAACGCATGAATTTACGTTGCCGGGTGGTAATTATTTTTGTTTATAAAAACCAAATACTATTTAGCTGTATTCTAATCCAGTAATATTGTAGTGATCTATTTTACAAAAATTAAAACTTGGTTTCATTCCCATGAACTTTGTCCTGGACTTGTAATATAAACTTTTTTTTAAGAATTTGTAATTTTGGGGTATTTTTATCCTGTTTGTGATGACTTTCTGCATTGCCAAGTATAATTTTTGGTTTTATTTCCCATTCCCATGTAATCAATTTTAGCACACAAAAAATATATCGGGAGATGCAGAAAGTCATCAGGAATACGAAAATATTATTAAAAACATTTTTGCTCATACCCCAAAAATTAAAATTTGTGGAAAATACCAATTCATCAACACAAGCCTCTCTCAACACAACCCTCTCCTCAACACACCTAAAATGTTACAAATTCAACTTTTTGGCTTTTATTTTATTTTTTACATTAACTCGCAAAATGCTTCAAAATCTAATTAAACTTGCTAGTGACTCAAAAAAATTATAAATTTAAATGATATAAAATCAACTTTAACACTTCAATTCAATACTTCTTTCCGTGGTAAGTTCTATCGTTTTTGGGGCAAAGTTAGAAATAAAAGGCGTGTAAATATTCAGAGTAATTTTTGTTATTATATTACTCATTATAATGTGTAGAATAAGAATATCAACTTTTTTTCAGCGGAAAGTATCAAAAGTTAGGTTGTAATGGCATGTAGGCCTATAGCGTGAACCGGCCGCGCAATAGCTACAGCCACTGCACTTCGTCTATTTGTATACGTCTATGTTTTTACAAAATTAAAAGTTCGGGTAGTCATAAACTAATGTAAAAGTGATTATACATTATTAAAAAGGTAATTTTATACAACAATACTATATACCTATATTAAAATATGCCTATGAAAGTATCCATATAATAAATTATGCTTATAAAGTATCCAGTCAGGATAGATTTGGTTATAATTTTATACAACATTACTATATACCTACATTAAAATATACCTATGAAGTATCCAGTCAGGATAGATTTGGTTATAATTTTCTGCATCGGCAATACGTCTAAATATTTACCAAAATTACAACCAGATCTATCCTGGCTGAATACTTCGCTGGTATACTTTAATACAGGTAGATAGTAATGTTAAATAAAATTATTACCAAATCTATCCTGACTGGATACTTCGTAGGTATATTTTAATTTAGGTAGATGGCAATATTGAATAAAATTATAACCAAATCTATCCTAACTAGATACTTCGTAGGTATATTTTAATATAGGTATTTAGGGATGTAAAAAATTACAAATCTAGACATAATGCAGTGCGCTGCAGCTACTGCGCAGCCGGTTCACGCCTTATGCCTACATGCAACTTAACATTTAAAATGTAAAAAAAGTAACTTTCCGCAGAAAAAAAGTTGATATTCGTGTTCTATACATTAAAACGAGTAATATAATAACAAAAAAATTTTTTAGCTCCAACGTCATTACGTCTATATTTTTACCAATTTTTTTGCTAAAATCGATTACTTAAACGGGAAATAAATAACTAATTTTTTTGCCAATATCAATCATGTGGCCAATGGAGATAAATACTAAAGGTATTTCTAAGTAAAAAATATAAAATCGAAAATTTTGAAGTATATATGCAGTTTGTCATGTTACCGTTTCTCAATAACTAAGTTAACTATACTTATTAAAATGCATGTAGATATTTTAGAATTAAAACTCAATATGTAACTACAAGTATGTCATATAGTTGGTTAACAAGTCTCAATATATTTATGAAACATTGCAGTGGAAAGTTGACCATTAATGGCAATCGAATAATTTAACCCAGAAAATTTCCCAATATCAGCTATCATCTATAACTGTAACACAAAACTAACTTGAAGACAATTTACTATTTAACATGATATATATTTAAAATAATTATTTACAATTATGAATATTAAAATATATATGTTTTTACACATATGCGAAAAACTACAAATTCCACATCAATTATACACCTTATACTTGAATAAACTACAATATTTATCTAACCTGTAAAGCTGGAGGACATTTTATAACGTGAGGTTTTATTATTGCTAATGTCAATTGTAATTGTGTATTTTTAATATTCTGCATCACGAACAATATTTGAGTTACATAAAATGTTTAACAATATACATTGCAACGTATAATTTCCACCTTGAAATTAACTCCTATTTAAATATACTAAAATTGTTTTTGAATTACAACAGTATAGAATTTCAGAAGCACATGGTACCTATCATCTGTTACTGATTGATTTAGCTTACTGTAACACTATACAGCCAGTAGATAATATTTATTAACCTTGTACTGCCCAATTTATAATTTCTAATTTAAAAAAAAATTATAATACAAATTTAACTAATATTTTTTTTTATTTTTTAAAACCAAAATTGTAAAATCATTTTAAAAGGGGAACTACGTGACTTTGATAGCACATTGGGCTTTAAATCATAAATTTTAAAATAAATGCATTTTTTTTTTTTATAACCTGAAAGTCTCAGTAGGCAATAATAACTTTTAAATCTAAGTAAAACCATTTATTATTACAAGTTATTATAGTTATTTTAATACAAAAACCCTTTACTGTTTTACAAACAATTTCGTTGTAAAAAATGAAAATAATTACATCACTTGTTTTAAAATTAAATGATAGAAAATGTCTCTAAGTAGTGTGAGACTAAGTAAAACCATTTTTGTCTGCTATGAAACATAGATGGACCTTGCACTTGGAACAGAATACTTTTGGTGAAGCAGTGTTGGTAAGGAATTTACATAGAGCCCTCTTCTCAGCAAATGATGGCCAGTAACCAACTTGGTCTTTTCTTTAAGTAGTACATTGCTGCCAACTGTGACGTTGAAGATAAAAACCTGTCTTAAACATATTTTTTCTTGTAAATAAATGAAATGTAAACCTGATAATGCTAGATAAAGCATGAAAAACAAAGTAATTCATATTTTTTTACAGGACAAAAAGCTTTAACCTAGACTAAAAGAGAATGTTTTTAGATCTGTGGTTCAATACTTTAGCTTTTTTGTATGAACGGGCAAACTAACTCTTTGTAGTTTCAAATGTAGCCAACAGTTGGCTTTGCTGTTTACATTGGGGGAAACTATTTATATAATGCAGCCGTTACCGCTTAAGTAGATTTAGAAACAGCGCTGTTTGCCTACTACCAGTTCAAGTGTATCCTCTGTGGGACTAAACACCCAGCGAACTATCGTGGCTGCGCCATTTACAAGCACGCCGCCAAATCCAAGGCCCAGGCAAAGAAAATGGCCGACGCCCCTTCAGTCAAAACACAAACACACATGCCTGCTTCACGGTACACAACACCGACCATTTCCTACACCCAAACATCTGCCTCGGCTACCTCTGAGGAGCAGGTGCAAATGCCACCTACCATTACCTCCTCCAAACCGGCTTCCCACACAAGCCAGCCCTAATTCTTATAACCTAATCTACCGATACCCAAACCCGCTTCTGGCCCTAAGGCAGAGTCGTCAGCGACACCCTCGTTCCTAAAGCCAGGGTATATCCCTCGCAAAAGGAACGGGACGATAGACGCCCCAAGCCCACAAAGGCTAAGACTGCCCCCCAACCACAGCCGGAGTCCAGTGTGGCTCCTGCAACACCCGCTAACCCATCCTTGACCACACCTACCTCATCCGCTTCTATAGACTGGGCAAAAGGAACCTTTGAACTGCTCCTAAGAGTTATTAACTCTGCTCTGACCTGCGAAGCCTTCGCTGACGGACGAGGTCTTTTCATTGTTAAGATCTTGTCCTTACCCCTCCCCAAAACCTTCTCAAAATTCCTGACTTCCTTCATCCAGTGCGTCTCTTCTGTAAACCATGGATAGATTACTGATCCTGTTGTGGAATGCCAACGGAGTTAAATATAAAATACTACAGCTTCTGTGCTAAATGAAAAGAAACTTCTATTAACTAGCAGTTATTACAGAAACACACCTAAACCCCAAAGATAAATTCTCAATGCCAAACTTTAAAGTTTACCGCTCTGACAGGACAGCTAGAAGCCGCGGTAGTAGAGCTACAATAATAGATAAATGCATTAAACATTTTGAGCTGTTTTTGCCCACACTCACTGCGTTGAAGCGGTAACTGTTAGGCTTGAGCTCAACAGTAGCACCACAACTCTTATATCAGGTTACAAATCCCCAGGTTCTGTTAATTACACTCACGATTTAGAAGCCATTCTACAGACCTCCAGTTGGATAATAATTGCCATGGACTTAAATTGTAAACACACAATTCTAATACCCATGCTGGGGCTGTAAATTTACAAACACAGGAGGCCAGCAATTCCAAACCTTCACACAAACAGCTATACTACTGGCCCCTCCTGAACCAACCCACCACAGCACTTACCACACAGAAGAAATTTTGGAAATAGCTATTGTGAAAGGCCTGCTAGTGTCACCGCAACTTCACTTCGATAGAGATCTGAATTCAGATCACAACCCTGTGATATTGGCGGTTTCTGGAAGCCCTGCTCGTAGAGAGCTAAGGAAGGTGCTGAACTACAGACTGGCTGACTGGGAGTTATTCCGGTCCCAGCTGGACAGCACTGTACCTGCCTTCCTAAATGTCGACACACCACTGGACATAGACAAAGCCGTCGGTAGCCTTATGACGACAATAAGTACTGCAATTACTAATGAGCCAGGCGATGCTAGAATGAGCAGGTGAGTGACCCGGTCAACAAAGTTACCTTGTTTACTGATAGGCTTGAGAGCATGTTCCAACCAAATGACCAACCACATGATGCAGCCGTTACAGCTAAAATAGATTTTAGAACAGCAGTTTGCCTACTACCCTACATTAGAGCCAAACACTGACACTACAATCACGGATATAAAGTGGGCAATCTCAAAAAAACTCCAGGAAAGCTCCTGGACCAGACACCATCACCATGATAACACTGAAAAACTTCACGGAGAAAGCAATCACTTATATCTCTCAAACATCTACATTGCTATACTCCGGACTTTTCCCTGATACTTGGAAGGGGACCAAGATCTTGGTATTCCCCAATCTGGGAAAAGACCACAGCAAACCTGACTCATACAGACCGATAAGCTTGTTGAATACGATGAGCAAGATATTTTTTAAAAAATACTGCTCAAACGTATCAACAAGCATATCCACACATACAACATTCTGAGGCTAGAGCAATTTGGGGTTAAAAAATTACTGCTCGACAGGGGTAGTCTTCCTGGACATTAAAAAAGCTTTTGACCAGGTCTGGCACAATAAGATGGTGAAACTATGGCTTTCCAAACGGGATTATACACCCAGTTAGCTCATACCTGTCCAGCTGCAAGTTTAGGGTTGATGTAGACCAAACTCAATCTATGGGCTCTGTACGGGCTGTCCCTTGGGGCTAATTATTGGGCCTGTATTGTTAAACATATACATCAACAACATACCGACAACACTCAACACACAAAAGGTTATATTTGAAGATGACAATGTGTTATCTGCTCAGTCATGGGAACCACATCTAATTCACTCCAATTTACAGGACCACCTTACAGTACTAGAATCATGGCTGAGGTACTGGAGGGTTAAGGTGAACGTGGCCCAAGTGCCAGGCTCTGCTTCTATCCAAACGTAGGACACACAAACTCAACACACCACTATAACTATTAGGCAAGGACATTCACTGGGGGGACCAGGTCAAATATCTGGGTCATACTCGACAGAGGCCTGACTTGGGACCCTCACATTACCAACAGTTTAAAGAAAGGAACAATTAGATTAACACAACCATATCCTATGCTTAACAGAATAAGCCCACTTTCACTATGGGCGGCCACTACTATATAGATATCTATGTTGCATAGCATACTCACGTACGCTTCACCTGTTTGGGGCCATGCAGCAACTCAAGCACACACAGACTCCAGTTATTCCAAAACAAGGTTTTGCGAATAATCATGAAGGCACCTAGATGTACAAGATTAACACTGCTTCACACTGACTTGAAAGTGCCTTTCATCAAACAACACCTCCGACACTTAGCAACAAAGTTCTACAAACAGGCTTACGCACATACAATATCCACACTCACTACCCCACCCCCAACACACACAGACGGGCGCTGTCCGTAATGACCACCTAGCTGCAATTATAATGTATAAAACAAATTTATACATTCTAACAGATTCTGCTTCACAGTTATGTTCCAGATGACGCAGGGGCACTTCCCCAGGGTTGCAGCTTAGCCCCAACGTAAGTATTAATTTTGACTGCATGCCTTATCAGTTTCGAGTAAGTATCAGAAGAAGAGGTGCATGTCATCCCTGTCAAACTCACTAACAAGGATTTTTCTTGGCAGGGTTTCTTTCTTGTCAGGTTTTTTCGTCCTACGTTTAGCGCGACACTTACCGTACTGTTTTAATTCACTATCTCATTCTCCATGGAAAGAGCTTATGTGCTTGGTATATGAGCAATCAATCCCATTTCCTTCACTTGAGGTAGAGATACTAGCCGCATCCGCATGTGAGACAGAGGTTGGCGGCAACAAGGGCTGGGCGGGTTTTGGAGGTCCAGACCGGGGGGGGGGGGACTATTTGTATCTTTAGAGTTACTGTAGAAATAGCAAAATATTAGAATTTCGGCAATAGAAATAGCAAAATAATTTCATTTAACGGCAATAGTCATGATAATGGTATGTGATTTTCAAGACACGCATTGCAATAAAGGGTTAAATTGAATCCTTCTTCATGTGAGCTACTAGTTTATAAACTAAAACAACTTGTAACTATGTTATACTTGCCTATAGTAGCACTTACTTTTATAATTGTTTAGGAAGTCCTTTTCGGGAGATGTGTTCCATTGTCAACTCAGACAGTAAGGATCTCCTGAAACGGACGTCCTCAACAATTATAAACGCAAGTGCTACTATAGGCAAATGTAACATAGTTACAAAGGTTTTAATTAAATAATATATCATAATTAATTTTAAATGTGATTAGATCATATGTTATACATCATCTACACCGAGACAACATACAAAATATTTATTTACACTTGAGTGAGAAAAATATTAAGTAAAACAAATTAAAGAACAAAGTATAATGAAACTCAAAAGCACATTTAAATTTAAAATTTTGAAATATACAATAATTTTAAAATAATTTTGTAGTCCATTATTATGTTCTGTTAAACTTAATGACTTTTACATTAACCCTTTCAGACCTGGTGTACTCAAATGAGTACATTAAATTTCAAACCCCATTTTATGTAACAGAAGGGACTTTTTTTAGTTTTAGAAATTCCCTCATCTTCTCACAACTGTTATATACCTGTTAGGCACATTAACGCTATCTTAGAGTGAAATGGGAACTATCTGAAGTGAGTTTAGTTTCTGTGGACACTGTTAGTAAGGTTATATTTTGTTGTGCTAGTTTCTGAAGATAAATATTACAATTTGTGTTGGTTTATACTGTTGTTATTTTTTTTCTGATAAAGAATACTCTTGGTGTTATAATTATATGTGCAAAACAATTAAAAAAACTAAAATATAACTTGTCAGACTCACATTTCTTAATGTACTCATTTGAGTAAAACAGGTCTCAGTAAAGTAAACTACTATATCCTAACTTTAGTAAAAAAATCTTGTGCATTTATGTCTTGCAACAATTCTGGTAAAAATCTTTTGAACTCTAATCTAAATTTTAAAGGTATTGATGAAAATGAATTAATAGACCTATTATTTAATGAAAACCTTTCTGAGTGTGACATGCTAGATGATGAAATTGATAAAGAAAATAATGATAACCAAGGTGTACAAATATATACATGTAGTATAAGAGCAGGAGCTGAGATAGAACCTCCTAACTATGAAGTAGAATGTGATTCATATGTTATTGAAGATGTCAGCAACGAAAATGCAGATGTCAATTTAAATTTATCATCAGCTTTGCCTGAGTTTTATTCACGTGTTTTCCTAACACCTAAGAGTGACATAAAGTGGCGACACAGATCAATGTGTAAAGTAAACAATGAATTTATCATGTCTCATATTGAAACTGACACTTTCTTATCACCAGTAGATTATTTTAAAAGATATATACCAGAAACTTTCTTTGAATTAATGTCAGAGGTGACAAACATCTATGCTCTGCAGAATAATCATACTAATTTTAAGCCAACAACGTCTGAACTCAAAACATTATTTGCTCTTCATATAGTAGTGAGCGCATTGAAATTCCCTAGAGTGAAGCTATACTGGGATATAACATTAAAAATGAATGTATTCTTAGAAAGTATGTCACGTGATAGATTTTTTCAACTAAGGTCTAATTTACATGTTGTCAATAATTTAGAAATGCCTAGCTCATGCTCAAATAAATTCTTTAAAGTACGCCCTATCTATGATATTATAAGAAAAAGGTGTCTAGAATTAAAAACAGTAGAAAATCTTTGTGTTGATGAGTCATTGGTGCCATTTACTGGGAAATTCAGTGTAAAACAGTACATTAAGGGGAAGCCAACTCCTTGGGGAATAAAAATATTTATGTTGTGTGGTCAGAATGGTCAAGTATTTGACTTTATGCTTTATCAAGGTAGTACAAGTGAGCTTGTTCCTAATGTAATTAAAATCTATGGCCTAAGCGCAAGTGTAGTGCTTAAACTTGTGAACGCATACAACGTGAAACTGGCCATAAGCTTTATTTTGATAATTTTTATCTAAATACCATTTGTTCCAAACTCTAGCTCAGAAAAATATTCTAGCAGCGGGGACTGTGAGAATGAATCGATTTTGTAAAGTATCAATAGTTAGTGACAAGGAAGCATTAAAAAAAGAAAGAGGGGCATCATTTGAAACATCCAGCTTGGATGACATTGTGTTGGTGAAATGGATGGATAACAAAATTGTAACTATTGGTTCCAATTTTGTTGATTGTGGAACTACTGACATAGTAAGGAGATGGGACAAAATATATATATATATATATATATATATATTGAAGCTGATAGACCTGAAATAATAAAAAAATTTAATCAAGCAATGGGAGGCGTTGATAAATTCAATAAACTGGTTAATTATTATAGAATCTTTATCCGTTCTCGTAAATGGACTCTCAGAATGATTTTTCATGCTGTGGATTTTGAAATTGTTCAGAGTTGGTTAGAATATAGACAAGATGCAGAAGCCCTAAAAACACCAGTCAAAGAAATTCTTAACTTAATGCACTTCAGAATGAGAGTCAGCGACTCAGGAAAAACAAACTTGGTGTAAATTTCCGCAATGTAAAGGTAGATCAAGGGTTAGATGCAGAAAATGTAATGTTCATTTGTGTTTGAGTAAAGACAGAAATTGTTATTTAAATTTTCATTCTAAATAATAGCCTTTATAATTGTTTTTGTAATATATAGTGTTTTTATCATTCACAACTTGCCATATTTGTAGCGTTTTTACTATAAATATGTGTTTTTTTGTAAAAAGCTACATTTATAATTGTTTTTCTACTTAAAACTTGAAATGTATCATAATAAAAGAACAACTGCAGTATTCATTTCAAACTGTAAAGAAACTGTATAATTTGGTATAATACATTAATTTAATGTTGTAAGGACCTGATGTACTCAAATTGAGAGAGTTTCGATTGTTGAACAAAACAGTTTGTGCTATATATTTTATGGTGTTTAACTCCTGGTAGTGTTCTTCTTTGTCTAACGGTGTTTTAAGCAGACGATATATCATGGTGTTGTAAGCAGCTAGTTTATGTTGGTGTGAATGGTCGTATTGGTACTAGTGGGTTTTGGGTATATATTGAATTTATGTGTTTGTTTGTCTGTTCGTTTAATTGTAAGGTCTAGGAAGTTGAGAGAGTTTCGATTGTTGAACAAAACCACATTGTACACAACAATAAATACTCAGATAACATAATTTACTGGTACAGATATGTTGACGACATCATAACATTATATAAAGGTAACACACATATTTCTAAAACACCTTAATTCCATACACCCAAAACCAACATACACCATCGAAACAGAACAACAAAACTCTCTCAACTTCCTAGACCTTACAATTAAACGAACAGACAAACAAACACATAAATTCAATATATACCGAAAACCCACTAGTACCAATACGACCATTCACAGCTCCTCAAACCACCCACACCAACATAAACTAGCTGCTTACAACACCATAATATATCGTCTGCTTAAAACACCATTAGACAAAGAAGAACACTACCAGGAGTTAAACACCATAAAATATATAGCACAAACGAATACAACCCAACAATGATTGACAAATTATACAACCGCCTAAAAATAAACCTAATAACCCAAATACAAACACACAACATTACAATCCCATAAAATACTTATCAATACCATACAGATCATCCAAAACCCACAATCTAACCAACACACTACGAAAATACAACTACAAAATAGCTTACTCCACACATAACACTCTCAAAAAACAATTTAAACCCAACAACAAAATCAACGACATTTACAACACCAACATGTATCATGTCATCATCATTAATGATACTAATACAAAATCACAACTGCTACTCAGGATATGATTTATTCTATATTTCATTAGACTATTAATAATACAATTACATAACATCAGTTTATTCACACCATCATAAGCCATAAAATTTACTATGAATGTTGTCAACTGTCAAGAATCAAGTTTTTTTACATATTGTTAACAGTGGGAAATTCTGTGTCACTAATGATTTTAACCAGCAGCTCTCAAGTAGACAGTTTGTCTGATATTTTTTAAATTTTGCTTCTAGGACTTTGCTTGTTACAAAAAATTCCAAATTTAAGTTTTTGCAAGATGCATTGTTTGTTGATAAGTTTTGATATTGTTTACATTGACATTAAAAGATGAAACTAAGTGAAATCAGTATTAGATCCTTCTTACAAAAAACCACAGAGGAGAATATTTTATCATCAGATAAGCATTATTATGAGTAACTTAAAGAAACTAGATAAGATATGAAATGCTGTACTAAAATAGAAAGGAAAATTATACACTGTTGGGCTCCACCCCTAAAATTGTATTTTGTATGCCAATCATGTATGGCTCAAAACCAGTGATGCACAAAATTTTGTTAAAAGAGATTTGATTATTTCAATAAAAATTAAACAGCCAGAAGAGTGTTGTCAACCATAGCCACACCCTGTAAAATAGCCTTTGTATGATTACCAAGGGTTGTTAATTACTACCAACACCAGCAGTCCCTGTCTACACTCGGATGCTACCAGTACACTCTTGATGAATTAAGACAAGTGAGTACTTGGTATGTTTAGTGAAACCTATAATAGCTTGCCTCTCCAAATTTCTCAGCTTGTGCCTTAGTGCTATTCTTTGTTCGAAAGGGCCTTGGCAAGAGTATGTGCTAGCATCGCTTTGTTCATATGACTTTTGGGATATTTTCATTCTCCGACTATGATTATCTTACTTAGTGACTGTATTTTAGGTAAAATGGTAACACAAAATATTAATATATGGTGTGTCTTGAATTTAAAAAACTTATTAATGATACCTAATATTAACTTACTTTTAAATTCACTTTTGGTATCAATTTGGCAAAAAAAAAACGCTAATTACTGATATAATTCAGCAGACACGTTTTGCAGCAGGTCAGAACATTGTTCAATACTGTCTTGTCCGTGACTCATAGCATTGAACAATGCTCTGACCTATTGTGACGTCTGCTGAAAAATATCAGTAAGTAGTGGTTTTTTGCCAAGTTGGTACCAAAAATGTAATTATAGAAAAACCTCAAGATATACAATAAAAAACGCAAGGTCTTAAATTCAGTTAAAAAATCTTGTAGCTTACATTAATCTCGCCAAAACTGATTTATTTTTAAACATATTCAGATATGTCATTGAAGTAAATTCACAATGGGCGATTTTTAAATACTTGAATTTTTCACAAAACTCAAATCCATGGGCCAAATATTATTGACCAATTTCTAGAAAATTGTATTTTATAGCAGATACAATAGTATAAAATAATATTTGTTGGCTAGATGTTAATATTGTAATATGACAAATACATGAATTAAACCCAAACTTTCTTTACCATTAGCCTTGCTTGGTTCCTGATATAGTTAAACTGATACTTGAATTCAAATAAGGTTCGAGAAAAATACTTAAAAGTACCTCCATTGTGCTAGCCCTTGCATTGAGTGAAATGTTTTAAAACTCTTCTGTCGAAAATTGCTGGAGCAATTACAAAAATAACCAACTTTTTCAGAACTAATACTCTAGCTAACAATGTTTAAAGACATCATTCCAGATCCAGAATCAAAGAAAAATTGGCCGACACATTTTGTTGAAAAGCACAATAGTATACTGATGTTTTTTCAGCTATTTCATCCCATCAGAATGAACTTAGATAAAGCATTGTGGCATTCAGCCCTTAAGTTTGACATCACTTTCCACTAGTAATCTTCTCTAAAACACTTTAAATTGGCTGAGTTTAGAAGTTCACTAAAGAATAAATTATTCAAAAGATTCATAAGTACCTCTTGCTAACACTTGTGGTTGAATATCATTTGATAAAAAAATAATGAGAAATATGAATATACTAGTTAAAATAAATAACTCCTTGATTTGAAATTGTTCTCAATGTTTATTTGAGGAATGATTTGTAAGATCAAAACGAAACAAGTAGGTATAAGCCAAAATGGCAGGTAGAAACCCAAGATAAGAAGAGACATGTATCCTGTTTGAGTGATTTCTTAACACTGCCAGAAAATAGCGAGAGTTTTTACTCATAGTTTTTACCGATAACCCAGATATAGGGATTTTAAAACCTGTACCAAACAATCATAAAAACTACAAAAAATCTCTTCTTCATAATCAAGCTTTTTTGCCAGTTAGAAAAAGTTATTTTGTTTTGTGTGTGAACTCTTTAGTCTGGCTTTCCCTATTGAATTAATTAGCATAACTGGCCAGTCTTCACAGTTATAAACTTAATTCCATGATATATTGACCCTACTATATTGTATTTTTAAAATATCTTTTTAAACCTGTATGCAGCAAGTCTGAGACTGTGTAATGATAAAAGAGAATTAGATTCTTTGCATATGATATTTTTTTAATAAGAAAATATAAAGAAAGACCTAACCCTGAAGTGTTTTATTTCATTTCTTTCAGAACATAATTGATTATATTATAAAATAGATTGTTTGAAAAATTAGCTCCCTAGTTTTATTGTACTACAGAATACCTGTATGTACAAGTGACATACACTATTTTCATTCGTTGCGTTTGATTCATTAACTGTCAAACTTTTGCAACAGTTGCCCAGGAACTGGAGAAATTAAGTTTCTGCAGTTGGAAAGCCTTCTTGAGAATAGCTGTACTTGTGCTCAGTTCAGATGTTTAGTACAATGCAAAGGCTATTTCACAACAGAAGGTGCAGTGAGTTATTTGGCTTGTAAAAACTGAGTTTGTTATAACAGTGAAATGCAATTTTGTCAGTGTAGTAATGAACCACTTATACTAAAAACTTTCTTAATTGATTTAAAGTATTTAGAAAACTGGCAGTGTTTTGAAAGCGAATTTGCCAAGTAAAACAAGAACTTCTGAAGCTACTGATATCCATGTTCTATAGGTTCGAATTCCAAAGATATCATTGGCCATACTTAACCATCAAAAACCGTTGACTGTCTAAAGGTACTGTGATGTGATGCTCGTATGTAAGACTTCATTAGTATGCCTATTAATTATGAAGTCTTGTCCGGATTAAACTGACATTGACGGTCAACCACTGTGACATACCACAGAGACACACCTCTGTGTGTTTATGGCAGACAGTAAATACAAGCCAACACACAAAAGAAAGACTTCTGAGTTGATTGGTGCAAACAGGATTGCTGTATGACCCTTTGTTCATAAATAAAATTAATATTTGTAGCAGCTGTTAAATTTGTCACCAAGAGTGACTCTACCACTGAACCATACAAACAACATTTGCCACTTATCGGGTTATTAGGTTCAATAACAGATCACTAGGTTTCATGTTTGTGCATACTATATATTATTATCCAAAGAGCCAATCAAAATTACCTGAAATACTTCCTTCCTCATGTAACCTAATCTGAAAAATATTTGTTTTCCACCATTAATTTTTTTAAAACTAATACAGACTTTGTACAGTGAGTCTATATAATTTAAAGTGTATAGGACTGAGACCCCCTCGGATTACATGTTCTTGTACATTAGAAAGAACAGGAGTTCTAATGAACCCTAATACTATATAACTTATACAAATTACATTTATAGAAGTTATTGATTACAGTACATACATAAATTAATGTTGCTTTGGAATACATTGTACATCATGGTTGCTACTTTTGTGGAAAAAGTTATATATCTTCTGCATTTGGTTATCAGTTTATGCATAGTTTTTGTTATAGTTTCACGTAAACATCTTAGCAGGAGCACATCTGTTGGCGTGGTCTGTTCAATATAGTGTAGTACAGTTTTCAAAGCAGTTGTTCATTCACTGACTAATTTTCCCTTCTTGAAATGTCTCGAGCCCCTCTCATCTTTATTCTTGTCTTCACTTCCTTCAGTAGTTTTTTTTATCATTTCAACATGTTATCTCAAATTCACAACCTGGAAGTTTCTTGATAGGAAATGTCACATTTGTTGTGGATCAATAACATTCAACAGTTTCATTACGACTCAGGATTTTATTCTTGACTTACTTGATGTTTTTTCTTTTATTTTGTTCCATGATTTGGCTATTCAGCCTACTTGACTATAATTTTTTTTAGAATGCCTACAATGTTTTCTTCCCCTTCAGTTGTTTCCAAAAGAGATTGTAATAGGTAACTCTGTATTTCTTTTCATACATTCCAGAACACACTGATCCATCAGGTGTAATTAGGCTCGTAACATTTGCAGGAAAATATAAATCACGAATATCCACAGAGCACAGTTAATTTTCATTGGGATGCAACGGAGCTTTGTCTAACAATAAAATAGCCTTCTGAATCAAATTCTTTGCTTTTAAAAACTTTCCCGTTTCGAGCACAAAATCATTAAAAACATCACTCTGAATAATCCTCTATCCATCTAATCAGCACCTTAGTTCTTCTATGAAACCGGCAATGCTGACGTGGAAGTGTTTACAAACATCGGCAGCTTAGCTGGTTAATCCTGCGACTTAGGTGACTCAGTGCCAGACTTGAATTTAACGGAAGCTTGAAAAATCAAGACTCAAAATTTTGAGACTCTACTGCATTTCTGAAATGTGACTGTTTTTGATGTAATATTATTCCTATGATAATATAAATGTAAAATCAATGTTCAAATAATTGTATGTACTGTTAATAGTTTAAATGGGCTTCCTGACTGAATTGCTTCTGCTAAAAGACATAAATAAGGTTAGGAGAAATAGAAACAATACAGACAAGCCTAATTAATAGGTTTACAGTTTTGAGGTAATGAATCTCCTATAGATAAATTAATCACTTATTACACTTTTGATATTACTTGCGACCAGACTTTTTGCTAACTAAAAATTGTTATATTGTTAACTTACACTTGGAGGAAACGTTTTCGTCTGGTCGCAAGTAATATCAAAAGTGTAATAAGTAATTAACAACCAGCTCGTCATGAACAGCAATTAGATTTCGATATAAATTAACCAATACACAATCAACATTCTAGAATAAATCTATATTGAACACTATATCAAAATAATAAAATTAGAGAAGGCAAAATATTTATAACTATATACATGTAATACCCCTTAACATAGATTCCAATAACACCCTCATCTTCATGATAGTAAAACAGCCCTAAAGCAAATAAATCTTAGTTTTAGCTTTTTAGTTTGGGATTTTTCTCTACTTAAATTTTATTTTTATCACTATAGTCTGAAAAGGATTAAACATATGGAAAATAATAACAAAATCACATTTGTATAAGAACACAATGTATTTGATATCCTTCAATATGCAAGAGAAATGAGCAAGGTGGAAATGTTCTTACACAGGCACAATATGAGAAACAATATACTCAAATGAATGTAGTACAGTGTATCGATATAAAATAATTTCACAAAATAATACATAACACGACTATTTACAATTAAAAATGTTTAAATTGAATGATTTTCTAAAACACACTAACAATATGTATTTTAGAATTCATTGCCGTTGTAACAAAATAAACCAGCTAAAATTATTTATAAAACATAACTTTTTTTTAAAAATTAAAACAATATGTAAAATTATGCTACTGAATAGAACCTTAACAAAAAAGCATTAAACATTAGACTTGTGATAATGTTAGAATTAGTTACATCAATGCAAGTGTAGGCACTATAGTTAGGATTAGTAGCTTCATAGTTATAATATATTAGTAACAATATAATATTTTACAAATAAAAACATTAACAAGTTTTGTGAATTACAATGAAGGCAATACTTATAATAATACACATTTCACACTGATGACAACCATTTCTAATTAAACAGTTCATTCATAATATTAAAACTGAAGTTTGATTTATGTGAGGTGACTTAACACTATTCTAGAATGACCATATAAAATCAGTGTTGTGAATATCTTTAGATCACAGAAAGGGCTAACAACTACCTAAATAATTATTTTTAAAATGATTAAGTCTAAGAAGTTGATAAAGATGGGTTTTAATAAAACTTTTTAACTGACAGAATTTTGCAAGGTGTTGAGGTTTCAGGTTTAATTTTTAAACAAGGTATATAAACCAGAACAGCAACCTAAATATATATTATAATTGAATTACAATAAACTTATGTGTAATGTTTTTTCTGTTTGCACTGTAACATACAGACAATATAATCTTGCTTTGTAAGAAACGTTTGATATTAGGAAACACTGTAGGTAGCACTGATTTGTGCAAGAGGATTAAATTTATAAATACTTTAGAATATCTGAGTATATACAATAATTTTGAGTGGTCGGGAAAAAAAATAAATTGTTAAAAAGAATTTTAAAACCAAGACCATACGCACAGCTATAACTGTACTTATTTTACAGGCAATAAAGAAGGCTCCAAGTCAATGAAGTTGGTCATACTAATAAAAATATGAATGGGCTTTCAACTGATTTACACTCAATTGAAGAATAAAGTTTTGCAATTGATTTGTGAATAACAATTTATAAAACAAAATTTTATTACAGTGATTTATAAAATTACATTAAATCTAATCCAATTGTTGAACTATTTTTTACAAGAGTTTAAATTGATTAAAAATTAAACAGAAACCTATGCCTAACTCTGAATTAAAAAGTTTGACTACTTAAACTTCCTCAAACTCTTTAAAAATTTATGCATCTCTTTCACAGGATTTTAATAAAATATCACTAAAAATGTGTACATATTAAGGCATGAACAATAAACAACAGTGTACCTTATTGTCAGTGGTAAAGTGATAAAACATTATAAATGCAATGGAAACAGTGTCACCTTAAAAATAGTTTTAACAACAAATATTTATTATAAACTACAGATTAAAATTTATACAATATTTAAAAGATATAAGAAGATAACAAGTAGAAAGATGGAAAAAAGAAACATTTATCATTACAAAGATTAAGTGTACATCTTTCAACAGGAGTATAGGAATTAATGGTTAAGCTTATTTTAAAATATTCTTTACTTTACACAAAAAAATTTTTTTTTTATCGATTCCCCAAAATATTTTCTTACTTGGATATAGGGCTGATTTTCTCTTTCGCTTGTTGGCCTACAATATAATACTGAGAAAATTACCTTAAACTCTAAATAAATATATTTTGAAGCTTGCAATTAGTTAATCAGCTGTTTCTAATGTGTATGCTTCAGTTAAAACACGTTAATTTCAAGAAATATAACCTAGATTCATAAAATACAGAAATATCTTAGATCTATTGTTATTAAAAAGACTAAATAAAATATTTCCCCAAATTTAGAGTGTATAAGTATTATATTGTTGAAAACACATCGCTGCTGAAGTAGCCTATAGCCAATGGTCTTTATATTCACTTAGCACTTTTACTTTGCATTTATATGGCTGTGTTAGTGATTTTATTGTTTTTACTACTGTATACCTGCTGATAATGCCTAAGACATCTAATGTTTCTAATTTAGGCATAACTAATTTAACTGAAAGTCTATGTTAAGGAGATGGTTAAGGGTTGGCCCCTCTACAAAAAACAAGAGATATCTTTAACCAGCAGATTAGCTTCATCAGTGGACGAAAATGATTCTGTGCTTCATTAAGACTACTTTATGAGCCCTCGTGGCAGTCACATGATACTATAGGCACTATGATAGGTTTGTGAGGCACTTGTGATGATGAAAGGTACTGTGAACAGTAAAACTGTTTTACTCTTGGGAGTAGAGTTTTGCCTACCACATTTTTGATGTTATTGCTACCACTTATCTAGGAAATCGTATTTAAAATAATCTATATAACTCTATTATGAAAAAAAATTACACAGTACCACATAGAAATGTCAAGATAGCTTATTGGCTACAATATATGATGCAATATTTTCAGTTATTTCAATTACAAAAAATGTTTATTAAAATATTAATCATACACGTTTTCCAGATAGATAGACATTTATGTGATAAAATATATTTAGCTTCTGACCAGGTTTTGAACTTTTCATGCACCAGCGAATGTGTAAATTAATGTTAAGAATATCTTGTGTACAATAATTTTTTTCAGTATAAAGTAAAAAATAAAATTATTATATATTCACTTTAAACTGTGTAACAAATATTGCTATATTTTCTTTTTGTCTTAATATATTCTAATACCAACTTTAAGTGAGATAAAAAAGATTTATAAAATATATATCTAACAAAGTTAATGAAAGAACAATGTTCTTTGAAAAAAGGTACACAAATATACCAACCTGCCCCCTGGTGGTTTATGAAAGTACTATAATTATACAGATATTATAAGTATTAATTTTACTATTAAATTATTACTTTTTTTTGCTTGACAACTCCTGTTGAAAGCAAAGATAGAGAATTAAGAATGGAAGGCACATACTAAAGCAAGAAGGTGTGATCTACAACTTTGTACATTTTGATAAGATTGTCTCTTCGCAATTCATTCGAAATATATGTGATATGTGGTATTATTTAACATACAAAACTAATAGTTGTGCAAATACAGAGTATTAACATTATGGATAAATGTATGTGTAAAACTACAGTGTTATTGCTTGTTTTAAAAAAAATCTTACCTTATTGCTTCCAACTTGTATAAAAATTTTTATTGCTTTTTTTATTACAGAAGTTTCTTAAATAACATATCTCCATTTCTTCACACCAAATAATAAATACACATAATTTAATATACATAAAGGCACATACAATGGATGGATTTAGTTATCAAAGGCAAGAGGTCCCACTTTTCCTTTTCACATCGTCTTGAGCAAACACAGTTTATTTGACTTCAATAAAAAATATAACATTTTTAAACTCTGTATGATAAACATATAAATATATTTTCATTAATTATGCAATTAATAACTGTACCTCTAAAAAACATCCTAACATTAGCGATTCAAAACCCAAAGTAAATATAGGGAAAAATTATAAATAAAAGTGTATACAATAATGATGTCTTGGAATTATTTGATTCACTAACTTTAGTGACACATTAATCATAAATAGTAATGTTATTATCATTAAAACTTGAGAAACTGCAGTAACAATGCAATATGTCAAAACGTTACTGTAATCATTTATAACATGGATGCTTGCTTGCATATTCTTGTCACATTCTTACACACATAATCATGTTTTAATAATATGACAGTTTAAAATTTCCATTAATTTCTGCTTCCGCCCATTTATTGACCTAATAGAGGAGGAAAACAAAAAAAAACTTTGAAAATCAATGTATTTACTTTGAACTTTGAAAGGAAATAACTAATGTTAGCAGAGGTAATTAATTTCAAGGAGTTAGGACATGCAGCATCATGCTTTGACTAATCGCTCCAAGTTAAGGATTGCGATGTGAGCTGCCATAAGAAAAATGTTTTTTCTGTTGTATTCAGGTTCTTTGAATCAGACACTTTAACTACACATTATCAATTATTTGTATTAAGAAGGAAATAAAAGTCGTCTGATTGTTGGTAGTTAAAAAATTGATAACTATAATTCAACAATTATTTTATTCGCTGATGTTTGTTGTACATGATGTTTATTATTCTTTTAATATAAAAACTCTGTATACAACTACTTGAATGGGCTGAAAATTGTGAAAATATTTTTAAAACTTAATGGAGCAAAACTTTTGACTGTAACTTGTCAATCAATATCATGGTCTAGTTTTTCTCAAGAATGTGTTTTCTTTAGAACCAGCCTACAAACACATCCTTCTGTCTTGAAAGCTACAATTATTTTACCTTACAAACGTAAGCTACAACTACTTAACTTACAAAAACCATTATGACCCAAATCATAAGAAAATGTAAGACTTTAAACAATTTTAACAAGTTTTAAAGTTATGACAAGTAATTCAACATTAAAATATTATAAACTACACAACAAAACATTTGCAACATTTGAACCTGAATACAACAAATCTAAACTCATCTTTTAGTTAGCTGCCCTTGTGTGAATTAAAACACTTAATGTTAATTTTATGTCCATGAATAACAGAGAGCTGAGTACAACAATATCAGACCAACAAAAATACATACTCCAAGTTATTTAACAAAATACTTAACTATTATAAAGGCATATAAAACATAAATAAAACATTTCTTTGTGTACTTATAATTCAATGAGGTTTAACAAGAAACCACTAAAATGTTTCAATAAAACAACTGTTTGTTTTAACTGTAGTTGCTAGATTATTTTTGAACTGTTATCAAAATCATATTAATGAAAACCCAAATGTTCAAATTTTGCTAAAACGATTTCCATAGTATTCTACCACCAACGAGATTAAAAATGATTTTTTTTCCTGAAAAAAAGTTAGTAAAACTTCTGTTAAATATATTTCATTTCACATCCAAGTTTATATAATTTTCAACAATTGAAAAGATTTTAATATATAAATGTATTGTAATTATATTCTAGTTAGCATTTTCTTTGAAATAAACACGTAAATAACCTACATAAATTATCAAATTTCCACTCTAACAACAACAGTTAAAACTGCAAACTATACGTAAACTACAAATAACAAATATAAAACCAAATAGTTGGATTGGTTCTATAAAAAGTTTTGACAGCGGTCTTATTAAATATGCTTCCTAAAATTAAGTAATACAAAATGTGTCTCTTATTGCCCTAAGTTCACTGCTTGTCCTTTAAAACCACAGTTTTGGTCAATTAATGTTTTAATATTGGAATAAACTTGGGCCTAAAGCCATGTGAGCACGTTATCTGCTTTGCTATTTGGATTGATAAGAGCTTGCACATCGTCCAAAATGTCACTTGAAAACTCCTCTCCCAACTGGAACAATAAAAAGATTTAAACACCTATAAAAAGTAATGTTATAATTATGTTTTGAAAGACAGCTTTAAGTTTAGAAATGGCAGTTGTTTCCTTGTTAAAACATTTTGCATTATGAAATCTTAGTTACATTAATAACATTTCAAACACAATAATAGTATTTCAAGATTTTTCACATAACCTCGATTATAAAAAAATGTATTGTTTAATGTTTCATATGTGGTTAATATTCGTACTGTTTCTCAGCAGGTAGATTTGATTTTTGTATACGTCATGTTTTACATGTGGTGTGTGTGAATTATGCGTCAGGTATCTTTTAACCTAGAGTGGAACTCCTCAAATCCGAACTAATTGGGGCTATGGCCTGTTTGGATTTGCCAAAAAAAGTTTGAATTTCGGATTTGCTGTGTATTTTACATTTGACAGAAGTGCGGTTTTTATTAATGAAAAATATTAGAGCATTTATTACATATTTCTGTGTCAAAAATTAAAGTTTTCCAGTGCTACAAGTGAAACGTCTTTGGAGCAACACCATTACACGAAAGTTTCTGTGAATGAAAAAATTGACTAGACTGTATTTTTATGGTTTACACAAGAGAAGTAGAAAGGAGTTCCTATTAGTGGCCCATTAATACAAGAAAAGGCATTACAGTTAAACAAATTAATGAACGGTGATTTGGAATTTACTGTTAGCAATAGATAGTTCGATAGATGGAAGAACTTTTTATGAGGTTTTCTGTTTCTACAAACTCTAAAATAATGTATCTCAGTATTATTGATATATTAACTGATAGTATTTGTATAGTTAATAGTGTTATAATAACGTCTGCACACAACTTTATAGTTTATTTAATTTAATGTCACATGAATGAAGTGTTTTAAAGAAAATATTAGATCATATAAATACTAGAAAAGATTTAAAATGTCAATAGATAAATGTAGGGGAATTGATTATTTTAAGAAGTAATAAAAATTGAATGATGAAAATATCAATGAAGAGATACACACTCAGATAAAATTAATTAATCAATAATTTAAACTACTAAGTAAAAATAAATCATCATAGAAAACACTATTTAAATAACTTAAAAAATGTAAGGAGGTGAAAGTATAATTTGTCTAAGAGGAAAAATACAATGCTTAGTTTCCTACAATGGAATTTATTGAAATATATGTAAGCTAATTAATTATACCTCATATACAGGAAAAATTAATTAACTGGTATTCTGAATGTCTGCTGCACTTATTAACCCTTAGCGCTCGGATTTTTGTAACATGCTTTGCTTCCCCACTTGTAATTAAATTGGGATAAATTCCTCACCTGCAGGTTGCATTATTGTTTATGGAAAACTTTGTTTTCTCTTACATGATTTTAGTAAACTAAGCTATTTTTATTCACTAATACTGTATGTACATGATTTTATTATCTTATTTGTAATTTTGCAGAGTATGATATCTTTGAAAACAGTCTTCTGGATGAAGTCCTGGTTTTCTGCCGCATGTTTTGTAGTGAAAAACTGTTTCCCTTCTACCTCCTTTTATGTTCCTGTTACTGCAAACTACACAATCCTTAGAAGTATTTTTATCATTGGAAAAGTTTAAATGTAATTTCCAATTCCGTCTTTCTTCTTTGTCAGTATTTGACGGCCGACCCCTCTCACTATACGGGTTATTCCTGATATCACCAATGCGTTCAAGTTTTGGCGAAACTATTTTTTTTTTAACAGGATTTTCTTTCATTTCCTTTTTTTTGTTATTATAGATAATAAAACTGTTTACTACAGCTACATCTAATAGCCAGAAAAACATTGTACTACACCGTTTATTTGTTCGTTTTGTAAAACTGCACGGTTCATTATATTAAACAGCTAAATCTATACCACCCATAATCTGGTTATATTTACAAATACCTGTTGGTTTAGTTATTTTGTTTATGAAACTGAACTACATTCTAATAAATCAGGATCAAGTAAAAGATCAGGAATTTCATAATCACTAATTGCACGTGAAGCCACGGCAAACTACGAGTAAACAAATAACCGGCAAAACTGTAACCTATTTGCAGCTTAAAACGTAGCGGCAAACTAGATTTTGTGATGACTCACATATTCCTAGGCATTTTCAACTTAGTTCACATTATTTTCAATAGAGTGTAGCACCAAACGGTAAAAGATTGAATGTCGTGGGCTTCGCCGCAGACGAGTTATAGGCATTTGAAAATCGTGTCGGGTGACCCCCGACATACGAGTAAACTGCAATATACGCTTGGCGGGGCTCCCCCGACAGTCGAGTGCTAAGGGTTAAAATTACAAAGAATATAGACTAAATATTGAATGATTGGTGCCTGCAGTTGCTCTAGTGACTTCAAAAGCACCTGCATAATAGCCTCGAAAGTGAATAATCCATAATCAAGTTCAGGAATGGTTGCTATACAGTGTTGAAAAGAGGTGAAATTTAAATTATACACCCAAAATATGCCAAGCCCAAAAACAGACCATGGGTCTATTGGGCTGGCAGATCACTAAATGTTTTAATTCTAATAGTGGAAACAAATTAATATTTATTTAAAAACATACAGTGGAACTTGGATAATTCAAAGGTGAAAAGATCAATGAAAACATTTGAATTATGAATGGTGGAGAATACCCTTTCAGTCAAAATAGTCCAGCTTTTTTTGTCTAAGACGACCATTCTGGCCGTTCTTAGGTATCGTGTCACTGATCTAAGTTAAACACTATAATTGGAATAAGCCATAAATTTAGCCATAGTGGACTTATAAAACTTATAATTATTAGCAGTTAACCCATAGCAGCTGTAATTATATGCCCACTGCGGACACTAGCGGGTATGAAATAATTTCTCGTGTCAATTTAGTTGCATTCAACTACAAAAAGACTCTCACTTATAAAGCACTAAATATTACATTTTTTATAGCGGTGCAATTTTTATTATGGGTGCTCCACTATTATGGTTCATTTTGTATGTAAACAAGGATACATTAATATTAAAAGATATTTACACTACTGACCAACACCAAGTAAAATCTATACTGAGCCTCTTAATCCAGTTGGAAAAAAACTGTTGAAGTAATCTATTATGTTTAGATGTCTGACAGAAGGTTAATGTGCCATAAATATCTCTCTTTATTTATGCTGTGAGTATTAAGAGTTTATTAATATCCCTTATAAAGCAGACATCTAGTATTGAGGGTGACAAATCAGAAAATCAACTCTCTTGCCAATAAAAGCAAACTAAGGAGTAAATGAATTAACCCATTCGCTTACAATTTTTTTTTACACCGACTTAGTCATAAAAAACTAATTTTTAGACAATTTTTAAATGCTTTTGTAGATTACTTCTTTTCAGTTCATTTTTATGTTTCTTATGGAACCTATTGTTATTGTTTTATTCAGAATTACATTTACTTTCAAAATAAATACTAACATTGATAATAACATATCTTTTATAATATAATAATATGTAAAAACCTAAAATGTTTCAATGAAAAATATCAAATTTTATTTTTTTAATTTCAATTATCCTAAAGTAAAAGCATAAATTACCTTTAAAAATACTCCAAAATATTCTTCATAGCGCAAAGAATATGTTTCAATTTCACATGAGTTAAGAAAAGTTAACTTTTGTATGGTATACTTTGAAACATTCTGGTAGGTGAAGTGCAACTAGGCACCGTTCACACTCCCACCAACTGGTTCTTTGGCCTTTTAGTGGGCTTAGGTGGTTTGGAACATGGAATTTTTTCTTTAGGCCTACCCCTTCTTGGTTTACCCCTACCTCTAGTACTAACTCTAATAGGCCTATGACAAGGATCAAGAAAACTAGGGTCATCAGCCTCCTCACTAGCAGTAGAAGACAGAGGGACAATTATTCCATCACCGTAGATTTGATCGAGTATCTCAATTAGATTGGATATCTGTGAGCTTTCGTCATCTGAATTAGATGGTAATACAGGCCTATCATGGACATTTGTATCGGAAATTACTTTATTTACATCTAGTGGAGTCCTAGGCCTAACATAAACTACAAGAGGGCTGCTCAAGTTGCAACTTATCACTTATTGCATAACAAGGCAGATTACATTTTTCATGATGTAGTGAACCTGTTATATTACAGTCTATTAGAATTTTATTTCATTCATCACTTACATCTTCATCTATTTGAGATTCAATGTTCAACTGTCCTATTTCACTTATTTCATTATCACTCTCAAATGTTTCGTCAAACAAATCACTCTCACCGTCACTGTCACATTCTCCAATAATTCTTTCAATTTCACAATCCTTCAACTCCTTCCCACATTTATCAACAAATAAAATATTATTTCCACTCATTTTTAACTTGAAAAGAACACAAATAACAAATTAAATACAATTAGGTTAGCTTATAAAAATATCACACACAACTACGACGTAAACACAACATTACAGATGATGTCAGCTGATCGGTCGCCGGATTGAAACGTAATTATTTAGGGAACGGACAGTCCAAAGAAGATAAAAACATAACCATTGGAAAGCCCAAAGCCTGTAGAACAAGAAACATATGCGATCTATTGGATTTATTGAGAACTAACTCGACAAAAACAAGTTATAATGGAGGACAGTGATTTACCATCGCTTCACCCAGCGGCAAACTGGGCCGCGACGACAGATTGCCGTCATTGTAAGCGAATGGGTTAAATTACAGAAAATTGAAAATGGGATTCACTGTAATTTAATTCATTTACTCAACTGTAATGTAATTAATTTACTCATCTTTAACTATCATAAATTGCCTGCACCTCACGTTTTTCTCTCCAATTATTACAAGTATATTCTTAGTCACTAAGAACTCTTTCAAAATTGTAGAGGGTCATGCACAATTATTTCATACTTAAATTAATACTTAAATTATTTTATACTTTAATTTATTTTAAAAACATGGTATTAAAAACAATTATTTTATTTATTATTTTCTGTTTTTCTAATTTATGTAAGGGTGAAAAATTTCAAACGATTTTGTAACATAATTTCATATAGCAGCTGATTTTATTATAGGTTTTATTGTAGAACAGCTGTTTGAATACGTAATATTACTTTAATAATTGTATATTGTTAAGTTTGTGTTATTATTCAATATTTTCTATCGGTTGATTAATATGTTAATTTATACTTCAAAAAATGTGCTACAATTATTTAATTGAATATAAACACATGTGAAAATCTGTAGCTCCTCAAGCAAATTTAATTTGTTTAAACAAATTCAAAAGCGAGTGAATGTTGTAGAAGAGATGTTTTTCAACGCATAAGCTAGCTCATCACCCAAATTCGATTTGTTTAAAAAAACTATTTTTTAAACAAATGTAGAGGCAAGAAACACAGTGGATATTGCATTGTCATCTAATTCTGACCTACTTTAAACCTTCAGGTCTCTAGCTCAACAGGAAGTTAGTTTAAACTTGATTGCAAAATTCCACCCAGACAGATATGATGGAAACCGAAACTAATAAAAATGTTTTAAAAACTAATTCTAATTTTATTGCAGTGATATAAGTGGATTATCACATGTTATTTCAGTGGAGTACCATTAGTGATCTACATCAGTGTCTCTGCTTCTTTATCTGTAAGGCCGATGAAAGACTGCTTTGTGTGAACAAAAATGTTACTTCAGCAAGTTTTTCTTAAATTTAATTGAACTATAAATTCAGCAATTTGTTAATTTCAGATGTAAACGTTTCACAAATCACCATGAGCAATAAAATTCATAAGAAACAATTTCCTAGTCCTTTAATATGAGAAATAAAGAAAATCTTCACTACTTTTTTGTATGTTTAGCATAAGTTATTTGACAATTTGTTGCTCTCAAAATATTAATCAACAAGAAAATTGATGTAAAATTTGTATAAGTAGTATCTATAGAGGTTATTTTACACAGATGGTCATTAATTGTGTATATGTGTGTTAGTGTTAGTGTTGGTGTGTGTGTGTGTGTGTGTGTGTGTGTGTGTGTGTGTGTGTGTGTGTGTGTGTGTGTGTGTGTGTGTGTGTGTACATCCAAATGAAAAATTATAACTACAAAGTTAAAATTTCAATTTTCCCTACTTAATTTCCCTTAACATAATAACTTTGAACAATTTCCAAACTCTTGAAAGTGAATTATTTATTAAATATATCAATGAGCTGTTTGTTAATATAATTAGAAACGCAAAAAAATGCAACACATTTTTTAGTTTTTAAGAAATATCTGAAGTTGTAGAAGAAATTTTCTTAAAAGTTGCAGACGGTTGAGACCAGATGAGACCAATATATAGGATCTAAACCTATGAATCATAGTTTTGTGGTGAAATAACAGAAACCTACCTGCTACAAAATGCTTCCTCCGAAGATATTGGCAGCAAATATTGGGTCTTCCTCAGCAAGCTGTAATAAAACAAATATGTCACGACCATGGTGCTAGCCTCTATTAATGTGACCAAAGTCTACTCAACCAAGTTTTTGTTACCATGCACTAATTTTCTGTATTTAATTGCCAACAAAATGTATTTAGATAAAAAAGTCCATATTGTATTATATAACTAAATGGGAGATTACAAAATCACAATTCGCAAATAAAATATTTCTGATATTTATTTGAAAAATAAAAGCTTCCATGTGACCACCCCAAAACCAAAAGGCAAAACAGTGAAAGACAAAACTGTGTTATATACCTGAAGAGAAGGTACGAGATCATCTGTTGAATCAATGTTATCAGATAGAGAAGTCATGTCATGAGAATCTAAACCCGACATATCTGGCCCAGGTGTACCACCTTCTGTAAATTAAATAGTAACATTTATTACATTTGCGCTATAACATATAATAGGAATGTGGATAAAGATATGGTTTATGACAAGTTTTTTATAAGTTTTATTAGAAAAAAAGCACATATACAAATATGTAAATAAATATGTGTACAACTTCATGTTGATGTTTTTACAACTTGACCATTTGATGAAAAGGGCACCAGACATAGAGAAAAATCATTCAAATTTTAGAAACATTTGTAAAGTGGTTTTATAGGAGAAATGAGCCAATTTATCTGATTATTTACAATCAGATATATAAGTAATGAAACTGGGGGCAAAAATATTGACACTGCTCAAGAAAAGTAAAATAAATTAGTTGAAGCATTTCTAAAGGAAAAAGGTGTAATGAATAAAAATATATTTACAGGGTTTTAGAAAATAATATAAAATAATAAAAAACAAGAATAATAGTTAATTTCGGTATATATTCATTGATTTTGTAGTGCATAAGAACGCAGTTTGATATTTCACCATAGCATACAGCATTGACGAGGTTAGCCCAACAATAGTTGAAATGTGAATCAACTGTTGTAAGATTCACCTTGTCAATGCTAGATAAGTTTCTGGGGATACATCGGAACTGCATTTTTATACAGTACAAAATGAACAGATTTACTCCAGAATTTATCATATATATAGTAATACCTCGACTTACGCTACCCCGTCTTATGCGATTCCCAAGTTATGCGGTTTTAAATCATGCTGTCTGAGTTACGCAGAAACCGATCTGTTCTGGAAGAAAAAAAAACTTTTATAGCGCATAAAGAGAAACTATTTCCAGGTTTTAAGGCCCTCCAAAGACAGATTGACAGTGATGGTTGCACAAATACTGCTGGTGACTGTAATTTGCAAAATCTCATAGTTTATCGCTCAGTAAATCCAAGAGCATTAAAACATATTTCGAAAGCTATCTTGCCCGTGATTTTAAAAGTCGAATCGGAAGGCTTGGGTGACAGCTTTTTTTTTTGAGGATTGGTTTGGTCATCATTTCATACCTCAAGTAGAACGTTATTGTCTCCCTAAACAAATTTCTTTTAAAGTAATTTCTATTAATTGACAATGCACCTGGTCATCCTTCTACTACTTTAACTAATTTTGACACACGCGTGAAAGTGTTATTTTTGCCACCAAACCCAACTAGTTTGCATCAACTAATGGATCAGGGAGTCGTCAAAATATTTAGAGCTTATTACACAAGAAGATCATTTGCGCATTTGTATGAAGCTATGAGACAGAAAAACAAGCTCTCTGTTGAAGAATTTTAGAAACAATTCATTGAGAATCATTGGACAACCTTGGAATGAAATTTCACGAAAAACTTTGAATGGCATTTGGGAAAAGGTGTGTCTATTTTTTTCGGTACTGAGACTCAAGCGGAATCAATTCCAGTCAGATGAAATTGCTGATGTGATTGAAGAAAGTGTCGGTTTTGCTAGACAACTCAATTTAGAAGTGGATGATGATCTGCTGGACCAAGAGCATGATCTTAAAATTTCAGATTCTTTAGACCCAGTTGATGTAGAAGATGAAATGACGGTTAGAAACTTGACAAAATGTTTTAGTTTAATTTATTTAGGCTTACAAATTACGGAAAACATAGACTCTAACAATAAGCGTATTTCTGCGATAAAACTAATACATTAGTGAGCTACGAGGAAATTTTGCGTGAGAAGAAAAAATCTTCAATTCCTTAAACAAATATATTAAATTTTATGAAACCTATGTCAAATAACTTCTTTTTACTTACTTCTTTGCAATATGTATGTATATAGTATAATTTTTTGTTGTATTATGTATTGAATATTTTAATGCATACACGTTTTTGTTCTAAATTAATAATTTATTTAGTCTTCGGTCCCACTTAACCATGATTCCTATCTGATTATATGTAGAATTGTACCTCGACTTAAAAGAATTTGACTTACAAGGCTATTGCTCGGTCCCACCTATCGCTTAAGTACAGGGTATATACTGTATATCTGATATTTCACGTTGTCTATTATTTTTACCGTTGCAGTGACTTTATAAAGTTATTTATTGTTAATTGTAAACAATAATAACTTCAAGCATTTATAAAAACAGTTAAAAGGAGGAATAGGTGATATTTAAGATAATTCTAGAAAAATGTTTGTTTATTATATTTGTTTACATAGAGCCAAAATTCTCAGTTTTTCCTGAAACAATCTCCAGGGAAAAGTGTAACAAAATTCTAGATCCGTCGATAACTAACTTTAGAGAATTTAATTTCATACAGCATAAATGCATTTGAAAAAATAACTCTCTAAATCCAAATATATACTAAAACATTTCTAAAACAAATACATGCAAGAAATCAATTTAAAGTTATTGTAAATAAAGTAAAGAGCATTTAAATCTAAATAGAACTTATTTGATTATATAAAACTTAATTATTGTTTAACATTAAAATAAACAATCTTATCTTTGAAAACATTAAATCAATTATTTAAATATGATGTAATCTGTAAGGTTTTTATAAACAATTATAAAATTAGATATAAGAATTAATTTTTGGTAGATAAATTTAGATATATTTTGCATGGACTTTATCTAGTTGAACTTGAAAATCAACAATTCTTTTAATGTTAAAGCAATATTAATCTAATTCCATTACTTAACACAACCCAGAGCCATCTTCAAACCAAATCTCCACTAATATAGTGCTAAATACATTTTTGATTTTGAAATAAAATTTTGATTTTGATCTAAATTTTCCAAAATTATTTGGATCTAAATCATGTTTAGTGATTGTTCTTCCTGTTACTCCAATTCCTAGACAAAAATCAGGAAAAAGAGTGAATAATAATAATAATAGTCTTTCAACAAAAGCTTAATACCTATTGATAATGGTATAAATACTTTGTAATAATTTATGGGGGCAAAATTTTATTTTTCAATTTCTTTTTAATATTGTACGATAATTCCTTGGAATTGTTAAAAAATCTTCAATGTATTGCAAACTTATAGAACAGCTTGTGAGTAAAACACTGTAGGAAAACTGATAATGATATTTTTTGTCTTCTCGAGTGTTGGAAATGACCATCTACAGCATGGGTCTCCAAACTGGGGGGCTCGAGACCAGTTGGAAAATAATAAGATAAATTAAATATATTTAAAATTATAGGAAAAAACTTGATGTTGCTAACGACTTGGATTGTGCCCTTACTAAATACAACCTCAAATATACATGCTAGTGTAAAAATGCAAGGTCAAGCATCTCACTAACAGATTTTTCTCTTATAAGTTAAAATTTACCTTACAAATTAAAATTTGAAATGTCATATCAAGTTTCTTGTGAAAGAGTTCATAAATAAATAAATTGTTTTCAATATATATAATATTTTATTTTATTCTTATGACTATACCATTTATTTATAGTGTAAAGTGGAGGGGCGAGGGAGGATTTCATTTAAAGATGAGGGGGTGAGGTACTAAAACGTTTGGCCTAATTTACAGCCTTTACTCTCATTTGGTCATACTATATCTTTCATAAGGGTATATTTCTGAGTAAATTAAATAACATAATCTAAATCATCACCATTAATTTAAACCATTATTGATGGAAAACTCATGTTCTAATCTATTTCTATTAAAAATGTTTTAATTAACTTTATATTCATCTATCCTGGAATTATTATAAAAAAAGGTCTAACTTAGCAAAATAAAACCAATATTAATTAAGTAAGCCAGTCATTGCATTTCAATACTATTACTATAAATAGCAAGAAAAATTGTTGAACAATAATCATGTTTTATTTTACATACAGTTTGTATTGAAAAATCGTACCACTAACTCCATCCATGTTGTCATCCATGGTGGAGAGAAAGTCCTCTGGAGTATGAGGGAGTGAGTAATTGTTTCCCATTCCCAATCCACTATCAGCTGACTCTTGGCGCGAATGATCAGTTAGGCCTGAGAGAAAAGGATCCATCCCTGAACTAGCACCATCAGTCGAACTTTGTCGTAACATCAGCTCTTGCTGTACAAAACAGAATAACAGTTCTTGCTGTCAAAAGTGATAATAATAAAATGCAATCTTATTTCTTACATGTAACATTCTGAAATCTTGTTTTAACCATGCAAAAAATAAATTTATTATGATAAATTATACTTAAAACAATATTTTATGTATATTTTTTTGATGAGTTTGTCCGGGTGTACTGATTTTAAAACCTATAGAATTCCTTTACTAATTTATGAAATTAATGTTTTATTACAATTTTAGGGAGTTAAATAGCATTTCTTAAAAAATAGGTATAAATAAAAAAAAACTAAAACAATACAAACATGCAACAAAAATTATGACCTGGAATTATTGTTTTAATATTTATTATTGGAATGTTTATTATTAGAAAATACTATTGGTTTATAACTATTAAAATAACTTTCTAGTTAGAAAAATATAATTATTTGTTCAAAATATAATACTAACAGGTCTATAGTAACATAGAAAGTAAAAGTTTTACATGGTATGAAAATTAATTTGTAAGTTGAGATAACTAATTTCATGTTGATATAATGAAAAATATTACAGAACATAAATGTTGGCTAGAGGAAGATTCCATCTGCTATTACTTCTTAATTTTATTAATAGGTTTGGGATGAAAATTACTACTTTTTTGTAGTTTCAAGGCAATAAACCAATGACAGTTACTATCTGAAAAGAGATAAAAGTATTTTGAATATATGTAGGTTTAAGGTAGGGGCATACCCTATATATGGCAGAGTAGAGATGATATTACAGCACAAATATTATGAGGAATATTACGTGTAGGTATCGTACCTAAAGTAGACATACTTAAAAACTTACAATTTTGAAAAAAACATAACCTAAAACTAAAACATGAAAAACCTAATAGCATTTGATTTCACCTATATCAAATCACACAATACGTTTAGGGAGATGTTAAAAACTCTATCTATGCAAAAAACCAGCAATATTGTAGAGAAATTTTAAATTGGCAAATTTATATTGGTAAAATCTTAAGAAGTAACTGCAAACAAACAAGAATTCACAAAAGAATCTTGTTATACAAACTAGAAACAGATTTCTCGACTTATGATGACATTTTTATGTTACTATATCTTTTACAGATGTTAACAAAACTTGAAGATGAGCCTTTCTTTATCACAGTTCTATGCCTCAATAAGATATTGAATATATGTTAACAAGTATTGGTGACATAGAATATAGTTTCTTGTCACGATTAAATTGATATTAAGGAACAGATATCGAACAATACTTGGTTCGATTGTTAAACGAATTGTAAACATCATATTTGTTTAGAAAAATGACACAAAACACTAGAAAGCTTTTATCTCATTTGTTCCTAAAAATGTTAAGTTTATGAGTTTTTATATGGCAAATGTAAAATATAGTAAATAGAAAATAATAGGGTTTATACTGCTTTTGCTCCATTCTATATTTAATTTTAAATCAAATACTTATGCTAATGTTGTTTCAAAATTTGCTACTCAATGCATTCTCACCAATCTTAAGAATAATGAGTAAAATTTCAGCAATTTAAAACATAATCTTTAAAAATATCAGTAAATTTTAACATTACAGTCAACTCCCGATTATCCGGGATAATTACCGGCAGGGCCGTCACGGATAATGCGAAATCACGGTTAAAACAAATACCATAATATCCACAGCCCTACTTCTACCCAATGACTGTAAAAACAGCTGATAAATAGTGCCGCCTCCTGTTGTACCGTCACTACTGTACAGTTCGTTTTGATCAGAAGCAACGCATAGACCGACCACTGAGGAAGGGTAGTGTTTACGTTCGACTCGAGCGATCGCGTAATTCACCGAAAAACGGCCGCTCGTGCTCGGGGTTATCGCAGCTCCATGCATCACGTTCGATGCTTCGATGGGCTCTGATCTGATTGCGTGAATTTATAAAAGGCCAACAAGAAATATAACGTAAACTCAGACATGCTGACCGAAACTCCGCCCGCGAGTGCGCGTCGCGCGGAAGCAGGTAGGAAGGATTTAGGACACGGGGTGGCGACTGCGGGCGAGTTGACAGTCTATAAATTATTCCGTAAAGGTTACTGTACGCCCCAACGACCGCCCGCGCTAGCATCCGTTCGTCGCGTTCACATTTGACTCCTCCCGCCCCACTGCTTCAAGTGGAGCTGACGATCCCGGTTGATCCGCAACCCGGTTGATGCGATCCCGGATAATCGGGAGTTGACTGTATTTGTTTTAAGAAGTAATTTTTAATAAATAATATTTTTTTTATTTTATTTATGACTAAACAAATATTATGAAACATAACGAATATCTAAAATTTAGAAATTTATAAAGCAAAGTTAAAAAAAGGAAATGTAATAAATGAACAAATAAATACACGATCGAAGATTTTATTTAAAAGTTTCAAAATTATCAAGTAGTGGGACGAAAGGAGCAAGAATATGAATAGGAAATGCAAGTGGTAAAATCATGGCTAACAGTGTATATAAAGACGAATTCAAAGTTTAGGTGAACAGTACGAATTAAGTTTTGAAAATGGAGTCACTCAGTGAAATGAGTAAACAGATGAAAATATTGTAATGTTAGATAAGGCATGAAAATTGTATTGAAATATATATAAAACTATTCCCAAAATAAATGTAGATGGGTATATTAGGAATATTTTATTGGCAATTTTTTTCATATTAGACACACTGAGGAATAATTTTATTGTGACATCAATTAGTTTGAAAATCATATAAATAGCCTAAGGTAAAAAGCAGAAAGTCTGCAGAAACATGGAGAAATAACAAAATGTAGTAGCAACACCCTAACACCCTTAAAATTCAAAATTTTGAAAAAAAATTTCATAATACACATACATTTTTTGAAAAATATATTTCAACTTAGGACTATGTTATACTGCACTAAAACGCAACCAGCTACAATGTATCCAGTTAGGATAGATTTAATTTTAAAAAATAAATAAAATCTGCTAATAGACCAGATAAGCAGACTTGTTGATAAGTGAAAAGGCATCAATTTTTTGATATGTTTCTGCTTTGCTGCATGAAACAGAATGGCATGTATTTTTTTTTCAAATGTTTATCTCAAGCTTTAGGAAACATTTTTTATTTTGAGCAAAATCTACCCTAACCAGAAACTTTGTAGCTATATTCTAGTGTAACATAGACTGCTGTAAAAAAAATATATGTATTGTGAAGTTATTGTTTTTTATTTAAATTTTTAGGGTGTTGTCAGAGAGTTTTATTGTTTTTTTTCAGTGTTCCTGAAGATTTCATACATTGCCAGGTAAAATTTATTTTGGCCAATACTGATTAAGATTAGAAACAAAATAATTTTCAATGTATTCATTCTAATTGACCCTTTATATAGAAAAAATTCAAGTTCTAAAGAAGAATACTCTTTGTGTTTTCAATGTGGTTTTGTTCACTGAAACGGAAAATAATAAGAGCTTCTGTATATTGCATAGTCAGCAAATTTATGAACACACTTCAAGGTAAGTGTTAATAATATTAATGATCGTAAATATTGAAATATTAATAATAAATATTAATATTTATTCCCATCAATTATTCTCCTTCCTTCATTTATTATAATATTTTTGCATTCTTACTTGAGTTAGGGAAGTTTAATTTTCTATAATGAAGGGAATTATGAAGGCAACTCTTCAATATTTAAAGAGTTGATTGTTTCAATAGTGCCCAACCATCTATTTTAAGACAAGATGTATCTATAGAAAATAACATTGATTTAGTCCAATTTTTATCATTGACATTGAAATCTACTACATAAGTCTATTTAAGAAATTATGAAATAGGCTTGAATCAAAAATGGATAAATCAATTAAAAAGATTAGTATCAAAAGCACACACATTTTGTGACACAAACTTTCTGAGGTTAAAAAAAACCTCTATTGAATACCTGTTGAATTAAACCTATAACAATTTCAATTAATTACTATAATAGTCATAGCTTGTGTGTGTGTGTGTGTGTGTAACCTCATCAGTTGTTTTATTAAAATTTAGCATTTAGTCTTACAAATTCAAGGTGAAGACAAACAACACAATAAGAATTTATTCCCTGGGTTTTTAGTTATGAAAAGTGTTTCAGGTTTGGACAATGCAAGTTAATTAATATAGGAACACTGATGCTAGTTGAGACAAACTTGTATAAACGATTCAACTGTAAATTGTTATAAATGTTTGTAAAAGCCTATCATGGTGGACTATCAACCAACATGAGCATAATTTGGTATATGATAAAAGTGCATTGTTAAAATTTTAATAGTTATGTTGTAAAGGTTTATCAATAAAAACCCTTTAATTAACACACACACACACAAAATATTCTATGTTGTCTATTATTTTTCCTTTGCACTGACTTTATTAAGTTATTATTATTACTTGTAAATAATTTTTAGAATTGTTTAATAATTCAGAATTCAGTGATTCGACAATGGTCAAGTGACCGAAAGGTGCCTCATCACATAAGTTAAAAATTTTGCACGGTCAAGTGACCGAAAGGTGCCTCATCACATAAGGTAGAAAAATTAATTACAAGTAATAATAATAGCTTCATATAACATTCTAGTTTGCTATTAATAAATCTGAACATACTGCTATATATGCTTCTATGATTTAATCAATTAAAAACTTTAAAATAACTACCTGAAAAGTTAAATATTAAGAATATCAAAGTATTAGAAATATCCAACTCTAGTGAAACACCTTGGTGAAATATATTCTCATTAAAAAAAATCATTTAAAGTATATTTACCTATAGTAAACAATATATAGTTCAATTTATAACATGGGAATAATAAAAAAACTTTAAACTAACAACTAAAAAATTCATTTGAACTTGATAAATTAAAGATTTTCAGAAAATTTGTTTTTTACTAATCCTCGTCATAAAGATTAAAATACAACTTAATTGTCATTAAATTTAATTGAACAGTATAAAATTTATTACGTTATCTACAATAAAAAATACAAAATCTATTAAAATGTTTTATTTCTTCCGTTAAATATTATTTTAGAAAGTAAATTCTATCGTGCGAAAAAAGAATTAATATTAAAGTCAAAGTCATGGTCAGGTTAGGTTGGCAATGCAATCTGTATTAAAGCTTGAAAAGAAAGTTCAATCACCAGGATTGGGCTATTGTGACATAACCTCTGTAGTAGTTCTATTGTGCATTCAAGAACATTTTAACAGAAGACCTATCTGTTGTCTGGTCTCACACCATTGAAAGGGTATACAGAGACGAGGCATCCAATTCAAAATGAAAACTAATATTTTCCAACATTTAAGAAACTGAGTTCTGCATGCATACCTAAAACATTCTTCAACCTTTATTTAAATAATGTCTTGGTCTATTTGAAAAGTAATAGTATATACACAATTAGTATTAATGTATTCAAAGTTAAATATCAATATAAAAAACACATGACACTCATTAATGTTAGTTTTCTAAGAAGTAATATTTTTTAGACTCTACAAGATTATTATGAAACTCAAATATTTACATTTTCAAGAATTTAAGATTGAAAAATATGTTACTTACAAAAAATTAAATTTATAAAAGAGATTATTATTAAGTAATGAAATTACTTAATTAAATTCTTTAATAAGAAATTTGGTAAAATTTGCAAATATATTGGCCATTTAAGAAGAAGATATTAAATCTGTTGAACCATATGAAAAGCTATTTTTGAAAGAAAAGTCTGCTCACAATTTTAATATCAAATCATAATTGTTTTTTATGATAGTGTATTCTAATTTTAAAACAATCATTTTGTTTAAGTACTTTATTATCTTATATTTTTGCTGATTTAAGTTGTTCTTATGAATAGCTTTATGTGTATTCTTTAAAATAATTGTAGGCAATTATGTGCTTTACACTAATGTGTTACAATGATATTAGCTGTATACACATTATGAACATCGTATTTAACATAAACTTGAAATAACATTTAGTTGCAAAGTTAATCATTTCGGAAAAAATTCTTATTGTATCCTGAACCTATAACAAATTTTTTAGTGATTAATTTAAATGTTTGTTGTCCTTTTTAAGGGCTTACACATCTTTTTCTTCCACAAAATATCTATCTAGATTATGTGTTTTAATTTTACAAGTCTATTATAAATAATAATATAAAAAATTCTATTTAGGTCCCAGAACAATTTTAAAAGCAGTATGATATTGAAAAACATGGAGATCTTGACTGAGAAAAACTATATTAATAAATTATTATTGATCAATAGATTGTAAAAAAAGAACAATAGTATTTTAAATAATTATACTGTTTTAATATATACTGTTTTAACCTGCATATTTTTAATATAGGATTCATAATTTTTAACAAATTTAAATCCAGAGCTTAAAAAATAATTTTAAGTTATGAATAAAGTTACAACAGAATTATTTTCAATAACTATATTACACAACTAATTTTTCAGGCAGTTGTTTTAAAGCTTTTAATTAATAACATACCTCTGTACTATCAATAGCAACATTACTAGAAATATGTTCCTTTTTTCCAATTTTGAATGTTGTAAATTAGTAACAAGTCATATAAAATAATATAAATAATAAGTAATATGAATATAATAACAATAAAACAAATGTTTTAGTAAATTCCTACCGGAATAAGTAATAAAAACTTATTTGAGTTACTTTATATTAAACAATAACAATTAGTATAAGTGTGTGTGTGTGTGTAAATTGCAGGAAAAAATTAAACTATTTCTACAAGAAACTAATTGCAATTTTAGCTAATTACATCATAGAAGCACTTATAGTAGTAAATTCATATTTATTACAGTAATCTAGAAAGTTGTTTATTTCTTTATAGATACTGATACTTGATTTATATTACTTATTTTATAGATAAGCTTTTACAACACAACCCACATAATCCTTAAAATTTTAACAATGCACTTTATCACATACCAAGTTATGCTCATGTTGGTTGATAGTCCTTTACTATAGAATGTGATTGTTCATTGTTTACGATAGGCTTTGCAAACATTTATAACAATTTACTATTGAATCATTTACACAAGTTTATCACAACTAGGAACAGTGTTGTGTATTAATCAATACTTACACATTCTTCAGAGCTGAATCACCTTGCTGAAAACCAAAGGAATAAATTCTTTACAACATTTGTTCCACCTTGAATTAGAACTACTAAATATTACATACAAAAAACATAACTGATATATTTATTATGTTGTTCCTTCATTTTAGAAATCCTTATTTTCAATCCATACATGCTAAATTATTAGCAATATTATTTATTCAGTATAACAGTGGTAAAATGGGAGGATATTTTTGTGTGAAATTTTTGGCTACAACTGTTACTTTTTAAACATGCATAATCATGATGCAAACAAGTTTTGTAATTATAAAGTAATCTCTCAAAAAATGTAGCATAAACATGAAATTGTTGTAAAAATATAATTTGTCAACTATTTACCTCCATTTTGTTTAGTGTACATGAGAAAACCCTGTTTACTAGATAGAAAATCTTACCATAATATAAAAAACTAGTAGTTTAAGAAACATGATAAATCATTCGTCTTGTTTGACTAACAAAGACAGCAAAGTCTCGGAAATACTCATATAAATGCTTTAGTGTGTTTATCTTCTATGTGAATAAAATAACATTACACTGTTGATAAGTTTCCTCCCTAAATTCACTTACAAATATTTTGAGCTAACACTTTACTGAAATGATTGGGTTTAAGTAATCAGGTTTAACAGGAATAAAAACTGTTTAACAGTTTTGGTATGCTGAAAATAATTTTGTTTTCTGTGGTCTATATGCAAGGGTTTTATCAAGTAAAAGAGATTACTTGTGCAAAAAAAGTTTACATAATGAATAGATAACGTGATTTTATAGATAAGTGTAGAAGGAATGATATTTTGCCTTCTAATAATAGTCTTATTTGTGTTAGATTTAAGGACTGCGTTTTTTCAGCAAAACAGAATTGATAAGGAAAACAAACTAGTTGGTGAAATATAATAAACAAATAGATATTTCGATTCGCTTATCAATCATTTAATTATATTTCACAAACAACTTTCAGGAGAGTGCCTAGGTAAACATTAATTATAAACAGATTAATAATATTTCCCAGGATTTTTGTTAAGGGCTAGTTTTTTTTTTTTTTTTTTTTTTTTTTTTTTTTTTTTTTTTTTTTTTTTTAAATCCCAAACCAGATCCAAGTTGCAAATATGACGACTTAAAATATTGTTATGTTTACTAGTTATTTCAAGAAATTATTGATATATATGTATATATATTTCTGATAACTTACAACTTGATTCTGAATTATTTCCAAGCTTATCCATCCTTGAGCTATTCAACTACTTAAGTAGTTACATACATTTCTTAGTAATCTGTATATTTGTTTGATTAAAAAATTATTGTTAAAGTGTTTCCATACAGGCTTCTAAAATGATTGAACCATGCATCATACTCTTTTTGGGATTTATCCCCAGTTTATTAAAATCCTATACACATATGCAACTACAAAGGTGTTTATTTTCCAGCCAAAAAATAATTATTTATTTACACCTTTCCCAATAAATTATTTCAGCCTAGCAGATATAAACCTTTGAAACATTTTTACAGAAGGCTGTTAGGGAGCCTTATGATGATGTTATGATGCCAATTATTTAGTTGTTTGCCAGGTTTTAAGAATAGGAATAGATGTTTTGCCAATGGACTGCCAATGGTAATTTTTTTTTAAATCATAACTTATTAAAAATATGGGTTAGTAGTGAGGATAAAGATACATAACCTTCTTAATATTTTTTTCAAACCTGGTTTTTGTGTATGATAATACTGTAATTTCTCCACTAAGAATTTTTTTGAGAACAGTTCTTCCAGCAGTCAATCAATGTATATAATGATTGTGAAAATTACACTTTATGTCATTTTTATCAATATGTCAAATCATTGGATATTTGTCATATCAAAAAATTTATCTATCTAGGCATAAATCATATAAAATCTTGTGCCTATATTTTAGAAACCACAGCTGTAATTTTTCTAATTCAATATCTCTTCTTTGTTCCTTAACTTATTAAACTTCTGTAACTTTTTCAAGCTTTATGACGTTTATGTTTTTCATAGATTGTCTGGATAGGTATTCTCACTTAGGACATTTTCTTTGGTGCAGAATTTATTGCACATTAAAGTAATATATCCCATGTATATCACTTGGAGTCATTTCCTCCAAGTGTAAGTTAACAATTTAACAACTTTAGTTAACAAAAGTCTGGTCTCAAGTAATGGCAAAAGTGTAATAAGTAATTTACAACCAGCTTGTCATGAACAGCAACAAGATTTCGATAAGAATAATACATTTTTAAAAACCTAACTACATTGTTTAAAATAGTATATTTCAATACACAAGATTCTCTAACTGGGGTTTTTTAACTGAGCTTTTACCTGACGCATAATTTCTTGTTGTCTTAATTTTAGTCTTTCCCTTTCCATTTGTAATGACTGTAGGCGTAACTTTTGTTGGCACACTTGAAGAGATGACTGTGGTTGTATCCATGAACTTAAACCTTGAGGCAATATGGCTCCTGAACCTGGTGCTCTTTGAAGGTGTGCCGCTAGAAAAAAAAAATACATGTTAAAAACACTTTTGAAAACCATTTGAAAAAATAAACCACAACAGTTGTGAGCAATTTTAATATTAATTTTCTATAAACTAAATACAAATTATTTTAGTCAACCGGTTTTTACCATTTAAAATTAGGTAAATTTTAAAATATTGTATACCAGAATTAAAACAGATTATTTTATGTTGGCAATATTTTATAAATTTATAAAAAAATACTGATAAAAATAAGAGTCATAATGTTTTTATTTAGACTACTATATTCAATATCAAAACTATTTACACTGATATTGAAATTGGTGAATGAAGAATAATGCTAATTAGATCATGTTAAGTAATATTAAATAGAGAATGAATTTTGCCAAAATAGAAATATCTTGCTATTTTGTGAGAAACTTGAAAGCTATTTTGTTACTTTTTTCCACAATTTCCTTGCAATTTATCCATTAAAGAAAAAAATAACGACCATTATTTGTTTTAATAGTTCATACTTTTAATTATTGTCATACAGTTTAAAATAAATAAACACTGTTCAAAGTAATTTTGTTTGTCATTTATTGTAAATGTGCATACTAAATTTCTTGATTAGAGTTTCGACAAACTTACATAGTGTAATCATTTTCGCAGATGAATCAAAAATGAACAATGGTGTTTGATGTCTATTTTATATGTAAGGAAGCACCTACACTAATATACTGCCCTTGGCCTGTAGTGTTTTAAACTAGAGAATTTTTGCAATCCACAAATCTTCATTATGATTTTAAAATTCTTATTCAGATAATTCAGAAAATGTAATCTAGGAATGTAATCTTAGTTGGAGACGTGATGGTTTCCAATACTTATATTATAGGGTAACACTTGTTTTCAGTACAAGCTCAAATTACAGGTGATGAGGTATCATTTTGCTGGATACCTGGTCTCTGCAGACTGTTTGGAAACGCAAAAGCAGACGAAGCAAAATTGACACAACATGTCATGGCATCTGATTTTATATGTAAAGTATAATTTATGTGCTTAGAATGAATAATGACAAATTGTGAATAAAAAAAAGTAGCAAAATCAAAGAATACTTTGTTCTTCCATTGAGGTCTTCCTTCCATTTAAATTCTAGGTAGGAAGTGCTTACACGTCTTCACATCAGGCACTCTTTGTCAATTCATGGATGTTTGGTGCAACATGAGGATCCACCATTATGTCAGTTCTGTGTAGGTACCATCATAGCCAGGTATATTTTGTTAGAATGTGATGAGTGTAAATGATGTTTATCAATGCTATAATCCTCTAGGAAGTATAAAAGTGAAGGTGACAAAGTTGATCGTGTCCACAGCATACTTTAAGCTGTAAATGTCACCTGGGATGCTAAATGATCAACAATGCTGGCAAAAGCCTCCCAAAGTCAGAATAGCGTAAGCCAAGTGAGAGCAATTGGAAGAAGTTTAAAAGTGATATTGAGGGATCAAGACACGACTATTGCCTGTGAATATACTGACATGACTATTGCTTCCTCATTTCACATGAATATATTAATCAAATAAAATTATTTGATCATTATTTTTTTTATCCTTTCAGTACTAGCCTTATTTATTGTTAGATCTTTCTTTTTTTTGTTAGTAAAATTGTAATGGAGTTAATTAAAAATAAACATTAGTTAACATCTTCAATTAAGTCCTTTAAAAATCTTATTTTTATTTTAATGGCTGTGTTTGCTCATCTGGATCTCTAAGAATATTTGAATATTCTTCAATATTATCTGAATCAGATTTGTTTTGTTCCGCTAATTAATTTTTATTTTTAATTGATTTTCCTGCTTTTTATTTACTTACTTTAGGAAAATTGTGTATTACTTTTATTCACTCATAAAAAAGATATTACTTTTAAAAAAATAATTCTTTATTAAACCTTGCCTTATACTTTATAAGAATCAATTTGTTTACCATCATTATTCTTCAACTGGCCAAGTTGAACTGTTATATTTTTATTTCTTTGTTCTGAACAACTTTTCAAATAGGTTTATGATTAAGAAAATTTTCATTTTTTAAAAGAAGTACCTACTAAATTTTTGATAACTAAGTCATAGTTTATATATATAGCTTTTTATAAAAAGATATAAACACCACTTTTGAAAATGGATGTTTTCCAAATAAGATTTTTTAAAGTACACAGAACATATGACTGGGGAAAGACAGGGGTTACCCACATACCTTATAAATAAATGTAATAACCCCTTATGTTATAGTTATATAGAGAACAGAAGACAAAATTTCTAATAAAAGTGCAAACATCAATAGAATTAGAAGAATTTCTAGAATGTAATAATATCATGGAGCATACACTTCAAGTTCCCACTGTTGTTATGAATAGCGCCAACCATGAAAGATTATGACCTTGCCTCATTGTCAATGCCAGTTAGTGACACTTAGTTACACCATGAAAAATTGATGAAAGAAAGTCTGTTCAACAATTCTCTTCTTACAATGAGAAACTTGATACTTCCTTTCATCTAGCAGGCTTTACTTCGACATAATTGTGTAGGAAAAAAACAACTGACTTTATATTAATGTAACATAATTAATATGTTGATTTTTTTAAATAAGGGCAACATTGTTTTTTTTTGTAAGATACTGGAAAATAAATAAGAATTTCAAACTGAAAAGTTTTTTCTATCCTACAGCAAAAGCACTTTGAATAACTTCTCTGTTCACTATAATTAGAATGGCTCTATTGTGAAATATGACTCAACTTGAATTCTTTTCTTGAGAACCACCAGTTAATGAGGTTTTCATCTAAACACAGTTGTACTGTGAATATAGGTAATCCTAAAGTGGCCGAAGGAACTCAAATTTTAATGTGCAGTTTTAATAAGTTACTGTTTTTGAACAAACAAAACACATTTCATAGGTGTTAAAATATTGTAACAATCTGTTCAATAGTTAAACAAAATAATAATAAAATGTCTGCTACACTTACAAACTACAAAAATTTTAGTGAATAACTTTTGAAAATTTTTATTATTAACTAAAGTTTTATCTAATAAGTAATGTTTTTTTTTACAATAATACATAATACATAAACCTTTATGTCTATGGTCCTGAAAGTTTAAAAAATTGTAGTGTGTGCACTGAAAGGAATGTATACCCTCAAACATAAGATATGTATAAGAATTTATAAATGCATTTACTTTATAAACCTGATTTTTATACCAATGAAATAAAAATAACTTACCCGTTGTGTTGCTGTGATATATAAAAAAAAAAATAACCAGTAAACTCATTACGAACAATGTCAAATTAAATTGTGTGATTTTTATTATATTTATTTATTCAAGTACTTTTAGATTATTAAATCACCCAATACAATTCTGATTCTCTTTGAAGTTTTAAAACGAACTGAATAATCAGACAATCATATAAATCTATACTTTACACCTATACTTTACAGGGTCTCTCAACAACTTTACACCTGCCACATAAATACGAAATCATTCAGCATCATAGTACCCAAATAAATTTCAATAAGTATTTCTAGAATTTAAGCATACAAATAATACAACTTCATACATTTTTTATAAGTAATTCGTTTAGTCTTATTTCATATCCATTAAATTCAAATAATACATAACTCACAAAAAGTAGAATTCGTTTTCATCATATTAAATTTATTGAGTAAGATTTATTTTATAAATGAATAAATATTCATCAACTTATAAACTGAAGAGTTTTAAATTCAATTGCACTTTAACTTATTAATGTACAATAGATTAAATAATATAATTTCTGATTTAAACAGGTATTACGCAAACAAACTTAAACACTTTTGAAAATTATTAAATGAAATCATGTTTTCACTTAATTTAAGAATCACGCAAACATCACTGAGTGATAACCACCATCTATTGATTAGTAGTTGAATCTATACTAATAATTTTTAGATTTCAATTAAAGTAACTTATTTAGAAAAGTAGTAACTGCTCGGTTATAAAAGTAGTAACTGCTCGGTTACAAAAGTAGTACTATTTTTAAATGAATTTAGTATAAAAATTTAATTAAATTTCTTTCTGTATACAAGCTACACCTACTGCAGGATTGATATATTATGCCAGAAATCTTCAAGGTAATGAATATACTCAACAACTATCCAAAGTTTCATGTCAACTGGAGAAATAGTATAGTAATGAGAAAAGGACAGACATAGATCCATTTATATTATACCCTGTGAAATAGGTTTAATTAGTTTCCTTTTTAATGGTTTATGTTTAAATTTTTGTTTACATATTATTTTATAGTAGTAAAACATGAACAGATCATGTTTTACTTTAAAATAATACTTTAGGGAGAGATAATAATGTGGTGGAATAATTTTTTTTATTTGTGAAAAATTTTCCTCAAATTAAAATTTTGTCCTTTATGTGCATCTACGGGTTTCATATGTAGTAGATGAGAAGAAATTATTATTGGAATTTCATTTGTTGAATGATTGGCTGTTGAAACTTCAGAACGATACTGGATTCTTCAGTTTAGTTGTTATTACCCTTCGAAAAAAATGCCTTAGTATGAAATGAATAAATTAGGTATAAAAAAGTTCATTTTAACTTACGTATTCTAGGGTCAAACCACGTAGTGGTCATTGTCTGGTGGTCGATAAAGTACATTTCCCCTTCACGAGTAGCTGCTTGCTCCCAACCTTCGGGCAAGGGGCCTAAGGGAGCAGGGCTTGTGGCAGGGCTGAGTGCACCCCCTTTGGTTCCTGCAACAAATAACAATCTCTTGAAAGGTTACACAATGTATACTTAACAAGAGCGTATTATAGAGAGCAAGCTATGTTGGAAGGTGGGATATTTTTTTTTTTAAATAACTTTCTCATTTGTTATTAATATAAGAAGTGGGTATTATACAGCATATAATTAAAAAGCCAAAATGAAAACTGAGAGAGTTAACCTTGATAACCATAGCTAATAAGACTACTATGTCCAAGTCAGAAACGAAAACCCCAAAGCATACAAAAGTAGACCAAAAATATTTTACTCTAAGTTCTGCAAAATAGTAATAATAAACATTATGTAGCTTTTAAATATGAATCTAATGGTTGTAAAAAATATCAACAAATGAATTGAAACCGACAGACTTTTTCAACTGACACTGAAGGCTTGGAATATTTTATTTTACAATATTTTCAATCTATATTTAGTACTTTATATACGTGATTTTTTTGGAAAAAAGTTACAAAGATTCAACTCATTTTATAAAACCATATATTTGTTTGAAATACATTTTATGTACACACACACACAAATAACATTTTCTACATTTTTTTAAATATAAATTTTTTTAGAAATATCTTTACATACAGAGAAAAATAATTTCTTCTAAAAATATCTATCATCGATGAAGCTTTTCCTACATACACTGTTATTAGAAAGGGACATTTTATAATGATGTAATAACTAGGTCTTTTGAAATCGTTCTTTTAAACCTATCATCCAAGAAACTGAATAATACAATATGAGCACTACTAGTTGTTAAACGTATTCAAAACAACTTTTTCAAGAACAAACAAAATTGTTTATTTTGTACAATTACTTATGCCTTTATTTTGAATAAACTAAAGAACCTGTTGAATAATAAAAATAAAAACTTTCTGAGTAAGGCCTGGCCAGTCTGTTCACCTGAACACCAAGACTACTGTAGCCAAATTTAACCATCAGCTGCCAAGAAATCGAAGCTGGCACATCACGCACACCATGACAATATTGGAGCCTTGACAAAACACATGGTCAACAATAAAATAATTAATTTTCTTACACCCCATCATAATTAAGTCATGGTCATTACTCTTGGATAAAGCAGTAAAAGTGACTGCGCTTAACAAAATTTATAGGTTTTGTTATAATTTAATCAACAACTAATTTATAGTTTAAAAAATTTTCCTGTCCCTGTTAAGGGGTTTAAAATAATTATTGTGTAATTTTCAACTTAATATTAAACTGAAAATAATAACATGAATTTTTAAATATCTTATGATTTCTTTAGACCGAAATTTAAATTTAAAATGGTATTAACTTTAAAAGTTTAATAAAATCTTATAATTTATATTTTTAAACACAATTTCATAGAAAATAGCTTGTATCCAAACTTTTTTTTAAAATTATTTTGTATTTACTGATTCAAAATTTAATTGCAGCATAATCACACTGTGGTGAATAACAAAGTATAATTTCATTAAATATCAGACCAGGGAAATGACTGTATATATTGAATTGTTGCTTTGTTTTGAAAGTTACATACAGGGACTACAATGTCACAAGTACTACAAAGAACAATTTATGAATTGAATCACTGCCTTGTTTTGAAAGTTACATATCGTAACCTCACTGTTTCAAGTAGTACAAATAACAATTTATTCCTTAGCTATATTGCGTAGACAAACCCAGCACAAAGATACTGTTTAACCATAACATTCTTATAATGTCTTATATTGCTCATAAATTCATTATTTATACATATTAGTTAATACGGCCATGATTATCCTTATATTTCAATACACTTATTAATATCATGATTAGGAATGGTACCTGCAAGTTAATTTTTATGATTTTGTGAAGAAACTATTTCCGTTTAGTATACGTCCAGAATGAAAATATATAAAAGTATCAGTAAACATGTTTATATACTTATCTAATTCGAGACACATGCAAATATATAAAAAGTTGCTTAAATGGTGCACTGTAATATCAAAAGTAATCCGTAAAAACTCTGTGTTTAGTTACATAAATATTCTAAAACCATTATCATATTATATTCTGTTTATTACAAGATTAAATTCAATAAAATTGTCATTAATTTAACCTATGTAAGAAAAATCGTTTTAAAATTGTTACTTTCAAGTCCTTAGGTTTATATATTAACCTTTTTACATTATAGCATTACTTTCATACAAGGCAGTGATCTTGTAAATCTTTTAATTCCAAGCAAAAAAAAATCATGTTGAAATATTTTTTAAAAATACTCTGTACTAAAAGATTTCTTTTCTAATTAAGTTATCTCATAAAGATCAGTTTATTTACTACAATTTAAAACATATAACAGACACTGAAAAATTGAGTGATGTATTACTGAAGGCAATATTTTATTATTGTGAGTAATTATTCGGTTAACACAATAATCATTAATCACTTAATTCAAGATAATTAATACGAGCAACTTCAATATTTATTTTGGTAATTGTGAGTTTGAGCGTTCATCTGAGACATATATTGAAAATTGTTCAAAACCACAAAATAGGAGGATATGCACAAGAATTTTTTTTAAATTTTACTCGGAAAGTTATTTTTTATCAATTTAAAGTTGGGTAAAAAATTCAGTGCGGAGCATTGTTGTGCTTCGGCCGCAAAGTGATACAGTGACGTCACACATACCTTATGTGTGTAGATATTTGAGAAACGTTTTTGGCTTGCGTATAGGCTAACGTAAATATTTGGTTTTTTGCATGCGTACATTTAATTATACTTATAAAGTCTCCAATAAGGATAAATTTAATTTTAAATATATAGATTACTATATATCTATATTAAAATATACCTAAAAAGTGTCCAGTCAGGATAGATTTGGTAGTAATTTTATACATAACCTAAATGGTTAAATATATCCTGACTGGATACTTCATAGGTATATTTCAATATAGATATATAAAATTAACCTACCCTGACAATAAAAAAAATAAGTTAACAATATAGCTTGAAGGCATGTTTTTGATTCATAAAGTTTAGATTGCTAAAACTTCAACTACAGTTGTGGCGTCACTGTATCTCTTCACAGCCAATGCACAACTTAATGCTCCGCACTGAATTTTTTACCCAACTTTAAATTGATACAAAAATAACTCTCCGAGTAAAATTTTAAAAAGATTGTTGTGCAAATCGTCCTATTTTGTGGTTTTGAACAATTATCAATATCTCAGGTTGCAGCTAAAACCCACAATTACCTTTATTTTGTCTTTATTTCGACTAAAATGGAGTTATAAATAGTAGAATTAATAATTTACTGAAGCTTACTCAAGACAACTAAAGGAAAGTAACAACACTGATTTTAATGATTTTGTTTTGAAGTTGGAAAATCTTTGTACAAATAATATGAAATATTTTTTAATTCCTTGTTAATTTAAATTAGAGATTAAATCAACATTAGTCTGAATCACAAACGAGCTGAGGATAATAAAAAAGTGCCTTCTGGTTTCAATTCATCACAAATACAAGAATAAATGTAAAGTTCACCTTGAGGTTGGGGTGATGTTGCGGGATGAGGAGAAGTGGCAACCGAATTGAGTAATTCTGCACTGCGTTGCTGCTGATTCTGTACTGCTAGAGTCTTTCGAGGGTCTTCCCATTGTGTAGTCCTGGTTACATGACTAAAAAAAAAAAAATTATAGTTAGACACATACTTTATTTAAAATATTGTATACATGTTCCATATGTTAAAAGTATGTAGTATAAACAACTTTAAGTTTTCCATTATGCTCATAATTTTCATTTAAAACAACACTAAGCAGTGTTCCATCACACTGATTCCAAATGAATTAAAAGTAAACTAATATAACTTAGTTGTGGGTTGTAACTCACTATTTAAAATCATAGAAGGCAGTTGTGTCCATAAATCTGACTTATTTTTCTTGCTAATAATTAATTCAAAAGTTTTTACGTAGTTCATTTTTGCTCTTTTACTTAAGGGGTTTTCTCAACAATTACAAGGGGTGTTGGTTTGTCAATGCCAATCTTTTATAGCGTTGATCTACAAACATGTATAGGTTGATAGTAGCATCTCACAGGATTGGCCATTGGTATAGAAATTGATCCTAAACCTTATACATTTTATCGTCTAATTATAGGTAATAAGATTGATCTGGCTTTGACTTATTATATTCCAGATTGGTTATCAGTCATTAGCTCTCAATAGGAATGATCTTGAACCAACAAGCTTTTACCTATAATACATAAGACAACCACATGGCTCAGAGCGTTACATACAACTAAATGTGTTAATGAAATGTGATTAATTAGAAATATAATAAAAATACAAATTTGGGGTTAAAAATAATATATAAGCATTTGGTATTCAACAGTTGTGTAAATCAATGTTATTTTCTCCTTAGGCTTATAAGATATACTGTTGCTGAACCATCATTCAAGGGCATCTTTGAATTTCGACAGTATTAAAAATGCCTTAAATAGAAGAGAAGTGTCTCTAACTCAACAAAAAACTGAAGGTGATAGAAGCAATTAACAAATAATATGAAAAACAATTTTTTGAGGAAATTCCTACTGAGGTTAATACAAAAAAAATATTTTTGTTCCCATAGAGCACTATTTATGATACTGTGTGGTAACTATGGCAACAGTTTAAGGTTATACAATGGAGGTTTCAAACACAACCGGATGAGGTAAAAATATCATATACTTTTTTAAGAAATACTGTATATTTCAAGGTATTGGAAACTTGGTACAGTGCAAAGCCACACTAGACTTAGAACATGAAGATTCTCAGTTCGAATCCGGCTGGACCCCACAAATTTTATAATTTAATTATTGAATAAATATTTGAAAAAATTGTATTAACACCAATTGTCATCCACTATAGGTTAAAAAAAACGTATTTAAACTTCATTGGATGAATAAAAACGTATATTACTAACGACTGAAAATTTGTACAAGATATAAATCAGGATAGTGTGAGCAAATAGAAGGAATTTAAAAACATAATATGAGGACTATTACTATTTATTAGGAATATACTGTGGTTGAATTTAATAATAAATATACAAAAACCTCTTAACCACAAACTTTCTTTATTTTACCCTTATGTACATTTCAGTTACAAAGTAACCATCCTCAGAGGGATAACATACAAAGACATTCTCTGAGGATGGTTACTTTGTAACTGAAATGTACATAAGGGTAAAATAAAGAAAGTTTGTGGTTAAGAGGTTTTTGTGTATTTATTGTGAGGATTATTAATAATGGAAGCTAATTTATAATCCGTAAACTCAAGTACACGAAATTTTAAAATTGAAATCAGAAATAAAAATCGAGTGGTTAAATGAAATGGCTACATATATGAATTGATAAAAACAGTGTAACTAGGACAAATAATTCAACACTAAACTATAAAAATAGCGGAAGTTAAGAAATAACAGTAGTCTGGGAAATTAAAACCATTGATGGATGGCATCAGCCCAAGGTCATTGCTAATTGTAAAGAAACAGGCCTATTTTTTTAGACATTGTCTATAGCTTGATTTAAAACATAATAGGATTCTGTGTGAAATCAAACAGAGGGAATGGGGATTACAGCTGTCTGAGCTAATAGGAAATTCACATCTTTCTGCGTGGGTGAGCCTTGTTGCCAATTCGACGTTAAGTTAAACTTCCTTTTGTCGCTCAGTATCATCTTAACTGAGGTGGAGTCATTTACTAGTGTTGTAGCTAGCTTCGTTCTGCAATTTCAGTCGCGGATAGTGCCTGGTTAACTGTCACTGCGTTTCGAACTGACAACATCACATCCCTACCCTGCCACAGACCCATTCCTACTCTACTTTAAATCAAAGTAAAACAAAACTCTGTGGTCCCAATCTTTTTGTGACAAACAACTCCAGTATTATTGTCTGCCTGCTGAGTAATATGTCCTAACTCCTAACCCTTGAAATTCTTAGTATTGGGTCGTTTGATTCAGCCTACTGCAAAGTGCTACAAGCTTAACAACTAGGCAAAGGAGAATTCATTCACAGTATAGGAAAGCAATTTAATAAAAAAATATAAGGTATTATCAAGTATAGCCTATTTCAACATTCATCATTTATAACTACGGCAAAGACTATGAGTAGGGCAGTTAGAACCATGTTGGACGAACTATAATTATTTAAGAAATAAGTTAAGGAATAGAAAAAGGCGGGAAAACATATACTTTTTACTGGCAGAGTGGTTTAATTGCAGGTATGCTATTTTTTATAGATAGCAACACTGAAACTTATTGAACCAAATCTAATGCATTTTCCATTTTTTAGCACTTATTACTTAACACTAGACAATTGCGGGAATAGTCCACTGTGACTCTTAACTGCTTCAAATATATGTCAAGTTACAATACCTACAATTAAACCTTGTATACAGTAGGCCTATCGCATTGTCTAAACTATAACCTGTACTCAAAGAACACTAGTTCACAACAAAAATTAAGTTTAATACCATGAGGTTCCGTTAAGGATGGGTTTTACTCTGTATTATTATTATTACTTACTTTTAAAAATAAAAGAGAAAAGTTAGATAAATGAATTTTACTACCACCAAAATGTAACAGTCATGAATAATAAATAATATTCGAGCTGGCTTGTGAGTGAAAGTTATAATTAAAGAATAAAAATATGGTACAACTAACAAATATACAATTTTTTTATTTCAAACGCGTTTCAACGACTAATTTGTCGTCATCCTCAGTGAAGATACACAAATGAAATTAACTAAAAAATATATATATTAAACATAACCTATATATAGGTTGAAACGAGTTTGAAATAAAAAAATTGTATATTTGTGAGTTGTACCATATTTTTATTCTTTAGTCATGAATAATGTATACAAATCTTCCATCTAAGAAATTTTTCTCGCAAAACTTCTGAATTAAATTATAAAACATGAAAATTTTATATTGTAATATATAACTATCAATTACTTTGAAAACTAGACATAAGTTAAGAGAAAAAAGCAGAATGGAAATAATTACCTTTAAAAGAAGTTGAAAGGGAAATAAAGAGAAAAGCGAAAAGAAGCTTCATGAGAGTTTTGATTGTTTTTAGATCTAATAAATTAAGGTAGAGATATGAGAACAGAGAATAGCAGGATATTAATAATCAATTGGCATATTATATGAGGTATCTAATATTAAGTGGTGGGTAAAGTTATTTTCATTATAGAGAATATTATTAAAAGTTGAAATAATTTAAGCTAGTGTTACTACGTCATTTGCATATTGTGTCCTTACATTTGAAAAAAAATATGTATTTACAAGTGAATAACCTTAAACTATTTAAGTTATTCACAAATTGCATTCTATGGCGCCTTTCGGTCGTTGGCCGGACGGGTGAGGGTGGCACACTTGGGGTGGAGACGCCCATTCATCGTTCTTCACTTACTCACTTTGCCAAACAGATATAATTAGCACTGGTAGAAGACTGCTTGCCAAAACCCGTCAAGGTCGACGCTTACTTAATTAACGTCTGTATTCTCAAAATGTTACAATTACCGCGTTATTTGTCACACATTTCGCATCCTCGTAGCAGGTGGGCGGCGCAGTAGATGGAAATAACAAAAGTGCGTTGTGCGATGTTAAACAAGTTTATCAGTTGAGTTTTTTAGTTTTGAGATATTTATTATTTACATTGAAAAAAAAATGGTTTTCAATTGAAAGCTCAATTGGCCTATCAATGCTTGAACGGTGTAAACTCGTTCCAGGGGATTCCCCTGAAATACTTAGCCTAATCTAGAGAGGTACAAATATACTTCCAACGTCATTTAGAATTGCTGCCGCTACCCCCATAGATAAGGCGGAATGAGTCCGAAAACAAGGAAATGAACACGCTTACAAATCTACACCACCAGAAATTCAAAAAATTAGGTATTAAAATTTTAAAACAAGAGCTCATTTTATATTAATTTATGTCTTAACAAGTTTTATAAAATTGGATTTAATCGCACAAATGATACCCAATGTAATAGTCAAAAATTAAATTTTAGGATAATATGCAGTCATTAATGTCCTTTGGTGCTAACTAGACAAGTTGCCGATTTATTCACCGAACAATAGACAGTTGAAAAATAACAACCTGACGAGGTTAGTCTTACGTGAATTTGTAAACGCAATATAATCGACCGGCGTTATACTATACTACGATTGAGCTAGTTTAGGTAGCGTCGCTTGTTACCGTCTAGTTAATAGTGAGTAGGAACACAATGAATTTAGTCGGTGGGCAATAGCGTGCGGGCACGAGTGGGCGGTCGCGGAAGAGAAAGGCCGTCCGAAGGACACCCGCCAATCTCTGGCATTATTTTCACGGAAATTAGATCATTGTCGGTTTAACGTGTCATTATTTCCGCTACACGCTACATTCAAATAATTAAGAACATTAATTAAGTCAGGAGCGTTTTAATGAGACGACACTGAGAGACGTGGATATGGTAGCTGATTATTTACGTTGAAATGATGTACAAGAAGAGTTTAAGATTTTGACATTATATAAAATCAGGATAATAGTTTACACTAGTTATACAGGATAATAGTCACTGCTTGACCCGACATCTACAAGCAGAAGACACTGATGAAGATCGCCACATAGCGATCGAAAACGTTCTGTCTCAGTAAGTTTTAACAAATTTACAAAATTTGAAGTTCGGATAATCATAAACTATTGTTTAAGTGATTAATAAGATTCACCGAACGTAATGGACTACAAAATTCAAGAATAGTTTACAGTTACTTCACTACCTTTTATTTTTTTGTATTCACATCTGTTACTTGAAAATACATTCTAAAGAAAAGGGAAACCTATTAAAACCTCCAACAATAAATAGTCTCTAAAGGTTTTGTTAAACATTGAAACATAAACATAACCTCATTTGACAAACATAGGCTACGTTGAAATGATGAGCAAGTAGAGTATAAGTAAAATTATATAAAAACAGGATATTAGTTTACATTTGTTGATTCCATCTTCGCGTGAGCTACTAGTAATCACTTACAACTTTTTAAAAAAATGTTTTAACTTGCCTATAGTAGCACTTACTTTTTTTGTTGTTGAGGACGAAGTAAACTTGTTGTTGAAGTAAACTTATCAATACCTTACAGATCATCCAAAACCCACAATCTAACCAACACATTACGAAAATACAACTACAAAATAGCTTACTCCACACACAACACTCTCAACAAACAATTTAAACCCAACAGCAAAATCAACGACATTTACAACACCACTGGAGTTTACAAACTAACTTGCAGTTCATGCCCCAGTTTTTACATAGGCCAGACAGGGAGGTCATTTCACACACGTTACCAAGAACATATAAAAGCACTAAAAAACAATAACTACCAATCAAACTTCGCCGATCATCTCAACTCCACAAAACACGACTACACAGACATAACATCTAACTTACAAATTCTTCATAAACAACACAGAAATAACCAACGCTACACAACCGAACAATACGAAATATATAGGCACTTCAAACTACACCCTACACACATACTCAATACACAATTACATTACAACTCACATGCACTTTTTGACATCATAACTCCTAATACACACAAAATACACCCACACCACCAAAATATCCCACCCCCACCCTAACCTACGTAAACCTTGAGATCAGTTACGGTCTGAGTTGACAAAGGGACACATCTCCCGAAACGGCCGTCCTCAACAACAAAAAAAAGTAAGTGCTACTATAGGCAAGTTAAAAACATTTTTTTTAAAAAGTTGTAAGTGATTAGTTTACAGTTAGTTCACTACCGTCTATTTTTGTCTATTCACATATATTACTTGAAAATACATTCTAAACAAAGGGAAAACTATTTAAAACCTTCGTAACCATGAATAGTCTTTAAAAGTTTCGTTAAACATAGAAAGATAAACATAACCTCATTCGACATACATAGGTTACGTTGAAATGATGGGCATGTAGAGTATAAGTAAAATTATATAAAAACAGGATATTAGTTTACAGTTAGTTCACTACCTTCTATTTTTGTCTATTCACATATGTTATTTGAAAATACATTCTAAACAAAGGGAAAACTATTTAAAACCTTCGTAACCATGAATAGTCTTTAAAAGTTTCGTTAAACATAGAAAGATAAACATAACCTCATTCGACATACATAGGTTACGTTGAAATGATGAGCATGTAGAGTATAAGTAAAATTATATAAAAACAGGATATTAGTTTACAGTTAGTTCACTACCTTCTATTTTTGTCTATTCACATATGTTATTTGAAAATACATTCTAAACATAGGGAAAACTATTTAAAACCTCCGTAACCATAAAGTCTTTAAAAGTTTCGTTAAACATAGAAACATAAACATAACCTCATTTGACAAACATAGGCTACTTCTGTATAAATAAATTGTTAAAAAATTATACCACTTATGTCATATCACGTTACTGTAAAGCCATATCAAATATAATTACAAATTATCTGGTTATTAGACTTGGTTTTCAAAAAATAACTTAAGTAACATTATGACGATTTTCAGTAACCAGACGTCATCGATTTTGCTGTAGAGCACAAAAAATATACTTGCTCTAGAGAAATTTAGAAACAAGAAAAAATAAATAAAACAAGCTGACACCACACATATAATAAAATTTGAAAAAAGACATTTAACCTCATTTCCAACACACTAAAAAATAGTTTTCATTTTTGTGAAATAGAGCACTGTATTATAACATAGCTACATTAGAACCTATCTACAGTATAAAGTATTAGATTGGGATAGATTTGGATTTTAAAAGAAAATTACTACTAATATACGACGAAAATTTTTGCAATGCGGGAATTCTGCATTATTGTTCTATGAGGCGATGCAAAACCGTAGCCTGAGCCCAAATTCACTTTTCTCCACTTCGCTTATTAATAAATTATCTTGTGTTGATAAAGTTTATTTTCTTTTTGAAGTGAAAACTTAGCGACGCCTAAATAAACGTATTGGATGGACATAGACATACAATTTCGCGCCAGTATAATTTTCGTCAGATTAATTGCGTCAGTATGTATTCCATCAGTTTAAGCCATGAGTCATCTAAAAGTGAAATAAATAACATATGATTTCATATATCTGCAGATTTTATGTTAAATGACGTAAAACAGCTGTTTTAATACGTAGGTTATGTTGCATTACTTATTAAACATTGTTATGGAAAGAGGTAATTAATAAATAGTTTCGATCAGTTAATAAATATATTACATTTATTTAAATTTTGTTAATAACTTAATATAACAATAGTAATAGGTTTATGTATTTTTAATAAAAGTTTTGAAATGAAAACATTTTTAGGCCCGTCTGATAACAATGTAAACCTAACAAATTTTTCATTATGTAAAATTAAATGGTTTCTTAATAAAAAGTTTCTGTAGAATATGTTATAAACGTTTTCACTTCTGTCAGCACTAAAGAGTGCCACAACCTAATATTTTTAATATAATAATGTATAATGTATAATAATGTGATATTGTACGACAATTCATCAACATTAAATTTATACAGAAATGTGTTAGCGAAATTATCAAAAAGTTTACATTTCGACCGCAAATTTCTAGTTGTATTATGCTGTTTAAAATAGTATTTTATTTTATAGAAAAAAATACTTTGTAGGCCTATAAAGTAATATTTTTGTGAGAAAAATCGTTAACGTCCGGTTACAGAAAATTGTTGTCTTAATGTTACTTTAGTTAATTTCTTTAATTTTAAAAAACAAATATATCCTGACCAGAAAATTTGTAACTACATTTAATATAGCTTGACAGTAATGTGGGTAATTTTTCAAAAATTTATTCATACAGAAGTAGTCTTGTTTGCCAAGTGAGGTTATGTTTATGTTCCAATATTTAACGAAACTTTTAATGACTATAGAAACAGACGTTTTTAATAATCTTTTCCTTATTTAGGAAGTATTTTTTAATAACATATGAACATTAAAAAATTCGAAAAAAGTGGACTAACGGTAAAATGTTGCAGTTAAAAAAACTTTTATAATACAACTTTTAAATTCATATTTAGGGGTTTCATTGGAAGTGAAAATTTAGAATGGAATTTCAACTTTTTTACCTGCAAACGGATAGCTTCTTTAAAATAAACCTCTTCCAAATATAATTTACTTTAATTAATTTTGATGCTCACCGAAACTCGTGTTTAAACTAAATAAGGTATTTACGTATTATACGGAGGCCACTAATGTAGAGGGATTTTTTTACCGGGCTCCAGAAATGACTACATTAAACATGTACTAGGGCCATATGCCTAACAAAATTTTTTTAACACGAAAGGGGTTTTTTATCAAATTAAAGTTGGGTAAAAAATTCAGTGCAGAGTAGTAAGAAGTACTACGTTTAAGTATATTTAAATATATCTGTAAAGTGTCCAGCCAGGACAGATTTGGTTGTAATTTTGTACATTACTGTATAACTATATTAAAATATACCTGTAAAGTGTCCAGCCAGGACAGATTTTATTGTAATTTTGTACATTACTGTATAACTATATTAAAATATACCTGTAAAGTGTCCAGCCAGGACAGATTTGGTTGTAATTTTGTACATTACTGTATAACTATATTAAAATATACCTGTAAAGTGTCCAGTCAGGATAGATTTGGTTGTAATTTTATACATTACCTAATTAGATGTCTACTTCCGCGGAGTTATACTTTTTGCCAGGTGACGTCACGTAATCTCTATTCTAGCTTTACATGTAGGGATATATATGTTTGGTTAAATGTATAAAATTACAACCAAATCTATCCTGATTGGATACTTCATGGGCATATTTCAATATAGGTATATAAAATTAACCTTCCGTGACAATAACAAAAATACCAATATAGCCTCAAAACATGTGTTTGATTTATTTTATACGTATGGCATTGTGCATTTTTACCATGCTTAAATAACATATATACAATAATGGTATCCGAATAATACGTAAGTACCCTTAATAACGTTACGAAATATAAATGTAAATATACATTTATTGAGATAGTACGTTTTCAAGCGCAATTTGCCTACAGTATTCGAAAATAATTTGTCGTCTCAGTTGTTTATATAAATTTAATTTAATTACAAGGCCAGCAGGTCTAAGTTTAAACTTTAAATAATTTACTTTGTTCCTCCCACATTCCCTACATGTGTGAAGGTTTGCTATGATTTACCGCGTGTGCAAGTCACTCAAAATATTGTAATTCGTAATTGTTGCGTGATTCGTCAGAAACCAAACAAATAATAAAAACCTGAAGACAAATATTCTCTTCAATACTTTTACACTACTTTCAAACCATTGTGTAAACGGTTTATGAAATGACCGTGAACGTTTAAACAGATTTTTTAAAATGGAAATGTAATTAACCATGACATTTTTTCAGTTAGGAATGATTGTCCTGGAAGTTCAGGATTGTATATATAAGGCCAATCTTATGTTTTATTTATTTGTAACACTTTAACTCTGTTATATTTTTGTGAAAAAAGGACAGAATACCCCCAAACTTTGCATAATATGATATTATACATATTGTAGCAGAAGGACGGACTGAAGTTCTAGAAGGAGGTTCTATAATTAGGAGCAATAACAATTTAATGAGTTATTAAACAAGTGGAGCCGCGTGCGTCAAAAGGAGAATCAACAAATACGTGTTCATTTGCACACTGTTGTATTACTAGTGACATTTAGGTTAAAAATGGCGCCAAAACAAAGCCGGCACTAGCTTCGAGTCGTTAATCCTTCGACGAACGATTATTATTAAATAAGTTAAGTTCATTCTGTCTTGATAACGCCAAAACAAAGTCGGCGCTAGCTTCGACTCATTAATCCTTCGACGAACGATTATTATTAAATAAGTTAAGTTCATTCTGTCTTGATAACGCCAAAACAAAGTCGGCGCTAGCTTCGAGTCATTAATCCTTCGACGAACGATTATTATTAAATAAGTTAAGTTGATTCAGTCTTGATAACGCCAAAACAAAGTCGGCGCTAGCTTCGACTCATTAATCCTTCGACGAACGATTATTATTAAATAAGTTAAGTTCATTCTGTCTTGATAACGCCAAAACAAAGTCGGCGCTAGCTTCGAGTCATTAATCCTTCGACGAACGATTATTATTAAATAAGTTAAGTTCATTCTGTCTTGATAACGCCAAAACAAAGTCGGCGCTAGCTTCGACTCATTAATCCTTCGACGAACGATTATTATTAAATAAGTTAAGTTCATTCTGTCTTGATAACGCCAAAACAAAGTCGGCACTAGCTTCGAGTCATTAATCCTTCGACGAACGATTATTATTAAATAAGTTAAGTTCATTCTGTCTTGATAACGCCAAAACAAAGTCGGCGCTAGCTTCGAGTCATTAATCCTTCGACGAACGATTATTATTAAATAAGTTAAGTTGATTCAGTCTTGATAACGCCAAAACAAAGTCGGCGCTAGCTTCGAGTCATTAATCCTTCGACGAACGATTATTATTAAATAAGTTAAGTTCATTCTGTCTTGATAACGCCAAAACAAAGTCGGCGCTAGCTTCGAGTCATTAATCCTTCGACGAACGATTATTATTAAATAAGTTAAGTTGATTCAGTCTTGATAACGCCAAAACAAAGTCGGCGCTAGCTTCGAGTCATTAAGCCTTCGGCGAACGATTATTATTAAATAAGTTAAGTTCATTCTGTCTTGATAACGCCAAAACAAAGTCGGCGCTAGCTTCGAGTCATTAATCCTTCGACGAACGATTATTATTAAATAAGTTAAGTTGATTCTGTCTTGATAACGCTAAAACAAAGTCGGCGCTAGCTTCGACTCATTAATCCTTCGACGAACGATTATTAATAAATAAGTTGAGTTCATTCTGTCTTGATAACGCCAAAACAAAGTCGGCGCTAGCTTCGAGTCATTAATCCTTAGACGAACGATTATTATTAAATAAGTTAAGTTCATTCTGTCTTGATAACGCAAAAACAAAGTCGGCGCTAGCTTCGAGTCGTTAATCCTTCAACGAACGATTATTATTAAATAAGTTAAGTTGATTCAGTCTTGATAACGCCAAAACAAAGTCGGCGCTAGCTTCGACTCATTAATCCTTCGACGAACGATTATTAATAAATAAGTTAAGTTGATTCAGTCTTGATAACGCCAAAACAAAGTCGGCGCTAGCTTCGAGTCGTTAATCCTTCGATGAACGATTATTATTAAATAAGTTAAGTTGATTCAGTCTTGATAACGCCAAAACAAAGTCGGCGCTAGCTTCGACTCATTAATCCTTCGACGAACGATTATTAATAAATAAGTTAAGTTGATTCAGTCTTGATAACGCCAAAACAAAGTCGGCGCTAGCTTCGAGTCATTAATCCTTAGACGAACGATTATTATTAAATAAGTTAAGTTGATTCAGTCTTGATAACGCCAAAACAAAGTCGGCGCTAGCTTCGAGTCATTAATCCTTAGACGAACGATTATTATTAAATAAGTTAAGTTGATTCAGTCTTGATAACGCCAAAACAAAGTCGGCGCTAGCTTCGACTCATTAATCCTTCGACGAACGATTATTAATAAATAAGTTAAGTTGATTCAGTCTTGATAACGCCAAAACAAAGTCGGCGCTAGCTTCGACTCATTAATCCTTCGACGAACGATTATTAATAAATAAGTTAAGTTGATTCAGTCTTGATAACGCCAAAACAAAGTCGGCGCTAGCTTCGAGTCATTAATCCTTAGACGAACGATTATTATTAAATAAGTTAAGTTGATTCAGTCTTGATAACGCCAAAACAAAGTCGGCGCTAGCTTCGAGTCATTAATCCTTAGACGAACGATTATTAATAAATAAGTTAAGTTGATTCAGTCTTGATAACGCCAAAACAAAGTCGGCGCTAGCTTCGAGTCATTAATCCTTAGACGAACGATTATTATTAAATAAGTTAAGTTGATTCAGTCTTGATAACGCCAAAACAAAGTCGGCGCTAGCTTCGACTCATTAATCCTTCGACGAACGATTATTAATAAATAAGTTAAGTTGATTCAGTCTTGATAACGCCAAAACAAAGTCGGCGCTAGCTTCGAGTCGTTAATCCTTCGATGAACGATTATTAATAAATAAGTTAAGTTCATTCAGTTTTGATCACGCCAAAACAAAGTCGGCGCTAGCTTCGAGTCATTAATCCTTCGACGAACGATTATTAATAAATAAGTTAAGTTGATTCAGTCTTGATAACGCCAAAACAAAGTCGGCGCTAGCTTCGAGTCATTAATCCTTAGACGAACGATTATTATTAAATAAGTTAAGTTGATTCAGTCTTGATAACGCCAAAACAAAGTCGGCGCTAGCTTCGAGTCATTAATCCTTAGACGAACGATTATTATTAAATAAGTTAAGTTGATTCAGTCTTGATAACGCCAAAACAAAGTCGGCGCTAGCTTCGACTCATTAATCCTTCGACGAACGATTATTAATAAATAAGTTAAGTTGATTCAGTCTTGATAACGCCAAAACAAAGTCGGCGCTAGCTTCGACTCATTAATCCTTCGACGAACGATTATTAATAAATAAGTTAAGTTGATTCAGTCTTGATAACGCCAAAACAAAGTCGGCGCTAGCTTCGACTCATTAATCCTTCGACGAACGATTATTAATAAATAAGTTAAGTTGATTCAGTCTTGATAACGCCAAAACAAAGTCGGCGCTAGCTTCGAGTCATTAATCCTTAGACGAACGATTATTATTAAATAAGTTAAGTTGATTCAGTCTTGATAACGCCAAAACAAAGTCGGCGCTAGCTTCGAGTCATTAATCCTTAGACGAACGATTATTAATAAATAAGTTAAGTTGATTCAGTCTTGATAACGCCAAAACAAAGTCGGCGCTAGCTTCGAGTCATTAATCCTTAGACGAACGATTATTATTAAATAAGTTAAGTTGATTCTGTCTTGATAACGCCAAAACAAAGTCGGCGCTAGCTTCGACTCATTAATTCTTCGACGAACGATTATTAATAAATAAGTTAAGTTCATGCCGCCTTGATCAATGAATGAATCGTGTAATCTTCAGCAAAACTACAAACCGATAGAGCGTCGCTTGTCTACGCCCGAACAAGACAGAATAGATTTAGACGAAGTAATTTAATAAGCTTATGAAACTGTCGTAATAAAACAAGTTCAAAAACTGAAAAGTAAATAAATAAAGGAAATAAAACAGTACGTTTTAGAGTGCTATTTCAGATTTGAAAATGTAGCCATTCCTAAACCACCAGGAAAGAAAAATGTTTTAAATATTAGGAAATATAAAAAAAATCTACCCGAATATAGACGTTAAAATGGGCAATGAATACAATAACGACAATAACCGCTGACAGTTTTAAAATTTTAGTTATGACACTTGAAGGTAATTTTAATTTTGAAAGACGTTGAAATTCTAAATTTAAGGCGAGAAAGTAACGGAAGCTTGCGGGCAACAGCTTTGTAATACTAGAAAGTCAGACAAAAATTGCCAACTACATTATAGTCCGTCCGTCAAGAGAACCGAGGCGTATGAGGATGAGGGGTGCGGGGGAAGTATTCTCGGAAAATCCAATCTACCTAACATACCCTTAGGTAGCACGCGCCAGTTAGTACTAGCCCAGTCACGAACATTCGCCTGAACTTGCTAGTTGATATTGTGCCTGTGTCAGTTGCCTTTACCTGTGTTGTGTTGAGTTAGTGACTACTTGTGCTCATTTACGCAATGGATTGTAATAGTTTAGGGAAGAGGGGTAAAACCATTTACAGCGAAACAAGAAACGTCATCGCTAGTGTTGTTAGTACGTGTGATGAAGAATCCAGAAATAATCAGTTAACCTTTGCGTTGAAGAACGCCAGTGAACGAGCTGCTTAATATACAAACAGACCATTAAGTTTTGTTTATAAAATTCGACAAGAGTGCAAGTCTAACGAGCCTTTATCTACGCCTGGAAAGAAAAGGAAACGACCAGAGCAAAGAAACGCGGAAACCGATTTATTTTAATAAATGTGTGATTAGGAACATTGTAAATGACTACTATATTCAGCATAAAAAAGTCCCACATTGAGAGTTTTACTACCAATCGTGAAGGAAAAAATTGATTTTCCGTGGAAGAAAGAAACCCATGAAGTTGGTTTCAAATGGAAAAAATGTGCTAGTATTCCCAATGCAGTAAATTCTTAGAAAGCATAAGTTTCTTCCACAAGGCGCAACCTTCGACTATTTCGAGTTCACAGCATCGATGTTATCCGGATGCAACAACATAGTAAGTAAGTAGTAAGTAAGTACAACATTGTAGGCACGTATTTAGCAAAAACACGTGATAATTTGTTCTGACAGTTACCGATTGTAACGCTCAAGATAAGATAGGGTTTTATTGTCGGGAAGATAAGATGAGGATCTGCTGACAAACGGCTATTCTGAGCATGTAGAAGGCCTAACTAAATTCATTGTGTCAATGTAGGAAAAAAGTTGTTCCCTGTTTTAACCTTAATCCAAGAAAATATATGAGTTTTGATCGGTCCTTTAGCATGTTTCATTAAATGATTTGAAGCTTTTAATTTTGGATCTTCTCTTTCCACCAAATGACTTTTTCGAAAATAATTCTTTTGCTGTAGAGAGAAGCTAGATAACTAACACATTTTTTTCAATTCAATCTATTAGCTCACACTCTCCTGATATATATATATTGTACAAATTTTCAATAGTTAATAAAATACGTTTTTATTCATCCAATCAAGTTCAAATACATTTGTTTAATCAATAGTGAATGACAATTGATGTTAATACAGTTTTTTCAAATATTTATTCACTAATTAAATTTTAAAATTTGCTGGGTTCAGCCGGATTCGAATTGAGAATCTTCATGTTCGAAAACCAGCGCTCCTTGGCACTTCGCCAACTTTTCAATACCTAAAATTATATGTCTATAAGATGTATATGAATTTTTTCACCCCATCTAGTTGCCGTCGAAACCTCCATTGTACAACCTTAAACTGTTGCCATGGTTACCACACAATATCATAAACACTGCTCTAGGGTAACCCAACTAACATTTTTGTTTAACTTCAGTAAAAATTAACTTGATTTTTTTTTATATTACTTGTTAGTTGTCAAAATAATTTGGGTTGCAACAAGAAAAACAGGCAAATAGAAATTTGAGTCGAACTTTCCCATTGGTGACAATTAAAAGATTTTAACAAAATGTAATCTGATTGTACTTTTGTATGTGAACTAATCCAAAAAAAAAACATGTCAGCAAAATTATTAAAATCTGTATAGGTTTTGTTACTGTGATACGAGATCGATTTTTCACACACTAGAACGATTCAAATTGAAAGCCCAAATCAAATTTAGCGGCCTGGAGCCTGTAGCAACAGTTCGTCAATAAATAACTATAAATATATGTTCCACAAAAGGTTCCGACGTCCCACAGGCGCCGAGGTTAATTTCTTATGCGGGTCATAATTCTGCCTCCCTCCACTCTCTTAACGACTCAACAGCGTCGTCACTTATCGCGTATCCATCTGGGTTTACAGCAGGTTCAATCTCTCCGCTAATGCCAGTGTATAGAGACTATCTACAGTGTACAGTGTAACAAGCATCGCGGATCAGATGGGTCACAACTCTAGCCTAAAACTATCAGAAACCAGAAAATAATCTATCTGGAAAGATCAGAAAATTAGAAGCAAATCGAATTGTATTTTTTCAGCCATATTCTTAAGCAATAGCAAAAGCTATAAATAATAAAACGCACAAACATACATTTAAAACATTGTAACTTGACAACAAATTAGGTATATATAAACATATATATATATATATATATATATATATATATATATATATATATATATATATAATTAATCACTTGAACAATAGTTTATGTCTATCCGAACTTTAAATTTAGTAAATTTGTTAAAAAACTTTCTGAGACAGAACGTTTTCGATCGCTATGTGGCGATCTTCATCAGTGTCTTCTGCTTGGAGATGTTGGGTCAAGCGGTGACGGTTTTAAAGGTAGGTTTTCGATAGTATCAAATAGTATGTGTGATTTGTATTGTGTTTGTTCGTTTCGTTTAAGTGATTAATAAGATTCACCCAACGTAATGGACTACAAAATTCAAGAATATATATATATATATATATATATATATATATATATATATATATATTCTTGAATTTTATATATATATATTTTCTACTCCACCATAGACCGGGGAGGTATTCCGATAAGGAGAGGTGGGTCGTCAGGTGATAAGGTTTGGGAACCACTTCCCTACACTGTTAGTGATACTGCCAGTACCATAAAAAGAACAATTTAATCCTAGCATCAGTGACACAGATACTAACATTTAGGCGTAAATAAATTAGTAACATAGTAAGAAGGTTTTTTAGTATGAATAACAAGAATGCTTGCTTGCATTACTTGGGTATGTAAACTCCAGAAAGCTCTGCAAGAAAGTATCTAAATACTCGTATAAATATACAAGTATCAGAAGATTTTTTCCAACACTTTTGAGAATAAGTAGACTTTAGTGATAAAATTTCACTCTAGTAATTGTTTTCTTTACATTATTCTTAAAAATAATTTTAAGACTCGCCTTTTCGGACGGATTTTTGTTTCAGAATGTTTGACAATTCGGGTAATCTTGTAAAGTTTTTAGAAATACATTCACGCGCCGACTTTCACAACTATACTGTAACAGACTGCGTTTCAGTTTGCGCATGCAAAATCCATCGTAATATTTTGTTTAAAATGATGGAATATGAATAAATATTTATACACTGGCGCTAAGAGTTTCTCAAGGTTAAAATATCAATGAATTAATATTTGAAAAAAAACCTGTATTAACATCAAGTGGCATCCACTACAAGATTTAAAAAAATGTATTTAACTTGAGTGAATGAATAAAACGTATTACATTAACGACTGAAAATTCGAACAAGATATATAAGGAAGGTGTGAAATAATAGTAGGAATCGAAAAGAAAAGTCAGCTAAGGGTCTGAAGAAGTTAGTTGCCCCTAGGAAACTCTCGACTTACGAGGGGTGTGTACTCGCATTCTGCGCGCGCGCGCACACACTCACACACACACACACACACACACACACACACACACACACACACACACACACATATATATATATATATATATATATATACACACACACACACACCTAAAATATGTATTTCCTAAAATATTTAATAGTTTTGTGTGCAAGAAAGCTGCACGTAAAGATTCGAACAAGTATTGTTTTGGCCAAAATCAAATACCAGTATCAAATCAAGTAACTTTAGTAAATCAGAACTAAGGAATAAAAATATAATACAACTAACCAAAGAAACTACAGTGATAAGAACAAGCAGAACATGTACAAACCAACGAAATAGAAATAATACATTTTAGTGATAGAAGTACAGAAAAGGAATGAGTTACATTAGAAATAAATATAGATCTATTAGTTGCTTTAACTAGGTTTAGATAAAAGCGATGACACGGTCAACGAACGCGGAATCGTCCCTCAACGCAACCTTTAAACCTCTCCCAAGAACATATCGGGAACGAATGTCGTCGAACCCATTAGTCAACCAGAATATGATAGCGATTTGATATCAATAAAACCTGGTGGATCCACGATTCAAGAAAAACCCCGGGCTGACGTAGTGAAAAAGTGTAACACCTGACTACGATCAAATAAAAAACCTCTGTGGATGGACGGTGTCTTTAAATGGTTTGTCCAGGTCCCTATCTGGGTCAACTGGCAGCAATCACGTAATCCCTAAACACTAACTGATTGCTTAACTTACTGTACAGTTCCAGCTGAAGGTACAAAGCATCCAGATAGGATTTAAAGCAAAGATTTGACACAGAAAGTAGCTGATAATCTGAATATCTTTGAGACTGATGAATTTACGAATAACATAAAAGCGGCTACTGGCACCTTTCGGCCCTCTCCGTATTTAAACCACGTAAAGCTACACAGCTTCAGACACAACCTTGGACTTGATTTCACAAAGTGTTACGTTTCGACGGGTCGATCCTCCTTCAATAAGTTTAAACATATGAACACGGAGACCTTCAAGCTATCTAAACAGGCAGTCATATTGGAAAAGGAAAGAATTTGCTTTTCATTACTTGTCCCTACAAGCAAATGATTCAAGTCACTTTTTAATTGGCGATAAATGAAACATTAAATTGCCTTTCAGTAATTTCCGATGACACTTTAGACCATGGGTTCCCGAACGTTTTGGCACCACTTCCCCTCCACTTTACACTATAAATAAATGGTATGGGCATATGAAAAAGATATAATATTATATATTTATATTGAAAACAATTTATTTATTTATACATACTTTCTGAAGAAACGTGATATAGTAATCTAAGTTTTAATTTGCAAAGTAAAGTTTAACTGATAAGAGAAAAATCTGCTAGTCAGACGGATGAGCTTGCATTTATTTCACTCGCGTGCATATTTGAAGTTTTATTTTAGTAAGGGCACAACGCAAGTCATTAGCAACATCAAGTTTGTTCCTATATTTTGTTTTCATTTGCAACAAGTGTTGAAAATACTTTTTCGCACGAAGAGTTTGTAAAAAGGTAACTATAATCGAAGAGCTGCCTGCGATACTTTGGGACACACTTTCAAGTGTTTTATGCAAAATGAAGATTTGTGCATTTTGTCGAAACCATATTTGGCAGAGGAATTATTTTTGCATACATCATTTAAATTTTTTAAACATCATGGCCAGTAAAATTATCTATGTAAAAATGAACCTGAGGTGTAAATTTAGTTTTAAATTTTTAAAATTGTATACTTAAACTGTAACTAAGTGGGAGTTTATTATTATTTTCCCAACTGGTCTCGCCCCCCCTTGACTGCCTTTACGCCCCCTAAGGAGGCGAACTCCCCTGTTTGAGAACCTATGCTTTTCTATACAAATCTGCACCATCTTTGGAACATCTAAACTTAAAAATATAATGATTGCAATTCAGGTGTACTGCAACCATAACCTTTTTACTATCATTGTCAACAAGTGCTTCCGGTATAGTCAGACCTTGCCTCTTCTTTCCAGTGTTTACCATCAGCAATACATAGTGTCAGAAGTTTCGCGTGGGATTATGAGAACATGGTCACTATAAACAATTGCCACCTACAGGTACTCTGGAGCCACAGTTTCCTCCTTAGTTCGGCTGAGCACCTGCGTCTGAGATCTCATAGTACTGTACTTTAGCTCCGACAGCTATGCGTTGTGAAAACTCCATGCTAGATCAAAATGGCTGTGACAGAGAAGGCTCAAAGCAGCATCAAGCTGTGGCTGCATAGCACTACCAATGCACAAAGGTTTTTATCAGTAAATGCTTTCTAAGTGAAAATTGTAGCGCTCGAGAGGGGGAGGGAGAGAGAAAGAAAGAGAGAGAGAGAGAGGCAGACCGAGAGTGTTATTCATTAAGAAGTATGATGGTAGATATGTGCCTTTATACAGTTGAATATGTAGGTGTATGACAGTGTTGGGAGTAGTGCTGCGTTTCATTTGGAGTCAGCGAGAGACGACCCCTCTAAATAAATAGGTGCAGCTAGTAGGCACCCTTGTCGTTTACAAGAAAAACCTACGACACCAAATCCTTTAGGGAACAAGGGGTTACAATCTACATTGAATCCAAATGAAAAGTAACACAATATTAATCTATTTGGGTTATTATTCATATGATTACCACTGTTTACGTTCGAGAAAGCAGTGTTGTTAAGTGTGAACGAAACATTTACCTACAAAAAAACATTTCTTTATACATAGGCTATTCGAGTACATTTTTCTACCCTTTCTAACAGTGCAATATTTTTTTTTTATTGACGTGTTTCGGAATGACTCCATTTTCAAAATGTAAATAGTACTATTCAAATTTTGAAAATGGAGTCATTTCGAAACGCGTCAACGAAGAAAAATATTGTAATGTTAGGAAAGGCAGAAAAATGTAATCGAATATAACAAATATGCCTTACAGAAATGAAGATGAGTATATTAAGACTTTCAACCTATTCTTTTAATATGGTTAACAAAACCATTAATTTGTTTAAATGTAACACAAAATTATCCTCAAGTGTTTCGTTTCTGGACTAAAACAACCTTGCTCGGGAACCGGGAGAAGTAATAGCTTGTAATCATTGCGTGAAGATTTCTGCTAAAAATTTTAAAAAGGATAAATAGTTTAAAGGGTTGAAGTAGGATGCAAACTATTCTAGTGGCGGACTTTGCCATGGTGCCGCCCCTAGGCACAATTCGGCCGGCCGCCCCTTTGCGCCCGTTTGCGAATTTATTGGAAACGTCCCAACGTAATATAATGCTTTTAATTTTTCACCATACCAATCCGTTTTAATCCCTGTTCAAAGAAATATAGATAAGATATTATTTAGACTTTTTATAAAAATAAATTACATAATTATTTTGGTTCCATCGCTAAAAATAAAAAACATTAAAATAAAAGGAAGTTTTCTATTCTCAGGGGGGGGGGCGCCCCCTGCTGGATCCGCCACTGATTCAACTGAGGTTCACATTATTACATTCACCAAATTTAACTAGGTACTATTACTATTGTCACTAAAACTCATCGGTACAAAAAACAAACGGCTGCCGCCTGCCGCCCCTTCGAGGCTGCGCCCATAGGCAACGTGCCTAGTGTGCCTATTGGGAAGTGCCACTGAACTATTCTAAATCGAAGAAGGGGTATCTTAAAGGGCTCTAGAACTCACCACCGCGTTCGTCGAGTCCGGATACCCGGTAAGTAGATGTTGGAAGCTGAACACGAGGCGAATTTACGATGAAAGAGTTTTGGGAAATAAATCATGGCAAGTCTACTCAACAAACATGCAACCTTACCCTATTAATGATGGAATTCAAACTGAATCAATGTATCGACACGGCGAAAAAAATAAAAACTTAATATTATGAAATGTTCACTGCTGTCCTAGAGAATAAGTAATATTATTTTGCAAGAAATATTATTTTTATTAATGCTAATTACAAGCATTTCATGAAAGCCACACGCCCACCACAGATATGCGTTTGCATTCTATCTAATTTGGCTATTTCCGTCTGGTGGAAGTTAACTTTAAAAGCAAACTTATTAGAAAATGTAGCCAGGTAAACAAGGTACCTGAAAACAGTTATAAATTTAAAAGAGTCATTAAACAGTAAAGAAAAACATCGTCACCTTTTTAGAGAAGATAACAATTTCTGGGAGATATTCTGCGAAAATAATCGTCCCCTATCTTTTATTCGACGATTTAATACGTGACCTACTTCCACTTTGCGTAAACTTGCATCAAAAACGAAAACAGTCCCAAGCGGACTATAATGAACTTATCAGCTGTTTTTACGACACAATAAAACTAAAATTATGGTTTTTTTACGAAGAAGGTTACATTGCACCTAACCTAACCTACACGTGCTTATCATTGCACGTGCACATTTAATGACAGTACAGTGCCATATCTTTTTATTAATCTGCACTGTTCTCTAAATATATTACTAATAATGTTCAAACATTACCAATATCTTTATATTTCCTTTTATTAATGTTTATATTGTATAATCAAACAAACAGAAAACAAATATGTTTAGGTTTTAGATTAATAAAAGCAATAATATACATAGATCTCAATTTATAATAATTCATTAAGAGATATAAGTAGTTGAAATTTAATTGCAGGAAAATGTTTAGAATTCAGATAGAAATAAGATATTTCAAGTTCATTTAAAAATAATTAAAAGTAGTAAAACTACGACAGAATTTGTTAAAATTGTGAAGATATGGTCATAATATAACAAAAGAGAGAAGGAAATATTTAATTGTGCCAACTTGTAATCATGTAATGAAGAAAAATATATATAAAAAAATAATGAAGAATATATCATGTTTGAAGAATTATTTAGCTTACAAACTTAAATCGATATTTCTTTTTTCCCAATACCATTTTAATATAATTTTTGTAATTTTCGATTCAATAAAAACAGGCAATCGTTATATTTTAATAAACAAACATAAAAAAGGATTAATAGATTCCCCTTTCATTACTTTCCTGTTTACGTTCTGCTCCAGTAAATCCTTCAGTCAATTTATTTTGTGGTTATGTTGTCTTATTAACAAAAAAACTCATTTCTCATTGCCTTCAAATACCATTACGATAACACTCTGTTAGGTTTCAACTCTTTACGGTCTCAACATATATTATTGTTAATGTTGTTGAGCAAAAAAAAAAGAAATGCAGCCACTCTTTTAATCCGGCAATATTTTAGTTTACGAAGAGAACTATTTTTTTCCAGAAACCTATTCTAATCAGAAACCTTGTAGTTTTTGCTCATTACATTATATAATGTATATATATATATATATATATATATATATATATATATATATATATATATATATATATACATTATATATAGTAATGTATTATAGTATAATACATGATTAATGTACGTTTTAACCCCATTATGGGTTGCAACTATTGAAATAACTGTTTCTTCTTCTTCGGTGTGTATTTTTAATCGATAAGATTTGAGATAACGCACTCTTTGTAAAAACTACCTTAACATTTCAATATTATTTTTATCACTGCAGATGCTTTAAAGCTAAATATTTATAAAACAGACTAGTTTAACAATTTTTTAAAATTGTTATATTTATAAAATTCATGTTTGTATTTGGCAAGTTGTAAAGAGAAAGGCGAAGAAGACCACCCGGTAACGTGAGACCACCGCAGTACAGAGGTTAACAGCTCCGCTCCGGGCACCTGTTGCCCATTGTTGCCAGGTGGAACGACTGGCAACGTCGCACCTACACGGTAGTCTACGTTCTCGCCAGTACTGTTAAGACGAGCTTAGGATGAAAATAGGTTTACGGGGTTAAAAGAATTTATAAAGTTTTAGATAAATGTGTAAAGAGAATATTAAGATTAATGCCGTTTGAATTACCATCCTATCTCAGATGTTATCCAGTTGCTTTTTATAGACACTGTGCTTTTTTTCAGCAATTCTTTGACTTCTTTTTAAAAGAGACAGGTATGGCATTAGAATGTTGACTTGTAATGAATTTCCGCAAAAAATATCAAGTTATTTAATTCTTACTGATAATGCTATTGATTGCCGATATCTACTATCTGCATTTGCCTCTAAACCATAAAGTATGTGATTTTTATAAAATAATAAAGTTATGTAATACAAAAATTCCTTAAAGTAAATGCCTACCTAGGTGAACAAAGCAAAATATAATATGAGTTACTTTTTAATAAATAATTACAATAATTATAAACAAAGTAACATAACATATGCCTTAAATCAGCTGTTCTACCAAACAACCTATAACCTAAAATCAGCTGTTTTATGAAATAATATGTTATCACTTATTTTAAGCCAAATGAGACGAGAAATATACTTTTAATTAAATAATTACAATTATTATAAATAAAGTATCATATGATATGCGTTAAAACAGCTGTTCTACCAAATAACCTATAACAAAAAATCAGATGTTTTATGAAATCATATATCATTTATTTTAAGCCAAATGATACGAGATATCTATATTGCATACCTTGTCCTTATAGAGAAAAATATTTCTCCTATAATTAAAGGAATTAATATTTGAAAAAAATGGGTAATAACATAAAGTGTAGTCTACTACAAGTTTAAAAAAATATATTTGAATTTGAGTGGATAAATAAGGAATATTTTATTAATGATTAAAAATTTTGACTAGTTATATATAAGGAGAGTGTGAACGAATTAAAAGGAATCGAAAAATGCGTTGAAGGTATTGGCCAGAAAATGTAAATTAATAAATAACAAATAATTTAATTTTTTTTTTAATGAAGCATTCCGACAGTTTTAAAATGATGAATGATTCTGAAATTGTAAACTCGTTAGAAAAAAATGGAACACTCAGGGATCTACAATGTTCAAATCCTAGACCTATCTAAAGTCTAGACAAGTTTCATTTGAATTACAAAAGATTAATAAAATAGCAAGTTAAAAACAAAATTAATTTGAATCTATCGTTTCATTTCACATTTTAGAAGAGATTATTTCAACAAATTTTAAAATTTTGGAAAAAGATTGTTTTAAAATTCTAGAGATTTTACCAATTTTGGACAATTTAATTTTTCTGAGGAAAGAAGTGTAACAGACGTAGTAGGTATTGCAACAGGAAGACTTCGCCTATTGTTGAGCAGAGCCTCAGATGGCGTTCAATTTATATTTAGCAAGTTCTATTTAAGCAGCTATGCCATTAATAGCATTCAATAACTCAACTGCATTCTATAAAAATACAAAGAAGTCTAGTAAGAGAAAACAAATATACCCTACATTAGATATATTGCCGTATTTTCAAAAGGTTCACATCATTTTATCTTTACATTTAATGCAATGATAAAGATTTACTTTTCTCTTTATTTTAGTAATTGATGAGTTTTACTATGCATTTTTTATATATTTTTATTTATTTACATGTCCTAGGCCTGGTTAGCAATCCAATCTGCGAATACACCGTAGGCACTTTAATTAAATACGCCTACCCTGTGGATATTTTATTTTCAATCTTTGCTCACATTAAGTAGCTTTATGGAGCCAAATGTGGTGAAATATTCTTATTTTTTTAAAACAAGCATTATCACAAAATATATTTTATATCATAATATATAATTTTTACCTTTTGTTTCAAGAGATGTTAATTTGATTTTTATAATTTGAAAAGGGTAAAGAAAGGTTTTTTGTTAGTAATTAGTGGGCATTTAAATACAAGATACACATATCCTGTGGATATTTAAATTAGAAAAAAACCAACATCTATAATACAATATTTTATTTTCAGTCTTTAGTTGAATTAACTGAACTGCTTTCTCGAGCCAACTGTGGTGAAATATTCTTATTTTTTTAAACAAGCATTATCACAAAATATATTTTACTATCATAATATATAATTTATATTTCTTGTTTTAAGAGATCAGTCAATTGAAAGGTTTATAGTTGATAATTAGCGTAAACATACCTTTAGGGGTATAAGAGGTGTCACCCCCGTTACACATTGCTATGAGAAGGAAGAAGGTTGAGAAAGTTGATAAAATAAATAAAGATAGGCTAAGAAAAGGGTATAGTTATTCCTAATACTATGAGCGAGGGGTAATGGTGTAAGGCACTCTAATGCACGTTATCTGTAGAGCAGATCTGCTCTCTACCAGGGTCAGTGGCGTAGCCTGAGAGGCACGTGCACCCCCAAAACAAAATAGTTTCAACTAAAACTATTAACATATAAAACAGCACTAGATTTTTTAGCTAAATAGCTTCCCGACGACCTAGCAATTGTGTAAATTCAATCGCCAAAATAGCATAAAATATGATTTCTAGAAATAAAAAAGTTCAGAATTTCTCAAGGGAGGTTCGACTCCCTCACCCCTTCAATCGTGCCTTCCCAAACTACTGTCCAGGCTACACCCCTGACCAGGGTCAAAACTGTCCGATTATTGTAGAGATAGTCGCGCACACACACGCGCGCGCGCACACACACGAACACACACGTACAAAAACACACACACACACACGTACAAAAACACAAACCCACACACACACACACACACACACGCGCGCGCAAACAAACACCCACACAATTTATTCGTCATTATTTACGATTTAGTAATATCCCATTACAACCATTACACGAAATTTATTTCTTTCTCACTCCCACAACAGCAAAAGATTTCTATATTCCATCCTTAACAGTTTACTAACTTTATTTCCTCTCCTTTTGTATCCTTCTGACTCCTCTTTGTACCTATATGAAGCTAGTAGACACTTGTCTATGACCTTCATAGGGTAGACCTCCTACATACACGTGATCCTGCGTATGGACTCATGATGCTCTCCCTATTCCCTATAACAGACAGTTTTATCTACTTACTCTATTCCCATTTATTATTTATAATAATAACGGTTTTTATAGACATCTTCTTTTTTCACAGGAGGTAATGGTCAAAGTTTCATACAGTTTTGAAAATACAAACCAAAATCTTCAGGTAACCACACTTTAGTTTTTGTGCTCGCCTGGAACACGATGTTAAACTTTGTGGACTTTGCGTCCACTACTGGGTACCGAACTCCTTTGATGTGTTCCACTCTGTATGCCTGCTCCTTGTCACCAGTTTTTCTGGATATAAGTTGTAAGCGGCAAGTTATCCTTCTGCTACGTCAGCCTGCTTCCGGTCTCCACTTACTCTTTACACTTCTCCATTTTTATTTAGTTATAAACTCTACAATACCCGTGATACAGTATGTGCTCCTTCATAGATCTTCGGTCCTGACTCTCGTGACATCCCAGCACAGATCCCTCTATCGTCATTCTATCTCTATTGTTTTGGTCAGAGTCAAAGTTATGACTGGATTTACACACTGACCAATCGGATTACTATAAGCATCTCAAGTGTGCATTTTACCTTCTGGTGGCGGTCATTGGTAGTATTTGAATTTGTTTTAAACTCTACTGTTTTTGCCGCCTCTTATTTTGTGGTCAAAGATGTATGTACCTTCCGCTAATGAAAATTGAAAATGAATAAATAATATTAAGATAAACCTAAAACCTAAGCTTATACTTTAAACTTCTGGCATGCACAAGTGCACGAGGAAACAAGCAAGATCATAAAAACAGCTGTTCTAAATAAATAAAGGTTATGCCAGTGTTACTCGCCGAGCCGATTCTTGAAAATTAGTGTAATTGTTTTAATTACACAAGTGTGGTACAAGTCCAAAGAATGTTATAACTTAATGTTAAAATTTAAGTTTTCGATTATTATCTTATATTAAAACATCTGTCGAGAAATATATTTTAAATTATGTAAATAACATAGCCTATATAATTTTTGACATTTTGTTTCAAATTTTAGAAAATATTTAGCATAACTGTACCACTTTTTAAGATTACTTTAAGTGACGTATTGATCGAGAAATTATTAGAACTGTCTTCAACAGATAAAATATCTTTCAACATCCATTTTTTCAGAATAAAATTATCAAACTTTATGCATTTTTTTTTATTAAAACCTACTTAATTTTCCAAAACGTTAGCTTTCATTTTCATAAAACGTCTTAAATTAACATTACAGAACACAAAATTGTTAGGATGGGTCTTGAGTAGGAGAAAAGAAAACTTTTCAAACGTCGATGGTTGACAACCTACATGTTACGGCCTTGATGATACAGCAACTGGAGCATATATAAACAGGAGGTAAAATGGGAGCAAAAATACATGGTTTATTGCGATGGCGGAAAAAATTGTTTCGTATGCAAAGCTGAATACGTCTTAGACGAAACAACTCGAGTACCGTATCAGGCTATGTCCAAAGCCAAACCAAACATTTCCTCATATAAATTCGCGTATTTAAAATTTTGTTTAAAAGTTGTCAAATTTAAAACGAAAGGGAGGAGCTTGATTACGGCAAGGTGCTCAGCTTTCTTGCAAGTATAGAAAATTATTTTCATTTCGTCTGTCTTCGCCTCAATTTTTTTTTTAAATAAGATTTTTAAAACGTAAAATATTTTCTTCGAACATATGTAATACGGCCATTATCATCCAAACGAATGGCATGTTCTACAATTATCCGACGAGAAGGGCGTATCAATGAATAACAGGGCTGGATGATAAAGCGTTAAAATCCAGGATTTCAAAAAACGTTGCCATTACCGACGACACCAGGAACATAAACATCTGGTGCCTAGTGTTCATTTTCTACCAGACAGTGCCGAAATTCAAAAAATGTTCAACATCAAATTTGGGTATTCCCTAGAAATGTCTAAACTTCTTGATTTAATGAGGTGGGGCTGCTTGATAACGAATACCAGGGAATGATATATCGAGGAATATAGTAGCCTAAATGATTCCTGCTTAGCAATATCAAGAACGTTTGGTTCAGTAAGGTTCAGAAGGTATGATTGATAATGCGGACTAGAAAAGAATATATCGAGGAATATAGTAGCTTAAACATAATCTAATATGATAAATACCATACGCGCTAAAATAAACAGTATTGAAACTGTTGTAAGATTTTATTTATTTTTAAAATTTACTTAGTTTTAGAAACCCATAAAAGTAAAAAGAAGCAAAATATGTTAAACTCGGATATAAACAAGTTCTATCTGACCCCTATACAATTTGAGGCAACACTTGTACCGTTGTTTAAGGTTTTCCATCATTTTAGTGAAGAGGGGTTGTTTCAGGCTCGTTGTACACATGGTTATTTGTTTCTTGTATTTGAATGATAGTGGTTGCTGGGTTTTTAACCACACTAATAATCACAGCTTTACAAGGCGGGTTTTTGTGAAGTTTTTCCTGAAAACGTAACGCAATGTGGGTCAAACTTGTCCAATTCCAAATGACAGAAAATAATGCTCCACGATAAACGTTTTCTCCGCAGTAGTTAGCACCATGTCAGAAAAAACTAACCTCAATGAAATCCTTTAACACGAATCCAACAATCAAAAGTCGTCACAGCTGATCGAGAAGGCAACTACAGCTGATTCAGTTTTAATACTGTTTATTTTGGTGGTATAATTTGTCTTGAGAGATTTGTTTCCCGATATCTACGAACTCATCGAGGGGACATTAGTTATACCCTGACAGAGAGAGTTGGTTTACACTTCAGGTGCAAATAACCACTCCATGCATTCTCTACCAGTGGCGTTTTATGTCCGTTTCCTCTGTTCAATATAATTTCCTTCCCTTCTTAATCAACATGGCTAAAATCCCCTTAAAACTAAAGATAATGAACGCTTGTATTTTTTAAAAATCTATTTCCTATCTATGCAATTTAAAGTGTTTTTTATTTACCTCAAACATATAAAAAACCAACTTAAAACAGCTAGTTTTTAAAATTTACTGCACAAGTACAAGTATGTGCTACAGATCCAAAAGCGATAGTCATGCTCTTTATCATTGAACGAGTTATGTTTTGCCTTTAATTTTATCCCAAGTACTCCAGGAATTTAATCAATGTTCAGAACAGTTTACTGTTAACGAAATATTCCGTTCCTTTAGCTTCCGAACCTAATTATACTGCATAGGCCACGTTTAGACTGAAGAGCTCGATCAGCGGAGCCTGACGTCCTCTAGATTCGCGTCGGTATCTGGGAACTCCGGCGAGAAAGTGACAGACTCCACGCTGCCTTGGGAGAAAGGTCAATGAAATTACCGCTACTTGCCGGAAGTGATGTAATCATTCATCACACAACTCGCTATCAGACTGCACTCTTGACAACTGTTCATTTGTAGACAACTGTACGAATGTTCGCATGAAAGTTTCAGTAGTTGAAAAATTGTACAAAAAGCTATGTTTCAACTTATGTGTACGTAATAAATAAAACATCCCAAAGCAGCTCGATTCATGAACAGTTAGAACATTGTTGACCTTGAAATCAGCTGTTTTTTCAATTCCTTCTATTAGTTAATACTCTCCTTATATATACAGTGTTTGTGTGTGTATATATATTTTAAAACAACATAAGTTATTCAAATACAAGAATATTTATTAATTTATATTCAAAGCTTTTCGTTGGTAAACAGTACCAACATCATCAGGAATGAAAATTACATTAATGTAAGCTATAGGCCTAAAACATATGTTTAATTAGAAATTGAATTGTTGCTAAATTTATACAAATTGCCAAGTTTATTTGGTTGCTGTAACATTATAGACATTGAATATAGTATCAAATTTAGAATGTATTTGTATTTGTTCTTAATTAATTTGTTATTATTATTGTATTTATATATTTCGAATGCTTCATATATATTCATTCCTAATCCTTTATTAATTTCTTTTATACGTTTCATATTTTCAATATTTGGAAATTGGTGCTTATTATTAATACAATGATTTGCAAAATTTGATTTATATATTTCTGGATTTATATAGGCATTCAGATGTTCTTTATATCTTTCATTTAATTTTTTCTTGGTTTGAACTATTAAGCTTTATTATATATATATATGTATATATATATATATATATATATATATATATATATATATATATATATATATATCGTTCAAATTTTCAATCGTTAATAAAATACTTTTATTCATCCACTCCAATTCAAATAAGTTTTCTAAAAGTTGTAGTGGATGACACTTGACGATAATACATTTTTTAAAAAATATTAATTCACCAATTAAATTTTATGAACTAATTTTGATAATTAATTGACTTTCTATTTTGCCACTTTATATTAGGATTCTGTCATATGTGTAGAGCCTATATATATATTTATATTAAATGCAATTATTCAATAAAAAGTAACTAAAATAATTACTTTTTTGTTGGCTTTAAGTAGGAATTGACTTTAAATTATGTATTACCAGAATTGGTGTTGGTAAAAAGTTGTTAATTTAAATCTCAGAAAAAAATTGTATTTAAGCAAATTGGTGAATTTATTCTTGTAAGCTGAACATCGCTCAAAGCTGACCAACCCTACAGTTCCAACGTTTACATTGGGATTTCCCTCTCCCCCTAACTCCCCTCCATCCCTCATCCGCGCATGCGTATCAATCATATGTCACAATCGGAAAATTGAATGTTAAAAACCTGATGTTTATCCATTCATACATTCATTTAATTATTACAATGTATTATTTTCATTAATTATAATGAATTTAATGTATTTCAACACAATCTGCAAAATATTGTTAAATGTTAAACAGAATGTTTTTTTAATTCTATCAAAATTGTATATTATGAATATTGTATGCAATTGAAGAAGTAACTGAAATGAGACGTTTCACAAAAATTATTTTACATGAGTTTTCTCCAAAATTGTTTAGATACTGTGTAAAACAATACTACGACCCTTTTTTTTTTATAAAACCAATAAATTTGAAAAATGATGTTGCTTACAAACGGAATAATTCAATACGGAAGCTTTCTGATGTATTTGTTTTTCTCGTGTACATCCCCTCCCTGGCAAAATCTGATTTTCCAATAAGCCCGAGTCCTTCTCCACAAATACGATCGCATTTTGGCTTAGATCGGTCAAGTTTAACTCCTTAAAATAAACGAATCTTTTTTTCCAATAATGCAGAGTTCTACTCTACAAATACGATAGCATTTTGGCTTAGATAGGTCATGTTTAACTCCATAAAATAACCGCATCTGATTTTCCAATAATGCAGAGTTCTACTCTACAAATACGATAGCATTTTGGCTTAGATAGGTCATGTTTAACTCCATAAAATAACCGGATCTGATTTTCCAATAATGCAAAGCCCTACTCTACAAATACGATAGCATTTTGGCTTAGATAGGTCATGTTTAACTCCATAAAATAACCGGATCTGATTTTCCAATAATGCAAAGCGCTACTTTACAAATACGATAGCATTTTGGCTTAGATAGGTCATGTTTAACTCCATAAAATAACCGGATCTGATTTTCCAATAATGCAAAGCCCTACTCTACAAATACGATCGCATTTTGGCTTAGATAGGCCATGTTTAACTCCATAAAATAACCGCATCTGATTTTCCAATAATGCAGAGTTCTACTCTACAAATACGATAGCATTTTGGCTTAGATAGGTCATGTTTAACTCCATAAAATAACCGCATCTGGTTTTCCAATAATGCAGAGTTCTACTCTACAAATACGATAGCATTTTGGCTTAGATAGGTCATGTTTAACTTCATAAAATAACCGGATCTGATTTTCCAATAATGCAAAGCCCTACTTTACAAATACGATAGCATTTTGGCTTAGATAGGTCATGTTTAACTCCATAAAATAACCGGATCTGATTTTCCATTAATACTGAGTTCTACTCTACAAATACGATAGCATTTTGGTTTTGACTGGTCAAGTGCATTTTGATTTTGACTGGTCAAGTTTAACTCCATAAAATAAACGAATCTTTTTTTTCCAATAATGCAGAGTTCTACTCTACAAATACGATAGCATTTTGGTTTTGACTGGTCAAGTTTAACTCCATAAAATAAACGAATCTTTTTTTTCCAATAATGCAGAGTTCTACTCTACAAATACGATAGCATTTTGGCTTAGATAGGTCATGTTTAACTCCATAAAATAACCGCATCTGATTTTCCAATAATGCAGAGTTCTACTCTACAAATACGATAGCATTTTGGCTTAGATAGGTCATGTTTAACTCCATAAAATAACCGGATCTGATTTTCCAATAATGCAAAGCCCTACTCTACAAATACGATAGCATTTTGGCTTAGATAGGTCATGTTTAACTCCATAAAATAACCGGATCTGATTTTCCAATAATGCAAAGCGCTACTTTACAAATACGATAGCATTTTGGCTTAGATAGGTCATGTTTAACTCCATAAAATAACCGGATCTGATTTTCCAATAATGCAAAGCCCTACTCTACAAATACGATCGCATTTTGGCTTAGATAGGCCATGTTTAACTCCATAAAATAACCGCATCTGATTTTCCAATAATGCAGAGTTCTACTCTACAAATACGATAGCATTTTGGCTTAGATAGGTCATGTTTAACTCCATAAAATAACCGCATCCGATTTTCCAATAATGCAAAGCCCTACTCTACAAATGCGATCGCATTTTGGCTTAGATAGGCCATGTTTAACTCCATAAAATAACCGCATCTGATTTTCCAATAATGCAAAGCCCTACTCTACAAATACGATAGCATTTTGGCTTAGATAGGTCATGTTTAACTCCATAAAATAACCGCATCTGGTTTTCCAATAATGCAGAGTTCTACTCTACAAATACGATAGCATTTTGGCTTAGATAGGTCATGTTTAACTTCATAAAATAACCGGATCTGATTTTCCAATAATGCAAAGCCCTACTTTACAAATACGATAGCATTTTGGCTTAGATAGGTCATGTTTAACTCCATAAAATAACCGGATCTGATTTTCCATTAATACTGAGTTCTACTCTATAAATACGATAGCATTTTGGTTTTGACTGGTCAAGTGCATTTTGATTTTGACTGGTCAAGTTTAACTCCATAAAATAAACGAATCTTTTTTTTCCAATAATGCAGAGTTCTACTCTACAAATACGATAGCATTTTGGTTTTGACTGGTCAAGTTTAACTCCATAAAATAAACGAATCTTTTTTTTCCAATAATGCAGAGTTCTACTCTACAAACACGATCGCATTTTGGCTTAGATCGGCCATGTTTAACTTTATGAAATAACCGAATCTAATTTTCCAATAATGCAAATCCCTACTCCACAAATACGATCGCATTTTGGCTCAGATCGGCCAAGTCTAACTCCATAAAATAACCGAATCTCATTTTCCAATAATGTAAAGCACTACTCCAGAAATAAGATCACATTTTGGCGATCTAACTAAGATCGTATTTTGGCGTCGGCCATGTCTAACTACATAAAATAACCAAATCTGATTTTCCAATAGTGCAAAGCCTTACTCCACAAACACGATCGCATTTTAGCTTAGATCGCCACGTTTAACTACAAAAAATAACCGTTAAAGTAAATCCGATAATTAAGGGGAATGTCCTTTGGAGTCACCGGTTATCCTTGAGTCCCTGCGTCCGTTTCCTCAACAAAAGAATACTCAACGTTGAGAGACTAATAGCGACATGTTAGCATTGACTAAGAGTCTAGTTAAATCCAAGGTGATTCCTAACATAATGGTAATAGCTTGAAAGTGCTTTAAGATTAAGGACTACCCGTTGATTACCTTCAGGAGTGCTTTTTTTAATAAATTATTTTAAAATCAGTTTTTATATATACTGCACAGTTTCTACTTATTTTCCTGCTACAAAATGCGTACAACTTGAATTCAGATAGGAGTGTCAGATCTACAAGGCAGTCTAGAAGGTGGTTATGTCTTTTCCAAGGGAATATGTATATCTGGAGAAATATTTGATCTGTTTGTTATAATCAATTTTAACTATCAAGTCCCAAGGTAGAAAGCAAGAATAAAGATTTCAAAACTAAGAGATAAATTAACTTCTTCCAGGTCAAAAATACCTTTTAGTTATTACCTGATCACCGACAGGAGTACTTAACAACCCTGCATGGTCACTGTGCTGGATGGTTGGATAAGGGTACATTTTAAGAGAGTAAAACAAATCAGTATATTTGAAGCAATATTTCAGTCAAATAGACTTGGAGTCAGAGAACGGGGAATTGGTTATGTGGCTTTTGCAGCGTCTGTCTTTAGTGGCATTGGCACGATGTAAGGCTAGGTTTAAATGAGAGTGTTCACACGGCGCCAAAGCGAGCAATACAAAACTACAATGCATAATCTCAATTGGAAGTATTTTAATCTTCATTTTGTGATAACTAAGAATGTTATACCGCGAATTTAGAACAAGCTTTGTGTCCTCCAAGGCATATAAAAATAGCATTATTAAAGTATACAAATACAAGGAAATATACTTCTATTCTTTGTTAAAACTCGTTAAAGTTTTATTCTCTGTTAAATGCCTGACTCAATACTTCTTAGATACGATAAAAAGGAGGAAATATGGATGTAAGTTAATTGAGGAATTTACCAGGATGATCACGTCAATGGTGTTTTTTAAAAGCCAAAAAGGAACTGGAGTTCGTTGTAGACAATAACAGAGGATTTTATCCGCGAATAATTATAACATTTAAACACACATAACCTAATGTAACATGCCATATAAGATATCTGCATTTTAGACAATCAAGTACTTGAAAACATTTTTTAAATTTAAAAATGAAATATCTGGACTTTTTCTAAAGTACGCTATTTAATTTTGTCTACGATAATTGTTCAAGATTGATATGCAGGGCATTTTTTGATACTAGTATCAAAACATTATTCTCTAGACGTGAAACAGACGAATTGAAATCGTATACAGATAAACTGTATACGTATATACATACGACACATGTCAGTATTTACACGTTGTATGACGAAAGCAACATTAAAAACCAAAAAACGAATGTCAACGTAAATAGAAATTTACGTACATCGTGAATCAGTTGCCGGCTGTGCCGAAAACATAATTTTTAAAAACGCCGTAGTTCTATTATTAATGTAAAGTAATAAATGTATTCCGAACATGTATTAAATGAATCATAATGTATCCCCAATATGTTAAAAATCACAAATAAACACTCAATAAATGTTCAGGAACATTAATAAATATTCAATATACGTTAAGTAACATTAATAAACTCTCAATGTGTTAGAAAACGTGAAAAATTATTCAGTATGTTAAGGAACAGGAATAAACATTCAGTAAGCTATATGTTAAAGAACATAAATAACTATTCAATATATGCTAAATAACAGGAATGAATATTAAATATACGTTGAAGAACAAGAATAAATATCAAATATAAGTTAAGGAACACAAATAAAATAATCAATATTTTAAGGAACATGAATAAATATTCAATATTTTAAGGAACATGAATAAATATTCAATATATGTTAAGAAACACGAAAAATATTCAAAATGTTAGGTAACACGAATAAACACTCAGAACATGTTAAGGAACATCAATAACTATTCAATATATATTAAATAACACGAACGAATATTCAATATACGTTAAGGAATAAGATAAATATTAAATATACGTTAGGAAACACGAATAAATATTCAATATTTTAAGGAACTCAATAAATATTCAATATACAGAACAGGAATAAAATATTCAATATTTTAAGGAACAGGAATAAATATTCAATACGTTACGGAACAGGAATAAACATTTAGTAGTATATGTTAAGGAACATAAATAACTATTCAATATATGTTGAGTAACATGAATAAATATTCAATATACGTTAAGGAATAAGATAAATATTAAATATACGTTAGGGAACACGAATAAACATTAAATATACGTTAGGGAACACGAATAAAATATTCAATATTTTAAGGAACAGGAATAAATATTCAATATACGTTAAGGAACATAAATAACTATTCAATATATATTAAATAACACGAACGAATATTCAATATACGTTAAGGAATAAGATAAATATTAAATATACGTTAGGAAACACGAATAAATATTCAATATTTTAAGGAACTCAATAAATATTCAATATACAGAACAGGAATAAAATATTCAATATTTTAAGGAACAGGAATAAATATTCAAATTAGGTTAAGGAACGCGAATAAAATATTCAGTATTTTAAGGAACAGGAATAAATATTCAATATATGTGAAGAAACACGAAAAATATTCAAAATGTTAGGTAACACGAATAAACACTCAGAACATGTTAAGGAACAACAATAACTGTTCAATATATGCTGAATAACACGAATGAATATTCAATATACGTTAAGGAACAAGAATAAATATTAAATATACATTAGGGAACAAGAATAAACATTAAATATACGTTAGGAAACGCAAATAAAATATTCAATATTTTAAGGAACAGGAATAAATATTCAATATACGTTAAGGAACATAAATAACTATCCAATATATATTAAATAACACGAACGAATATTCAATATACGTTAAGGAACAAGAATAAAACACAATATCAAGAGCACAGTGGTACAATATATTACAATAAAAATATTGAAAAGAACCCCAATACCACAAAAATAATCAAAAATAACAAATAAGACAAGTTACTTAAGATTAAACCCTTATGTACATTTCGATGACCATGTCATCATCATCAGAGGGTCTAGTTACAAAACACAATCTAGCACACAAGAAGTTACAAACTAGAATGATACCAATCGTTCTCCGCGGTCTTTACTTAAATAGCTTTCTTCAAATTACGATGTTTTAATCTAATTACTTTTAATTTATTAATTGTTATTGCTGTAGTTTTTATTACATATGTATTATTATAATGTAATTTTTGACATAACCTATTTGGTTCCTGATGGCCGATCGTTATTTGTCGGTCGAGGGCGGAGAGGGGGCGGAGCTTACCTCACGCCTATATATAGAGACCGCGGAGAACGATTGGTATCATTCTAGTTTGTAACTTCTTGTGTGCTAGATTGTGTTTTGTAACTAGACCCTCTGATGATGATGACATGGTCATCGAAATGTACATAAGGGTTTAATCTTAAGTAACTTGTCTTATTTGTTATTTTTGATTATTTTTGTGGTATTGGGGTTCTTTTCAATATTTTTATTGTAACAAGAATAAATATTAAATATACGTTAGGGAACAAGAATAAACATTAAATATACGTTAGGAAACGCAAATAAAATATTCAATATTTTAAGGAACAGGAATAAATATTCAATATACGTTAAGGAACATAAATAATTATCCAATATATATTAAATAACACGAACGAATATTCAATATACGTTAAGGAATAAGATAAATATTCAATATACGTTAAGGAACATAAATAACTATTCAATATATATTAAATAACACGAACGAATATTCAATATACGTTAAGGAATAAGATAAATATTAAATATACGTTGGGGAACACGAATAAACATTAAATATACGTTAGGAAACGCAAATAAAATATTCAATATTTTAAGGAACAGGAATAAATATTCAATATACGTTAAGGAACATAAATAACTATCCAATATATATTAAATAACACGAACGAATATTCAATATACGTTAAGGAATAAGATAAATATTCAATATACGTTAAGGAACATAAATAACTATTCAACATATATTAAATAACACGAACGAATATTCAATATACGTTAAGGAATAAGATAAATATTCAATATACGTTAAGGAACATAAATAACTATTCAATATATATTAAATAACACGAACGAATATTCAATATACGTTAAGGAATAAGATAAATATTCAATATACGTTAAGGAACATAAATAACTATTCAACATATATTAAATAACACGAACGAATATTCAATATACGTTAAGGAATAAGATAAATATTCAATATACGTTAAGGAATAAGATAAATATTCAATATACGTTAAGGAACATAAATAACTATTCAACATATATTAAATAACACGAACGAATATTCAATATACGTTAAGGAATAAGATAAATATTCAATATACGTTAAGGAACATAAATAACTATTCAATATATATTAAATAACAAACGAATATTCAATATACGTTAAGGAATAAGATAATTATTCAATATACGTTAAGGAACATAAATAACTATTCAATATATATTAAATAACACGAACGAATATTCAATATACGTTAAGGAATAAGATAAATATTAAATATACGTTAGGGAACACGAATAAACATTAAATATACGTTAGGAAACGCAAATAAAATATTCAATATTTTAAGGAACAGGAATAAATATTCAATATACGTTAAGGAACATAAATAACTATCCAATATATATTAAATAACACGAACGAATATTCAATATACGTTAAGGAATAAGATAAATATTCAATATACGTTAAGGAACAAGAATAAATATTAAATATACGTTAGTTAACACGAATAAACATTAAATATACGTTAGGAAACGCAAATAAAATATTCAATATTTTAAGGAACAGGAATAAATATTCAATATACGTTAAGGAACATAAATAACTATTCAATATATATTAAATAACACGAACGAATATTCAATATACGTTAAGGAATAAGATAAATATTAAATATACGTTAGGGAACGCAAATAAAATATTCAATATTTTAAGGAACAGGAATAAATATTCAATACGTTACGGAACAGGAATAAACATTTCGTAGTATATGTTAAGGAACATAAATAACTATTCAATATATGTTGAGTAACATGAATAAATATTCAATATACGTTAAGAAACATGAATCAAATATTCAATTAGGCAACAGAAATAAGTATTCAATATATGTTATGGAATATAAATAAATATTCAATGCATGTTAAGGAACACAAATAAATATTCAATATATGTGAGGTACATGAATATATATTAAGTAGCAAACTGCCTTGATTAAAGAACTCGTGTTGTTATAAAAATTTATAAAAAACGAGAAAACTGATAAAGCACCCATTTTTTAAGAGAACAGGCTTTTATTTGAAAACTCTTTTTAAACATTCAGCGAGGTTAATGTTCCCATATTTACCATGTGCATAAAACAATGTGTATATACATAAGTATTTTATCGCAAATTCCCGTACATCTGGAAAACCTTTTTGCATTTAAGTATACATGGCCTAAGCTACATACAGGCATATTCTTAGGCGAAAAATTATTATTGATTTTTTTATATAAGACACATTACAAAAATACTAGTAAACGTTAATTTACAACTAAACAAAATTGGCCTCTATCTAAATAGAAGAGCCAAATATAAATTGACAATTAATTCATTATCTAGAGAATTTGTGTACGGAATATGAACTGCCAACTTCCATATCGTTTAAATTCAAGTGTCAACTAGTATCGATTAAAATATAAACAGAGTATGTTTTTGAAAATTATTTTTAAAAATTTAGTTTTATTCAAAAAATTAAAGTCAACACTTGAGATCAATTTACGTGTCTCATATTCTACTTAAAAACACAGCCTACTGATTAAGGTAAACCTTTACTCCCCCCTCTGAAAAAGTATTTATTATTAATACTTTAAATTAATTATTATTATTATACACTTTCAGTATATTGTTTCTAGACATGCATTAAATTGTGTTTTAACAAATGAATCAAATGCGAACTGAAATGAAGCAATGTCCGAAACATCCTATGTGCAATTTTTTATCAAAGTTACCAGAACAACTTATTCACACTACAAAATGAAAGTACAGTATCTTATATAGGCCTATTTCCTTTATTTTAGTTTTGTATCAACATACTACAACCCAAGAAAGCATTTCTTCAGTTACAAAATATTAACTGGTGCTGAATTTCAAAATCATGTACCTTATTATTTGTTCAGAAATCAACTGAAATTAGGATTGATGTTTAAAACTCTAGTTTTAAAGTGATATATTCTGTAGTTTTTCCAAACCGTTAGCTGAGTAATCATATTAGATGGAGTTTAAACCGGTTCTTAAAGGGATCTAAAGACCTGGCAACTAGAAAGTATAGGCCAGTTTGTTTTCTTCTCTCCTATGCCAACTCGATACTCTGCTCCTTGTAACTGTTATAACTAGGTAGTAAGTTTAGTTAGCACAGGCGTTGCACAACATCCTGTGTATTTTATCACGATTTCGTTATTTTTTATTTCTCTACTTGGAAAATGAAAACCGACATGAGTTTATTTCAGCATTGACATTATTACAAGACTTCGAAAATGATGCAAACGCCTGCACGAACTTTCTAACAAAACCATTAACAGACGTTTAAAAGGTTTGTTTTAAATAGTAAAATTTTGCTTCAGAAATTTTCATGAAAATAGGACCACAGTTGATATTAGAAACTTTGTAGTTCTGAAAATTTAAACGGAAATTATTGTACCAAATTTTATTTTATGACAAAATGGGTAAGTAAAATAAATAAATTAACTTTATTAGAAAACAATGACTTATTTTAAATAGAATCTTTTTATTCGTTTTTTTTTCAATTTACTTGTAAACTAAACATATTTACTTCTCTAAAGAATACAATTATTTAGAGATCACTTATTTAAACGCAAGTCTAAGGGAATCTTACTGAAACAACTTAAAGACCTCAAAATTTGAATGAATCTTAAATTTAGCACTATTGCTATTTTTGTTTTTGACGACTTCCCCCTAAACATTTGTTTGGAAAAATAATGTTCCTTTCTTTTGATATGAAACTTTAAGCAAACTTTTATATGCCTTTTAAACAAAGATTTGAAAGGTACAATTCAACAATTTCGCTATCAAGAACCTTTCACTATGTACCAAAGACTTTGTTATTTGATCTCTTTATTTTGTAAAGTTTTTTTTCCAAAACATGTTACAATATATCTTAATATTCAATGGATTGTTACAAGTATCTCAAAACATCAATAAACAAATCTGTTTTATTGCCCATTATTTTATACCGTCACTGATCGCAATTTATAATCACAATCTACAAATATTTACGTAAATATATTGCCTATTTATGACTATGGTTTTAAAAGATGACCAGCTGGTCATTTGTTCTTCGGTATGATTGATTCGTTTATCTGACGGATCAATGTATGATTCGGTTGTTGGGCCAGTCAGGTAGCACTTACTTTTTTTGTTGAGGACGGCCGTTTCATGCCCCAGTTTTTACATAGGCCAGACAGGGAGGTCATTTTACACACGTTACCAAGAACACATAAAAGCACTAAAAAACAATAACTACCAATCAAACTTCGCCGATCCTCTCAACTCCACAAAACACGACTACACAGACATAACATCTAACCTACAAATTCTTCATAAACAACACAGAAATAACCAACGCTACACAACCGAACAATACGAAATATATAGGCACTTCAAACTACACCCTACACACATACTCAATACACAATTACATTACAACTCACACGCACTTTTTGACATCATAACTCCTAATACACACAAAATACACCCACACCACCAAAATATCCCACCCCCACCCTAACCTACGTAAACCTTGAGATCAGTTACGGTCTGAGTTGACAAAGAGACACATCTCCCGAAACGGCCGTCCTCAACAAAAAAAGTAAGTGCTACTATAGGCAAGTTAAAACATTTTTTAAAAAAGTTGTAAGTGTTGGAATTTCATGATGCAACAAGTCAAATGATCCTACAGTTATTTTTTCTTTTAAACGGCGATTTTAGCCGTTAGTTGATCGCCTGAAGTTATTTATCATTAATCTGTCAATTGAATTTTTGTTTTAAATAAAGCACAAAATGTGTTTATAGTGTTTTTAGTTTTTTTTAAAATGATTTAATAGATTGAAAACTGTTAAATAATTTTCAAATAATATAACTGTGGTGTGTATCAGCACGAACGGCCAAAGAATAAACTTCTTCTGGCAAGATATAAAGTTAAAATTATTAAAGATAAGAAGGTAACATATTCTTTCAAAAGTCTTTATTAATATTAACCTACGAGTAATAAAAAAGCTGTTGTATGAAATCATTCGTTTACATGCAATTTATCAAATATACTATATTTCTGATAATATATGAAATTGCATTTGGAAAAGATTGAAAGATAACCTCAAAATTACAGCTGTTAACATTAGCCGCCATGTTTGTCGGTGAAATCTTCGGAGCAATTAGTTCTGTTTACGGAAATGTAACATCAAGTTTATAATCTCGTCGACAAAAAAAATTTACACATTAAAATCATTCTTCTAAAACATTTTACTGATTTTAGAATTACTGTTAGGGATTTACACGTAGTAAACTTTGATATGTGATCCTTCTACCTCAATCAAGTACGCTGATTACAGATTCAGCGTCTATCCAATTAGGGTCTGTATTTTAGTGCATGCCCTCTCTACCCGGAAGACCATCAAATCTTACTTGATTAAGTAAGAATTTACATTCCTTACTTAATTAGCTCAACTCTTAATAATTATTTTCGTTAACTCATCTCTAACTCATGGAGCAATGTCACTTTGTTTTTTAAAAAAATATTTTCATTAAAATTTTTAAACTGTGTACAAATTTCTAGGATACTCCACTTCAGACCGTGCAATACGTTAAGGGATTAGCGAGTTACCGAGGTAAAGCTATTCCTTGTTGCAAAAGATAACACCGGACATGATTCAGCTTTTACTTATCACGGAGTCTGCAGAGCTACAGCTCCCAAGGATTACTGTACTATTCAAAAACATTACAGTTTATGGGCATTAGTAGACACTAAAGTCTACTAATACAATAGTAGAGAGTTTTAGGATAAAATAGTAGTATTTTGGAAAGGATTTACAGTAGGGCTACTGTAATGTTATTTTGAGGTAAAGGTCTAATTTTATGTAACCCTAAACAAGCTACTTGTATGTCACTTAGGTTTAAAAAATTTAGAAAAAACCATTGCCCGACATTATTTATCTCGTATGATTTGATCATTATTAATTTAATACAGGGTATCAGCCCCCCAGAGAAATTTCGGGCCCCTGGGCAAACATGAGTACGGGCCCATTCATTATTTTCAGGCCTAGACATCCATATTGCATGACACTATAAATAAATTATTGTTTCCGTGTTAAAACCAACTAGACTTATTAAATATAATCTGTATATGTTTAGTTTTGTTGAAATAAAACTGCCGTTCGTTTACAGCAACCAAGACATTTCATTCAATGAGTAATACCTTGCAATAAAAGCTTAAAAAATTGCACATTGTACTTTTTATAATTTATTGCTTTATTTTTTTAAATCCCTTTAATGGAGATCGCAACAGGTGTAATTATTTTCAGCAGTAAAACACACCAACCTGCCCGGGCTCCTAGGCATTTGCACCCCTTGTCCCCTCTCTGGGGGGACCTGCCGGGCACCATAAAATTAGGTGCCTTACTTAGGTCTTACAGTATTCAAGGACACTAATGATTAATATTACAAGTCAGGGCGGAGTTGTTTTCTAGGGTCATAAGGATCTTCAAAAGAGATAATGTGCCTAGGACTACATGCTTTAACCACCCAATATTAACCTACGTTTGGCTCCACATACTCTTTTTACTGCCCGAGTCAAATTTAAGGGCTGAAAATGCACACGTTTTGACACTAACAGGGTCCGAACCCAGTAATAAAATGCAGACCCAGTAAGCCACTTAATTTTCGGCTACATTCTCAGTTAAATAAAATAAACTGAACTTTGTGTAATTTTAAACGGAGCTGTCCAATTTCCACCATTCATATAATTTTGTCAATTAAAATCTCACATTACTATCTGCTACAGCTGTTTAATATTTACATTGGTTTCGCAGTCACTGCAAAACGTTTGTATTGAGCCTCTTGTCGATGCTGTAATGACCGAGATATTTTCATTACAATACGCGATTCATGGGACAACATCGGTGAATGTTACGAAGTCAGCGGGTGAGTCACGCTAGGAACAAGTGAAATATTGTGGATGAAAGGACCATGGGCGCCGACTCCATAAGGCCTGGGTGGGCTCAAGCCCCCCCAAGAAAAACATTGGGTGGGCACAGCTCCCCCAAAATTTCAAAGGATTAAAGCATCTATGAAGTATCTGGAAAAGGAAAGTGTTTTAAATCACAGTAGAATATTCTTGACATCTTTAATTTATTAAGTAAAATTTTCATAAAACGTATTTACAATTGATGGTTAGTTAGTAAAAGCATTATAAAAGAAACACCGAAACTCGTAGCTCTATTGTCGCCAATCAGCAAGATAAAAATAGATTGTCTACGTGACTTTTGTCAAGGTCACTGCGTTGAAGGCATGACTACCCGGCTGAACTAGGGGATGAGTTACCGACACCTGTTCCTAGCGCGCTCTGACAACTAACAAACTGACCTATTATTCTTGGTTTTTAGTTTTTACTTCCGCGGCAGTCGGCTCTTGCAATCAGTTCCGTTTGCACATAGTTCTCGTTACGTTTCGTTATGTTGATGTGATTTAGTGTGAGCAGTGAATAGTGAAAAGTGAATTATTGTGATACTATATGGATAAGTTTGTATTTAAAAAGGCACGTATTAATGGGATCGCAACTCCACTCCCAGCACTGGAATTACCTGTACCTGGAACATCTGCCAGTAACAACTTAGATTTGAGCAGCAACAAAAAGATCGTCGGTAAGGGAAGATCCGTTCAGAAATCATGGTTGACTAAATATTATTGGTTAGATTATGTAGTACAAACTGATAAAGCATTTTGTAAAGTGTGCAGAGGCAGAAACGAAAGGACTTATAAAATTTACTTTAAAGAAAGAAGATGCGTTTACTTCTGCCGGCTTTTCAAACTGGAAAAGGGCCTTGGAAAAGTTTCGCATTCATGAAACTACAAATGTACACAAGGAAGGTGTTCTTAAATTGTCAACTTTTTCAAACTCAAGCGTAGCTTCCCAGTTGAATGAGCAAATGAATAATGATATGAAAAATCCCGTTTAGCGCTAACTGCTTTATATAACTAGTTAGTATATATTTCTAAGTCCTGAACACGAATGACATTATTTTTTTCATATTCCATTTTTGTAATGAAAAAATTAATAACGGCACGGGCGACGCTTATTTGCCGTCACGGGCCAGATATACTATGCCGTTATCGTAAGTACTCTTTTTAGGTACTTTTTTCACCAAATTATAGAATTTTTTTGTGTAGAACAAAATTATCAACTTTTTGTTTCTCGAAAAAAATTCAAAAATTCATTTTTGTGTGTATTTTAAAATTGTGGGCGTAGCACAGGCGACGCTTATTTGCCGTCACGGGCAGCTACGTGCCAGGTTTCGTAACACAAAGAGCGCCAGCGAAAAGGTTAATAATCAATGATACTTATATCAATCACTTGGCAAAAAAACCACTACTTACTGTATTATTCATCAGACGAGTAGTATTGTACACAATACAGTAAGTAGTAGTTTTTTGCCAAGTGATTCAAGTATCATTGTTTATAAAAACCTCAAGATAAACAAGTCAAAAACAACTAGGTTAATAATCTTTTGGCAAGTGCAAAAGATAGTCTAAAAATGGTTCTAAGAGTTCTTGAAATTTTAAAATTTTCTGGGGCCTCGGATTCCCCAGAATAATTGAGCCCCGAGCCCCCCCCCAAAGTTTTTTGAAAGTCGGCGCCCATGGAAAGGACAGTTCTCATGGATGCAAGTACGCTCCTCGTCGATTTAAGTGTCTTCATTGCATACCGAACGAGCCAACGTAAATGCTATCGTATGTTTTTGGACTATAACTAGCCCAGGATAAAGGGTTTGTAGTACTCACGTTAGAGAAACACGCGCGCACACGTAAACACACAAACGCATAAGAGAGAGAGAGAGAGAGAGAGAGAGAGAGAAGAGAGATATATCATTAAAAATCTTATAATCCAACCACCTGATTGTGTTGTAAAGAATCTATCTTGTCAAGTTCACACAAAATTCAACATTCTTAAAAGAATTCTTTTGTTCTAACATTTTATCTTTATTTTTATTTAATACTTTTGAGATTCTCCGACAATTTTTAACACTATGTTTAAATGTTTTTTTTTACCATTATGTCCCTAACGAAATATTTTCCAAAAGTATAATAAAGTAAAATATATTTGTACCCTTAAAAATATAATTCGATTTTGCAGATTTTAAAAACACTGTATGTTTCAGATTTATTTTTCAGTTGTTTTAAAAATAATAAATTCCAAGTCCAAGGAAAATAAACATATTTCGCCACATACTAATATCAAGACACACCTCATAAGTGACGGTAAAATGGCCTTCTTCATTTACACAAAAATAAATGTTTTATCTGAATTAAATTCCACATGTTTCGACAGGACATTCCCTTTTTACTTTCCACGTTCACTCTAAATCGTCAAAGCGACAAGTTAGATGTATCAGATTATGTGTAAGTTAAAGCCAATAACACGATAAGGTGTTGGGAAAAAACTTTCCTGCATATATTTTAGTCAGAAAAACCGTTAAAAACACAAACAAAATACGACAATTCATATAAGAACAAATATTTTGCTGTTAAATGTACTTAGAATTTTACTGTAATGTGAGTTTACCAATAATAAATATCTGGACTAAAATGTTTCTAAAAGCAAAACTGCTTAAAAACTGGCTTATTTGTATTAAAATCGTCCCGAAGGGAATTTAAAAACCTGAAACACGCTGGCTAAAACATTGTTACCTCAAGTACGAACAATCCAATGCAACACAGGTTCACCGTGCGAGACCAAGTGCGTAATCGATTTATCACGGCTGGGCATTGGACTTGCAATAATTGAGAGCCGATCTGTATCAACTGTCTGCCGCGTCTAGGGGTATTTAAAGTGACGCGACTCTTTCAAACTGTTACATAAACTTGTGTTACACCCAACAGCGAATTATATAACATGTGAGGTTAATGCGTGTATCGATATGTCGTAAGAGGTAAAAAACTAGCCTACTTATGGAACGAACTATAGACTTGAACTTTGAATTATGAAATGTAACCAGAGGGGATTTTTTAAGTAACGTTTGAGTTTTATTTAGATATATAGCAGTTAGAAATTCATATTACTTGTTCAACATTTCGAGAATGTATATCCTCAATACGAAAATAAAATGACATAGATTATATTCATATTATGTACGCATATATTTCCCTCTTATTATCCATCGGTTTGCGCGATTCCAATCCACAGCGGGGACATTATCCGATCACGAGGACTTCGTTAAAAGGCGTATACACAATAACAAGTCGGAAAACAGGCACATTAGTCAACTAGTACTTACGGTACGCCAAGTTTGGACGCTCATGGATACATGTGCAGTGTGTGGGTGTGTGTGTGTGTGTGTGTGTGTTCTTTTCTTATTGTATAGTTCACATTAGCCAACTCATATTATTCTTTACTATATTTGAATTATTAAGTTAGCTAAAAATGTTCTTTCTTCTGGGGATGTGTGCTATGAACGAATGCTATTAAACACATACTATCTTTGCATTAAACACTTGAAGAAATAACTGTTTCAAATAATAATACAAGTAAAATAAAGACAAAATTTACAGTCAATTCCTACTGAGGTCAAGCAAGAATAATTTTATTTTAGTTGCTTTTTATTTTATATTTACAATTAATGAATATATATATATATATATATATATATATATATATATATATATATATACACATATGACAGAATTAAAATATTAAATGCCAAAACAGAAAGCGAATTTCCTGAGAATTTTTCATAATCCACTTTATACAGTGTATGGTGTTGAGCTATTATTTTTGTTTGTTACTATTTATTTACTTCTAATTTATGAAGCCGATTGTAATCTATAATTTCTCATGCTATCCATCTTTTTTATTGCATCATTACCCAAAGGAACCTTTCTCTTATAATTTCATATACATCTTTAAGTAACAGATTTCTAGCAATGGAAAAGTTGGCTCAGTGCCAAAGTGCTGAATTTCAAACATATAGTCATTCAGATCGAATCCGATCGAGGCATCAGCTTTTTAAAATTTTAATTAATTAATAAATATTTGAAAAAAACTGCATTAACATCAATTATCATCCAGTAGAGGTTGAAAAAATGTATTCAAACCTGATTGGATGAATAAAAACATATGTGATAACCAAATGAAAATTTGAACGATATATATATGAGTGTGACCTAATAGAAGAAATCGTATTTCTACAAAGTCTTGCAAAACCCCCTATATTCACATAGAAACACCCGTTTTAAGGTGATAATATTTTACGTTAGGTTACGACAGCTATTTGATAAAATAACAAGTAATATACAAAATTCTTTTAAAGTAAATTCCTACTGAGGTCAAGAATGAAAATTTTTTTATCATGGTTCACTTATTTCCAGTTTTTTTGTTTATTTTATTCGTTTCATTCACTTTTAATCCATCAGCACGATTAATCATATTTTGTGGTAACCATGGCAACAGTTTAAGGTTATACATTGGAGGTTTCGACGACAACCAGATGCGGGGAAATATTCATATAAGTCTTTAAGAAACTCATTTCTTGGTATTGGAAAGTTGGCGCAGTGCCAAAACGCGCTAGACTTTGAACATGAAGATTCATAGTTCGAATTCGGATTAGACACTTAAATTTTTATAATACGAGTATAACTATTTATTAAATATTTGAAAAAACACAGTAGGCTTAAAAAAATGCATTTGAATTTGATTGGATGAATAAACATGTATTTAATTAACTATTGATAATTTGTACAAGATATATATATATCAGGAGAGGAATATATGTGCGCTAAATAGAAGGAATATAAAAAAATCATTATAAACATTTAGCACTATGCCCAAGTACACAATTTTCTTGGCGTATTAAACATTATTACAAATGTGAAGGCTCTTAAAAAAATATACGAGACAATTCTTATATACAAGTTTAACAATATTATACAACTCAATTTAGAAACAATAATTACATTCACATGTAATTTAATTTATTAATACTAATTAAAACATTAATAGTAATTAAAAAGTGTCAATATTTGGTTAAAAATCCGAATTCAATTAGGGTCGAACTATGGCTAATTAAGGCTGGTTATATCATAGAATAAATACATCTCTTTTAATGTGTTTAGATACAGATATAATAGTTTGCAGCCTGATGCCAGCATTAATTTAGATAAAAGTATCATTACGAAATAGCAACGGTTTTAAACAACGAAATGGCGATTGTTTTCAAACAACAAAATGGCGTCTAATTCCGACATCCTAGGATTTTCAAGCTATTTACAAACAAGTGTATTTATCGAAGTCCCAGACGCATTGAATATTGTCAATAACGTTACACCTGGTGTTGTAGAGCGTCTTCAGGAATACGGCGAGATAATTAATCTTCGTGTTGACGCTTTAAGTATTAAAATTTTAAGAAACAAAAAAAACTTCAGAACACAAATTTACAAAGTCATGGATAATAACAGGCTATGAACAATACGACAGAATGATGTTATACTATATTGTAATATAACTAAAAAATATCATGTTAGAATAGATTTGCTTTTAGAAATAAAAATGTTTACTAATGCACGAGGAGGTAAACAAATGAAGCGTTAAAAGTGAAACATGGGCTCCTTGTTCTGTGCGGCGATGCATAAACAAATACCAAAATAAAGGCTACTTTCCTTGTCAACAAGTTGACTTGTCTTAGCAAACTTTGTTTTATCTTCTTTAAAACCAAACCTATACAAACCGGATACTCTGTATCTATATTTTAACTCAAAGTGCTCTGTATCAAAAAAATTATTTGGAAAATTTTCCTGTGTAGAGTTATTTTTCCAGTCTTCCAGAAGACTTTCTCCATTACAAGGTATAGTTTTTTTGAAGTGAAAATGTCTATAGCGACGCGTATAAAAAATTATTGGATTGACGAAAAATACAATTTCTCGCCATTACAAATTCCATCAGATTATGCTATGAGTTACCTTAAAGTGAATTAAATGATAACATATGATTTCATATATCAGCTGATGTTATGTTATAGATCTGTTTTAACTCGTAGGTTATTTTACATTATATATTGAACAATGTTAAGGGAAAAGGTATTAAATAGTTTTGATCACTTAATAAATATATTAATTTATTTAAATTTTGATACAAACCTCAATACAAATAATCTATAATATTATATAAAACCTAATAGTGTGTGTGTGTGTGTGTGTGTGTGTGTGTGTGTGTGTGTTACTCAATCACGTAAAAACTACTCGATCTATTGAGCTGAAATCTTACATGGACATTCTCAGGGAACCTGGTTAACTCATAGGCCTATTTGTATTTAAAAATACTATCTGGGCACTGCCCCACTGGGCTTAGGATCTCCTTCAACACTCAATTATCTATACTCCATTATATACTTGGCTTAGTCAGTTGATAGTAAATATGTTTGTAATCACCTGTAAAAGTCACTTTTAAACACAATTAATGCTACTGATACAACGAAAGTTACTGAACTCTACTGATACAGCTGAAGTTACTGAGACGCTACTAATTTCTACGCTAGTTACTGAAATGCTACTGATACAACGGAAGTTACTGAAACGCTATTTATTACGACTATAGTTACTGAAACGCTACTGATACAACGAAAGTTACTGAACTCTACTGATACAGCTGAAGTTACTGAGACGCTACTAATTTCTACGCTAGTTACTGAAATGCTACTGATACAACGGAAGTTACTGAAACGCTATTTATTACGACTATAGTTACTGAAACGCTACTGATACAACGGAAGTTACTGAAACGCTATTTATTACGACTATAGTTACTGAAACGCTACTGATACAATGAAAGTTACTGAAACGATATTTATTTCAACGATAACGGAAAGTTACTGAAATGCTACTGATACAACGGAAGTTACTGAAACGCTACTGATACAACGGAAGTTACTGAAACGCTACTGATACAACGGAAGTTACTGAAACGCTATTTATTACGACTATAGTTACTGAAACGCTACTGATACAACGGAAGTTATTGAAACGATATTTATTACAACGATAACGGAAAGTTACTGAAACGCTACTGGTACAACGGAAGTTACTGAAACGATATTTATTTCAACGATAACGGAAAGTTACTGAAACTCTACTGATACAACGGAAGTTACTGAAACACTACTGATACAACAGAAGTTACTGAAACTCTATTTATTACGACGATAGTTACTGAAACGCTACTGATACAACGGAAAGTTACTGAAATGCTACTGATACAACGGAAGTTACTGAAACGCTATTTATTACGACGATAGTTACTGAAACGCTACTGATACAACGGAAGTTACTGAAACGCTACCGATACAACGGAAGTTACTGAAACGCTACTGATACAACGGAAGTTACTGAAACGCTATTTATTACGACGATAGTTACTGAAAAGCTACTGATACAACGGAAGTTACTGAAACTCTACTGATACAACGAAAGTTACTGAAACGCTACTGATACAACGCGAAACAACTGGTACTGGTACAACGTGAAAGTTACTGAAACTGTACCGAACATATTTTAAAAAAAACTGTAATTTTCAAAAGGTATGGTTGAGTGTAGACGCCTATCTCAGACTTGGTTGAGAGCAGTCTGCATCAAATAAGCGATCCTACCCACACGATGCAATAATTCCCGCTATTCCTTCTTACAAGGTAGTATAACGGGTTGGCACCTCCTTAACAGCCCGTTGGAGAGGCAAACAAACCTGCCACGATATCCTACACTAGTGGGTGTTATGTTATTCCAACCCTACCATTTGTAAGCGGTAAGTCTTATATAGAATTATAGATAGCCTTAAAACTATAATAATATTACATAAGTGCAACGAATTTTCAAAAAATATATGAACTAACAATTCTTATTGTTTTTGCTAAATTCTGAATAAGTAGTTCCATTTGTACTAAAAGAAAGAATGGAAGATTATTACACTATTTCGTCAGACTAATAAAAGTATGTTTACCAAATTTACTAATTTGGAAGCAGAAAGAAGAACGTAAAATTAATTTTACCTGAATTGTAAAACTCAGTTCTTTCAAAACAAAGTCTGTCAGGTTGAATAGTAAAGGTTTGTTAGGAACAATTATTCTGGCTTGCGATTTATTATTGCTATTTGAATCAAATGAAAAATTATTTCGATTAATAGACAATATCACCCACAACGACAAATGATACAGTTACAACTAAAATTTAGATCATTTACCGTTAGTAGATACTTTGTCGTAAACCTATCTTCGTCAAGCACCAGACAAGTACACTTGAAAATGTAGTGACTGCTTGTCCAACTCGCTAAAATATAAGATTCTTGCTAATAATAATGTGTTACTGATTACATGTACTGTAATTTTAATAGCATTATTCTTCATTCACATACCACTTACACTATTTTTTTATGTATTTTTGGCAAGAAGTTTATTTTCTTGTCGGCTTTGAGAGGTATGGCGGTTACGACATTTTCATTAGCACAAGGAAGAATAATGTGCGTTCTTTCGACAAAGAGGAGAGTCGTCAGAACCCAGATACTTTAGACGAAAAAACTTGAAAACCCCTAAACTATACGTTTACATTCATTTTCTATTTTCTAATTTTGGTGATGGCGCCACACTGTTAGTTAAACCTAGATGATATAAACTACTCGTGTATCGGAGGTTTGGTTCGACATGAAACTGCGGAGTCAGCTCCGACAGGATCGAAGAGTGCCGGGTAAGCGATATATTACCGAAACAAGGCAAAAACATTTCGCTCACCACCTGTAGTCTTTTACAATTTTAACAAAACAAAATCTTGCTAACATCACAAAAACAGGCTCAATAGGAACTGCAAACGAATCTTTACTAAAGAAATCTTTGACCCTAAAGAATTCTCGGATTTACCATGACGTCTTTAAATTATGTGCAGTTCCTTTACTGTACACTTATTTTAGTTACCAATCTTTTTCATGGATTAATCACGACTGTGTGCGAGGGTCTTGCCACGGCCACTTAAACATCTACCTATAACCTGGTATTAACACTGCTATCTATACTTCAGATCAATGCCACTACAGTTATGTTCCCTTAAGAAGCATATATACTACATCTAAAAGTATATATTCTAATTTAAATGTGTATTTTAAATATATTCTTATATGTATGCATTCGTAATTGGAAGCATTGAAAATAAAATTGACTATAATCGGTGAAAATTGAACAGGAGTAAATCTAATTATACACATATTGGGCAACAGTGTAATACCATTGAGAAATTAACCTAATGAATTAAGAAAAAAAAAACTTGAGGGAGAAGTAGTCCTGGGACAAACCAACAGAAATTATGATTTTGTATGGCGTCCTAGTTGATTATGATAAAATCCCCCCTCACACACAAACAAACAAATTAATGAAGCAACTGTTTCGAAACGTGTCCGGGTAGTGACCAATTATTTTTCACTTAGTTCTTTAAATAATTACTTTTAATTTAAACAGTGAAATCAGGATGATTAAAACAACCAACTTTGAAAATATCTAACTCATTATCATTATACTGAATTAAAAAATTCTAATATAAATAAATTAATCTATCAAGCGATAACATTAAACCTAATAGGCCTAATATACAATATAAATCAAACAACATAGCCTACGTGTTATAAAACAGCAGTTCTACAACATAACCTATAACAAAAAATCACCTATTGTATGAAATCATGTTATCAGTAATATATAATGGCGTATCGAGAGAGTGTCAGCAAAGCCAAAATTTCTCAGCAAGTATATCATAGACAATCAGAACTGCCATTAGAAATGGTTATATATCTACTGATTCTGAGTTTCTATGGCTCCAATGTGCTTGAGCTCTGAGGTTAAACAAGCTTTGATTTTGTTATTTTAATGCGATTAGCCAGTATCGCTTTTGAGGCTAGATAAAAGATTGTAAATATTTTTGGAATAGGTTAGCGCCACAAACACTCGTAAAAATCAATGAAGAAGCACTCGGAACATAGCCACAAACCTCGTCGTAGAGGTCAGCGGAGGAGGCACTCGGCACATAGCCACAAGCACCAAGCCACAAACCTCGTCGTAGAGGCCAACGAAGAGGCACTCGGCACATAGCCACAAGCACCAAGCCACAAACCTCGTCGTAGAGGTCAGCAAGGTTGCACTCGGCACCTAGCCACAAAACCTCGTCGTAGAGGTCAGCGGAGGAGGCACTCGGCACATAGCCACAAGCACCAAGCCACAAACCTCGTCGTAGAGGTCAGCGGAGGAGGCACTCGGCACATAGCCACAAGCACCAAGCCACAAACCTCGTCGTAGAGGTCAGCAAGGTTGCACTCGGCACCTAGCCACAAAACCTCGTCGTAGAGGTCAGCAAGGTTGCACTCGCCATCTAGCCACAAAACCTCGTCGTAGAGGTCAGCGAGGTTGCACTCGGCATCTAGCCACAAAACCTCGTCGTAGAGGTCAGCAAGGTTGCACTCGGCATCTAGCCACAAAACCTCGTCGTAGAAGTCAGCGAGGTTGCACTCGGCACCTAGCCATAAAACCTCGTCGTAGAGGTCAGCGAGGTTGCACTCGGCACCTAGCCATAAAACCTCGTCGTAGAGGTCAGCGAGGTTGCACTCAGCACCTATCTACTTTCTATCGGACCCGTAGATAAGTGTTTACACATTACAGCAAATTAGAAGAAAAATGACAAGGAACGTTAGATGGAATTAGGCAGGACCAAGAAATGTTCATAACGATATCCTGGACTGGGAATATGGGAAAATTATGGCAGGTTCGGCCTCTCATTTCAGACCCACTCTCAATCGGAACAGAGATGTACTCTTTACTACCCGGAACTATCATGTGAATTGGACAGACAGGATATCCTTGTATGTGAACGTCTACATTGCATGAAGAAATACATTTAAAAAATCTTCATTACAAATTTACATGGATAATCACTCCAAAAACTTTCCAATAAACGAAGGATAATTTAAAGGGATGGGACTAACCAGGACAGAAAAAAGAATACACGAAAGATGCGTACAACGTAATATGCGTACACCAGGGATATTGCGAAAAATGCGTACAGGATAAGTTTTGACAGATGACCAGGGAATCTATGACGTCAGAATGTTGTGGCCGGCGAAAAATGCGTACAACTTTTAAGCGAACGCGTACAACTTTTAGGCGAACACGGATCTTTTAAAATTATTGAGCTACATAGACGAATTCATCTCTCAGCTAAACATAGATGTCCCTTAGTTTCTCGGGGCTAGAAATCCTTTAAACTGTATCTATTACACCTGATTTAAATCACACTTTTCCAGGCTTAGGACTGGCAAAATGATACAGATATTTTGCCTTATCATTTTGGTGTGGTAGCCTCGGTAATTTTTGTGTTGTATATTTTTACTTTATTAATTTTTTTTACAGAAGTTTTTCATTTTAATCTATATTACAACTGGACCAATTTATTTGATCTTACCATCTGATTTTTTGGGCCTAATCTATCCAATTTTTGAATGTAAAAAAGAGATCTTAAACAAGACTTTAGTCACCAGTTTCTAGGTATGTTTGTACGGTTTTTTAAAAATACTTTCGTCTGGCTTAATATACTTTGTTTTCCTTCTATTTCCTTCTAAGTGTAACTCCAGTCTCATGTGCATAGGAGTCGAAGTTCCAGCCTCTTTTGATAAACCTCTTTTTCAATTAAATTAAACTTATCACCATGACAGTTAAAGCTAAAGTGACCACTGACAAAGTGGAAACCCTTTTTTGATCTATTTTGACTGGGAAATGGCCAAAACCTTTAAAGTAATTAGCAAATAGTTTAGGGGTAGATGGCCTGGGTTGACAACTGGAGTCTGGTTTGTAAGCTTTTTTTCGTTTGACAAATTTACGACTTACTCTCGTCAATTGTTATCGTTTCCTCATGTACGCATATTTCGCTGTAGGTATTTTTCGTGCTACCAGAATAAAAACTAGTTTTCTTAAATCAAATATTACTATCTTGGCTTAAAAATATCAGAGGAGTGACACGGAGCACTTCAAAACGCATTTCGTCATCAGTGCTGGTTTCTTGCTACTTAGAGCAGCCAGTACAGTGCAACTGTATAATCTTGGCGCAATTAACTGTAGTTGCTAATATCACGAGATTCCTAATAGCACTGCTACAAACATTCCAGTTTAGCCGACAATAAATCCTTTCCAAAGACAAAGGTGAGAGCACGATTGCGATACACACCAACTATATTTGTAAATTATTTATTGAAATGTTGCCCGGTACACGCCCCGGCTTAGTAATTATATTGCGGCGAAGTTAACCCACTTTCAGGCCTCAGGATTTATTGGCTACCCAGCGGAACAATGGAGGACCTAAAATAGGCCCTAGAGGCAGACCGTGGCTTTTTGATAAGGTAATCAAATGTGTTTAGCTATACAAGAATCGAAGGATTAAAAATAGTTATTAGAATCTTGAAATTGACACGTCGTAGTAATTTTCCGTTGTTTTGGAACCGCGACGGTGGTAAATAAGCGTATAAATTTTAAATTTATGGTTTTCGGGTAGCATCAACCTTTCCGCCATCTTGGCTAATATTCAAAGTAAACCGTTAATACAAACGTGTATCACAGTTATACAACTCGTAGCAGTGCTAGTTTCTACGTATCACTTTATTCAAAAACAAGCAGTATTAATTTTTCTTTTTTAATTAAAGAAAAAAATATCCGCTGATAACTTAGTTACAGGACCGACCACTCCAGACCATTCCAGACCATTCTAACTGGAAGGTATCGTTAAAGAGAGAATCCAGAATGTAGTTGAACTCAAACTGAAAAAAAATTCATTATTATGCAATTGCGTTTGGACGATATGGTCATCATATAAGGCTAATGACCACAGTTTACAAAATATAGTTTATAACTAAAACAGTAAGCTGATTTCTACTCCGTGATAATGTGATTAAAACTAAAAGATTTGATTAAAGTATTATTTTGGTAATAAGTTTCTGTAAACCCATCTTTGGATTGACAGATAATTTTTGTTCATATCATGGAAATAATTGAGCAAAATAATAAAAGTCTAAATAATTTAAACAATAAATTAATTAATTTCGATGTCCTCCATTTATCCGGACTATACGAGTACACAGAGTATAGCGCAACGAAACCCATGTCATCCATTCATCAGAACTACCCGCGTACACAGATGGCATTGCTGGGATTAGCCTACTGTATCAATCTACATCTCTCAAGAATTGAACAATGCCTTTAAAATCCGCAAACTATGGAAATTTAAAACAATTAAATTATTACAACTACTTTAGCTTGATTTACAACTTTTAAATCTTATATTTTTTTGTAATAAATATTTAAATAAATAAATATAAGAAAGTTGATTTATTTTTCATCCCGTTTTGAATGTACTAGTTTTTGATCATTTATTGCAATGTATTTTTCTATGGCATATGCATTCGGTCCATACTCCTTCATTGTCACGTTAGCTACACGTGCATTTCTCCTTCACGAAATAGTAACAAATCAAAGTAGGTAAGTATATTTTTCAATGTAAAATTCTACGGGCTGATTGCAATAGTTAAATTTGAAAACCAATTATGAATTCATTTTGATATTGGAGAAGCCAACCTTTTCAAATAAAACATAAAATATTTATTCTCGGTAATTATAATCAGCAACAGTAACAAAGGCTAAACAGTTGCGTGCCGAATTATTAATAAATATTAACGATCATAAGGTAAAATGCGTTTTCAGTGGTTCATCATTTACAAAATGGAGTGTAGCAGAGCGCGATGGCGCTCGGATCTGTGTTTATATATACTCTGTCTGGTCGCAAACGTCAAGGCTAGACAAAAAATTAGCAAAGGTCGGACAAACGACAACCGGAAATGAAGATAAGTCATTTCGCACTCTGATTTATTCACGGAGCGTGTACTTTCGGAAGCAGTTACGTACACAAATTCACATCGTAGGTGTCAAACGCCTGAAATCTACAATTGCCATCTTGTATCTGAACTTAACTCCAATAGTGCTCATAGAACGGAAAACTATGATACACGTTATAATAAAAAATAAACTATCTAAGATGGTTTCCACAGTTTTTCTTGTCTTCAATCACATATCTGTTTGATTTCCTTCAGACACTTTCGTTACGAAAGTTGGAAGTATATTTTTTTTCTCCCGTGTTTTATTCAACTTTTCACAGCTGAACCTATATCTTGGTCCCAAAAAATAGTTGGAGCTCATCAGCTGATTTTGAATATCAGCTGATTTCAATTTAAAATATCAAAAGCAATAAAAACGATCCATTTTAGCTGAATTTATTTCCAATTTATTTTCAAGTCTATTTAGTTTGGGTTCTAAATCATAAACTACGGTTAACCTATAAAATGAAAATATTTTTCACAGCTAAACCAATTTCTCACCTACAAAAATTGTTGGAACTATTGCTCGACAGCTGATGTTGAATATCCGCTAGTTCTAATCTAAAATATCAAAAGCAACAATAATCTGCACGATACATTTTAAAATTTGAAGTACAGTTAACCTACAAAATGATTTTTACCTGTCGTTATTTGTATATACGTAATTAATACAATTTTTTTAAAGTAATAATTGAGCCGGTTTGTGAGTTAAGGTTATAAATAAATAAACAACTGCACAAGAACGCACTAAACAATATACTTATTCTCATACGCGTTTCAATGGCTTAAGGCTACAATTTTACAACTGCAACTAAAAATCATCACAGATGATGACGACATAGCTGAAACGCGTATAACAATAGAGTGTATTATTTTATAAGTTAGTATACAGTTATTTATTTATTATTTTCTTTGTAGTTGCAAAAATACCAGCTATTGTAGTAGAAAATTAAAATGCACAGTTGAGTTTTCTTCGAGGTAGGGGGGGTGGGTGACTACGCCACCTAAAATTACCTTGTATCTTACGACAGCCGAAACGGTATCCTCCAGATTGTGCTCTCGAAGAGTGGGTCAAGTTGGTCATTCCACCGTAAGGTCGCCGTAGAATGGATAAGTCTACTTAGCACGTTCCTCCGCTCAAATAACCAGAAAGGATATATAGTAGTAGGGAAAACAGTTAAGTTCCATCTTGTCCTTGTGGTTCTAGTAAAACTGATGAAACCTTAGTCTCTGAGTTAAAAGCTAGCCTGATCCCTGGGATTCTATAACCAGTCTAGGCCTTAACAATAAGGACCACCGGATCTGGAACCAAAAACCACGTCCCGGAATACTCGTGCCCGGCTGCTCGTCACTACAGGTGTCACGAGTTTCACACGCTAAGAACTGAGCTCTTTTCCACTTTGTAGGTCAGTCTATTTTGAGTGTGGTGGATGACAGTTAAGCTAGAGAACAGATTTATTAGGCAGGCTTCTCGAGACGCCCTCTAGACCAGCGTAAGGAACTAGTCTTGAAAGAACACAAATCGATCTGACGGGCTGAGAAACGATAATATTCTTTAAAATAAAAACTCTCTTCCAAAAGTCATTTGAAGAAAGATTGCACGTTTTTCGAAGAATCAGATACAACAAGCCGTCTGATTATAAGACGGGTACAATAAGGTATATTTGCAAATGTATAATAAACGTAATCGTAGTTATAGGGGTCTTAGTGATTCGAACACTAAAGGATACTGTTAATTTCATATTCTTCCGTCGCCCTACTAAGATTAGAGTTAAAATAAAGCAAACATCCAAGATATTTCGAACACTAAAGGATACTGTTAATTTCATATTCTTCCGTCGCCCTACTAAGATTAGAGTTAAAGTAAAGCAAACATCCGAGATATTTCGAACACTAAAGGATACTGTTAATTTCATATTTTTCCATCGCCCTACTAAGTTTAGAGTTAAAGTAAAGCAAACATCCGAGATATTTCGAACACTAAAGGATACTGTTAATTTCATATTCTTCCGTCGCCCTACTAAGTTTAGAGTTAAAATAAAGCAAAAATCCGAGATGTTTCGAACACTAAAGGATACTGTTAATTTCATATTATTTCGTCGCACTACTAAGTTTAGAATTAAAATAAAGCAAACATCCGAGATGTTTCGAACACTAAAGGATACTGTTAATTTCATATTCTTCCGTCGCACTACTAAGTTTAGAGTTAAAATAAAGCAAACATCCGAGATGTTTCGAACACTAAAGGATACTGTTAATTTCATATTATTCCGTCGCGCTACAAAGTTTAGAGTTAAAGTAAAGCAAACATCCGAGATATTTCGAACGCTAAACGATAATGTTGTTAATTTCATATTATTCCGTCACGCTACTAAGTTTAAAGTTAAAGTAAAGCAAACATCCGAGATGTTTCGAACACAAAGGATACTGTAATTTCATATTATTCCGTCGCGCTACAAAGTTTAGAGTTAAAGTAAAGCAAACATCCGAGATATTTCGAACGCTAAACGATAATGTTGTTAATTTCATATTCTTCCGTCGCCCTACTAAGTTTAGAGTTAAAATAAAGCAAAAATCCGAGATGTTTCGAACACTAAAGGATACTGTTAATTTCATATTATTTCGTCGCACTACTAAGTTTAGAATTAAAATAAAGCAAACATCCGAGATGTTTCGAACACTAAAGGATACTGTTAATTTCATATTCTTCCGTCGCACTACTAAGTTTAGAGTTAAAATAAAGCAAACATCCGAGATGTTTCGAACACTAAAGGATACTGTTAATTTCATATTATTCCGTCGCGCTACAAAGTTTAGAGTTAAAGTAAAGCAAACATCCGAGATATTTCGAACGCTAAACGATAATGTTGTTAATTTCATATTATTCCGTCACGCTACTAAGTTTAGAGTTAAAGTAAAGCAAACATCCGAGATGTTTCGAACACAAAGGATACTGTAATTTCATATTATTCCGTCGCGCTACTAAGTTTAGATTTAAAATAAAACAAACATCCGAGATGTTTCGAACACAAAGGATACTGTTAATTTCATATTATTCCATCGCGCTACTAAGTTTAGAGTTAAAATAAAGCAAACATCCGAGATGTTTTGAACACAAAGGATACTGTTAATTTCATATTATTCCATCGCGCTACTAAGTTTAGAGTTAAAATAAAGCAAACGAGATGTTTCGAACACAAAGGATACTTTTAATTTCATATTATTCCGTCGCGCTACTAAGTTTAGAGTTAAAGTAAAACAAACATCCGACATGTTTCAAACACAAAGGATACTGTTAATTTCATATTATTCCGTTGCGCTACTAAATTTAGAGTTAAAGTAAAACAAACATCCGAGATATTTAAACGCATAAAAATTACATAAAAACAATAAATATAAAGCTATTCTGTCATAATCAGCTGTTCGAGCTGTTACGTAAACAGTTCTCCAGTGTACTCAGAACCGTTCATGTCGGAGTTAACTAGCGTAAGTTATAGTCCCAGTATCGTGTCTTTATGTAACGCCAGTATCTTGTCTGATACGCTATCAGTTCTTTCATTGCGTCATCTGAGGCACGCTACAGATTGTATTTAAAAGTCCTACTAGTTAAAAATAAATAAATATATATTAATGAAGACAGTGATTACAGTTTTTCTTTGGTAGAATTTAAACAAATCCATCTGGATAAAATAAAAGATCACAGAGTTTTACGGTATGAACGTTTTCGCTAATTGGCGTCGTTGGTTTTATAGCCCACGCACAAGAGCTAAAACTACTGTACTGTATTAAAGATTGAACGTTTTCACCTAAAGCCTTCAGTATTCGCGTTTTCACAAACCAAAGATATGTGTGTTTCTATTCTGGTTTATGGTAGTTCCTGACATTCTAGTACTATTAGAATTGTACTATAATAAACAGTTATAAACACTTAACTATACGTCAAAATATAGTTACATAACCTTTTCCTGAGTACATTTCGCCAACATAGTAGGCATCATCAGAAGGTTACAACTGCTTCTGGTACAAACACTTGGCTTTATTTGTTACTTGTAATAGTGTAATATTTAAAATAACATACTCAAAATTATAACACTGTATTTTAAAGTTAAAATATATAAGCCTCAAACGTTCTCCAATATTAAGGACTAAAAGAATGCCAAAACAATAGATGAATAATTTATAAAGAAGCAGCCCGAGGAGGTAGCGGCAGCAGTGGTGGGGTGAATTAGTGAATGTGTATACTAAACGCAAAATATTTTTAGAAAAGCAAAAATTAGTTGGTCGCGACAAGAGACCATAATGAGTCTGACCCCAGAATGAATCTGTAAAAACGCTCCTTGGCACGGCGCATGCGCACCAGGTTTTTTGACCACTGCGCATACAACCACTTGCAGCTTTACATAAACATTTAACTATACTTAATAATACTGCGGTTACTTTTTCACGAATCAAACCTTCTTCAGGTTATAGTGCGGTACAATGTTACCAGCCATATACAGACTGCCCATATTTTAAATACTGTTGAAATTATCAATGGCTTTTAGAGAACTAACCACATTTCATTTAGGAGATTCAAAATATCCACATTCAATAAATTACGAAACCGACTTGATCAAGGATAGAATACAAAATGGACACTTTAACAACAAAACTGTTAGCTACGACTTGTTTAATCACCCGAGTTTTTAGTTTTTCGTCGAAAAAATCAATTCATCAGCAATATTTACAATGCTGTTATAAAAATCAAAGTTTTCAAGACAAAAATAGTTCTCCTTTTATTTCTTGGTTTACATATTTCTAGGTTTTAAATATTTTCTAGCTTGTTTTCCATTTACCTCTTTTCTTTTAAAATATATGTTTTTTATGCTCTGTTTTTGAACAGTTTTAATTTTTATTTATCTTTGGTTTATTTCATTAGGTTGTGTTTAGGTTTTAATTTTTGCCTGCATGTTTTCCATCATCTCTTTTTTTTATTAAAATGTAATATTTATGTTCTGGTTTTGAACAATTTGAGTTTTTATAAATATGGTTTATTAAATTATGTAGTTTCTAGATTTTTGTTTGAATTCAGTTTGTATGTTCTTAAACCTTTTGTAGTTTCTAAGTATGATTTTTTTACTGTTTTCTTTTATCTTATCTATTGTTTAATTACTTAAATACAAACAAAGCAAAACTACAAAACAAAACGCTTTTTACTACTAAAGTAATTCGGAATGGGTTTTGAGGAAATTAAAATTTTTGAAATAATTATAGGAAAAATATTAGTCCAGCATCGTGGTTAGAAGAAAAAATCGTTAAACAGAAATGCGGCAAATATCTACAAATGAAAACAACCCAAGACGCTGGTGACACATTGTTCTTCATGGTCATAAAATGTATGCCTTCAATATTCACCATTAGCATACCATGATTTAAAGTGGCTACCTCACCTACCCTAAGATCTGTAGCACCTCCTTGTAAGGAAAAACTCTTTTAATTAGCTCAATAGATTTACTCCTGTAACAAATTTAATAATGAGTTTACTCAAATATCAAGATTATAAAGTTTGAAACTTTGAAGTCAATCTATAAAGAGTTTCTCCTGGCTACGAGGTAATGTATCTGTTATGTCATCGTACAGCATCTCTTGCGTTAGCCTTCCCTCAATGGTGGTCAGAGCTAATGATGCCAATCTGTTGTGGTTGATTGTCTATTTTAAAAAGGTCTTTAAAAGTCGAAGAGTGGAAAAGGGTTGTTCTCCTGTAGTTTGTAGCAGGAGTACTTATAGTCTATCCATTTTGGGAAGGCGGGTAAAAGATTAAGTCACCGCCCGAGCTCCCAACAATAGCTTGGGTCAGGCGCTCGGCGGCCGGCCGCCCGCGCTAATGAGGCGTAAAAAGCACTCCACTCCAAAATATTATCACATAAAAGTAAGCGTATTTTTTAATTTTTTATTACAGTTTTGATGTCTACGTGTGATTTCATGAAAAACTAGTCCAAACACGACGGAGTTATGTCAATTAGTAAAATTAGTGGTTACAAAAAATTGTAGTGAGTACAATTTTACTAATTGACATAACTCCGTCGTGTTTGGACTAGTTTTTCATGAAATCACACGTAGACATCAAAACTGTAATAAAAAATTAAAAAATACGCTTACTTTTATGTGATAATATTTTGGAGTGGAGTGCTTTTTACGCCTCATTAGCGCGGGCGGCCGGCCGCCGAGCGCCTGACCCAAGCTATTGTTGGGAGCTCGGGCGGTGACTTAATCTTTTACCCGCCTTCCCAAAATGGATAGACTATAATAATCATACTTAATTCAGTATCAAAGTCTGAGTGGATATCGACTACATCAAAATGTCAGTTATGGTCACGCTGAATTTTTTTTTCACTATTGTGCAATAAAAAGGGCTTCAAATGCACTTTAATCTACTAAAACGTTAAGATCTTCGGCACAGCGCTTCAATAATTCTCTTGCTGGCTCATAAACATTGCTTGTTAATTTCTGACGCACTATATGTTTCAACGATCTCAAAAACCCAATATTATTACGAAACTGAGTGTATCTTCGCGTCTCTGACAGACCATGATCTGCATATCTATCTAAAGCATGGTAACAAAACTTCTGGGCATAAACAAATTTAATTGAAAAAATCATGTTTACTGTGAGCCTGGCTTCTCCTACTATGGCCCGATCCTAGTAGTAAACCCAAGCCTCTATATTGAGCCTTGTTTTATCAACAGGTATGCAGATCTATGTACATTTCTTGACTGCGTATATCTAGTTATTTTTATAAAAATATTTTCAATAGTTCTCTAGATTTTTCTCATTGCCGCTTTACTGTTTCAACTTAACGAGGTTTTAACACAAGCTGCAGACTAGTCACTACAGTTGTGTTTACCATTCTACAGAATTTACAGATCGATGATCTTCTTTACCTCTCTCTTTATGTTTGTACCTGTTGTAGTTTAGTCACTGCAGTTGTACGTGTCAGGAATTACACATCAGATGGTCATCTTTGAGTTTGTATCTGCCGAAGATTAGTCACTGCAGTTGTACGTGTCAGGAATTACACATCAGATGGTCATCTTTGGGTTTGTATCTGCCGTAGATTAGTCACTGCAGTTGTAAGAAACAAACTACAGGAAATACGGACCAGATGGCCCTATCTACCTGTCTTTTTGGGTTCATTTCTAGATCTGGCACAACAGGAATTATGTATGTTCCCCTCTACCTGCCTGTTAGGATTTTTCTTATTACAAATTATTCCTGATGCAATGGCTACTCAATTTGTGTATTATTATACACGAATAATGGATGAGATACGGCGATCCTTTTACAAAGCACCACTAACTGTTTTGCTCCGTTTTTAACTATTTCTACCTTTTTTAACATTCGTTTCTGCTTTGTCAGAGATGGCCAAAATAAATGATTTTCTAATAAAGCGATACGCTTGCACGATACACTGGTGGCGGGTTAATTTTAGAACGAGGACTTTGTGTCGGCGCAGGCGCTGTGTAATAGGAACGTTTCGGTAAGCATTAAAAAGCGTCGTTATTGGGAGCACTATAAAAGTGGTCGAGGTTGTTATTTCTAGCAGTAGGCAGTAGTCGGTTTACGAGCTCAAAACATTCTTAAAAGAAATATTTTCTTGGTTAATTTTCTCCTTTTTAACGAAAAAAGAATATTACAGTATCATTTAAAAACCATCATCTTTATTATATGTTGTATCTTTCGTGTATTTTATTGTAAAAAATCAATCGATTTTACGTTATTTTTATGTTTTTTAGTTCAAATACTTGAGTACTGTAACATTTTTATTTTGTTTTTTAGTTGTAATACGACCAATTAGTTTAAATATCGGCACGAAGGATAAGAAATTATTGTTAGCATAGGTACTGATATAATGACTCGGTGGAGAACCAGAAGGGGATCATTTCGGGTATGGTAGATTACCAAGATCGCGAACCTAATGTAGATCTAGCCTTTGTCTGAATCTACAAGTGTGTAGTAGACCCCCTAGTAAGGATAGGGAAGGGTGGACGGCATTAGGTACGACTAAAGATAATGTCTTCTGGTGCCAGGAATAGGGGAAACCTGTGGTGGCATCGTCCGTACCAAAGATTAAGATGAATCTCTAAGCTGCTTTTAACTCAAAAGGAAGGCTTCTACCCGATAAATAATATCCGTTTTCAGAGGCTATGATGGGCTTTGATTTCAATTTTTCTTAAGTGCTCAATAATTACGCTTTGTGAAGTTCCAAAGCCCCAAAACGAACCCATTACGGAAAGAAACTTTAAATCACCTCCAATCGTACTGGCTAAGCAGCCAATAAAGTATACGTTTACAAAGAGTATTAGTCACGTGACTTTATATTCAAACTTCCAAAGAAAATATTACACGTACTTTGTCCCATACTTTAACGGACGTAACGTTATGTTTAGGGTTTCTATTTATAAACAAAATGATGTAAACAATCGTTCAAGCCAAACCTACAGTAGGCCTACGTATGTCTATACAATAATTATTCTGTAGGGCTTTCTAGCTTTGTAAAAAGACGAAACAAAATTTCCTGATAGGTCTCCTTACAATAATTATTCTGTAGGGCTTTCTAGCTTTGTAAAAGACGAAACAAAATTTCCTGATAGGTCTCCTTACGTTTTGGACGTATTCATAAAAACAAACTGAAGCTGAAAACAACTTTATACAACTATTCTTTGAGCTTATCTTGTGAGGTTATGATAAAACAAATAAAAAACACACAAAACTCACAAATTAATCATTTATTAACTCATACTTTTTTTAATGGCAAAGTCCTCATCATCAGGGAGTGTTACTACTACAAACTATAACTTACAACTTGTAAGTTAAAGTTTTTAGTAGTAAAACTCACTGATGATGATGACTTTGTAATTGAAACGCGTATTAGTTTTGTATATGTTTTTATTTGAGAATACCTTTAGTAAGATGATTCCAAATTCTAAAAGTCAATAAACTTTTGTTAAAATTTAGGTGTTTTTCGGAATGAGTAATCAGATGAAAAGTAATGTTTTTTGTTTGTTCATGAAAACAAGTAATATAAATACAACTTTTTAATGACAATTCCTTTAAATTGAAAAACTTGTTCTGGAAATCTGTATGAAACGTGAAGAAATACTTGCAACGATTTCATTTCAGCAAAATGTTTCTAAGATGCTAATCCCAGACTATCTTAATTTAAATGCGTTTACCTAAAACGTTATATTATTATTTTACACATAAATGACTGAGAAATACGTAATAGTGTAGACAATATTAGAAAAACAATGTTCAATAATGAAAAACATATTGTAGAAATCGTCTTGATGCTCTTGTGCCTATGTGTAGTTCTAGTTAAACAAGTAATATAAACAAAACATTTTTCAAGTCAATTCCTACTTAGATTAACAAAGAAAATTTTTATTTGAGTTACTTTTT